>CM052804.1:18079923-18465474 GCA_028533885.1 Nasua narica | reverse complement strand
GCTGAGCTCAGGCCAGGCGTTTTCACACATGGAGACCTCTGCCTGGGATGCCTTCCCTCCATTCCCACACCAGTCCGTTCCTCTCCTTGCCCTCCTCACTGCCAGTCCCCCTCCGTGCCTGGTCAGGGACAGTAGTCACACCTCCGGGTCTCCTGACTCGCCAGCAGTTAGCGCTCCGTACGGTAATTCAGCTACGCGCCTAGCTCCCCGCTGGACTCCGCTGGAGAGCCAATACCCTTATTCCTGTCGTGGTGCCCGGTACACAGAAGGAGCACAATCCACGTAAGTCACGCGCATGCCTTCTCTTCATCTTGCTTCTCTCTCTCCTGTGCTTCAGGCTATGAGGTTTCCTCCCAAATCCTACAACAAAGACTTGGAGTCTGCAGAGGTAAGGTGCCTTCTGCTTTAGATAGGACCGAAAGGTCAAACTTCCCCGCAGAGAGGGAAGAGGGAGGCGGTTTCTGGAAGGGCTCGGAGCAGCTCTGAAGCTTTGGCAGTCCCTGACCTTGGGGTGGGTTGGGCCGGGTGAAGCACTGTGTGAGAGCGCCCCACTGGTCCCCAGCAGCCCAGCCCTCACCCCACCTCTTGCCTCAGGAACGGCGTGAGCGCGAACAGCAGGACTTGGAGTTTGCCAAGGAGATGGCAGAAGATGACGATGACAGCTTCCCTTGAGCTGGGGGGCTGGGGAGGGGTGGGGTGCGTGGGGACTGGCTCTTTATCTTTCCCCCTCGGGGTCCCCTTTCCGTACGTGTCTCACAGACTGCATATGCGCAGGGGGTGAGGGGGGCAGGGAGCCGGCCACCCCCGCCTCGCCCCAGGACCCCTCCCCAGCCGGCGACATAGCGCACGGTGGGCAGGAAGGTGGGCAGGCGGCCTCCCCAGGGCAGGGTCCCGGCCAGTGGTGTGGGCAGCAGGATGGGAGGGAATGGCCCTGGGCTCTCCCGGGGGTCGGGGACTAGAGCTGGGACTTGTGCTGGGTTGTATGTTTTTTGAAGCTTCAATTATGATTTTTAAACAATAAAAAGTTCTCCAAAGTTCTTTGTGTGTTTAGTGACTGTACTTTGCTCTCACATTCTGCAGTATTGACAGAGCCAGATTTTTCTCTCCTGGTCGTGGGAGGACTAGCCCAGTGGGACGGGATGAGGACGAAGCCAAGGGCAGGGTGAGCAGATGCTAACCTGGCACCAGAAGGGCCCCTGTCCTCTGACTGGCCGGTACGGGGCACGTCATTAACCCACCGCCTCCTTCCCCACGTCTGGCCAGTAAAGGGGTAGACTCCTGACCCAGCCCTGAAGTTAGAAATCTAGACCTGGAGGATCAGGGGACAGGCGAGGGACTGGCCCTCAGGTGAGGTTTGCAGAGGAGAGAAGGAGCTCCGGAGGTGGAGAGCGGGCTTTTGCCCAGTGGGCCCTTAGGAAATGGGAGCCAAGCCCCCCTCGCCCCCAAAGGAGAGCTGGGTCAGGCAGGGGGGCTCCCTGCGGCCCCGCCCGCGTACTCCAGCCGTGGATTGCGGGGGGGAATGCGTCTGTGTAGCTCTGGGAGTCTCCTGGCCTCTAGCGGTGCTGCTCCCCGTCTCGGGTCACTGAATTGTTGCCGTGTCCCCCGACAGCCCCTGGGATGTCGCTGTACGTGCTCTCTGCTCCCGCCAGCGCTCGGTTATCTGAATGGGGCCTGGGGTTTCTGCCTCCCATAACTCCCTCTCCTGCTGTGCTCCAGCGCTCCACCCCACGGGTTTCTGCCCCTCCTCGCAGTGGTTTAGCCCCCTGGCTTCTGGAACACTCCCTTGAGATCAGATACTCCTAGAAGGTGGTGTGAAAGTCTTCCTAACTAGCTTGGAGGTTCTTCGAGAGCATGAGACATTTTGCGTCCTCCCAGGGCTTTGCTGGGTGCTCGGTACACTGGGTTCAACAAAGCCTTGTTCGTTAGGAGAGGTTCACTCTGTTCCCACCAACTGAAGGTGTTCATCCCCCAATATCCCCACTTTCCACTAAAGGCATGTTTTAGGCTGGCCTTGCTTTGGTTCCTGATCCCATCCCAGCCTTGGTCACAGGTATCTGGCATTGCCCACTTGCTTTAAAAAGCTACTGGCATCTCTCAGTGTAATGAAACTCTTAAAACACAAAAAACTATTTTGGGGGCGCCAGGGTGACTCAGTTGGTTAATCCTCTGATTGTCAGTTTCGGCGGAGGTCATAATCTCAGGGTTTTGAGACTGAGCCCTGCATCGTCCTCTGCACTGGACGTGGAGCCTGCTGAGGATTCGCTTTCCCCCTGCCCGCCCCCCCGCCGCCCAGGTGCTTGCTCCAGCACATGGGATCTCTCTCCAAAAATTAAAAAAAAAAAAAAAAAAGTTTTGTTTTTAAGTAATCTTTACACCCAACGTAGGGCATACAACCCCAAGGTCAAATGTCACACGCTCTACCAGCTGAACCCGCCAGGTGCCCCAAGGTTATGAATCTTGAAGTCAGCAGCCGGCCCAAAGTGCCTCAGACCCTCTCCTGGTTGATAAAAGACTGGAGAATGTGTCACCCTGGTCTAGAGAGTTGGGGTCATTTGCCATGATTTCCTGGTTTTCGCCCACCTTGAGTCTACGGACTATTTTTCTGTCTGCGCACTGTCTGGAAGCTTCTTGTCATTTATTCCCATTGGCTTGGTTTTCTCTTCCCGGTGAAGCTCAGTGTCCTTTTTATGCTTGCCGAGTTCCCTGTGTACTCCACTTTCTGGCTTTTTGTTTTGTTTTGTTTAACTAGAGAACTACAGAGAAGCACAGAGAATAACATAACAAATACCCATGTGTTTCCACCCTAGTTTAATAAATGGTGACAATTAGTTACCATTTCAAGTTTTCTCAACCAAGGAAAATCATTACAGATCAGTTGGAAGCCCATCTTGTTCCTTTCTCAGGCCCTTCCCTGCCTTCCCTAGAGGCAGCCACTCCAACGAGTGGCTCCAGTTTGTTTTCATACCTTGTGTTATGCAAAATATAGTAGCGGTTTGCGTTTTTAAATCTTCTAAATGATGTATCACAGGATCGTAACTTGCTCTCTTTACTCGGTCTTGGCTCGGAGATCCAGTCCCGGCAACACCATGCGCAGCACTGACCTAAGCACTTCGGCACCGACAGAGCCAATGCCTTTCCTCATGGAGTTTTCATTCCGTGAGGGGTTGAGGGGGAGACATCTGTGGACCATGATTTCTTTAGCCCCTTCCTGACTGCACGTCGATTTGCTCGGACAGACGAGGCCCCAGAGGACAGCTGTTTGTTCCCTGGTACACAGGGACAGTGGATGTGGTGTGCAAACTTCTCGAAGGGCCAGATGGCACATTTTTTGGGCTCGTGAGCCATATGGTCTGTCACAACTATTCATTTCAGTTCCTCCCTTCTTGAAAGCGGCTATAAACAATATGTAAACAAATTAAGAACACTCGAGCTTGAATTTCATATGACGTTTACATGTTAGGAAATATCCTTTTGATTTTTTCCCCCAACCACTTAAGAATGTAAAACCCGTTCTTGACGCGAGGTGTCCATATCTTGGCTCCCAGCCCGAGTCTGCAACAAATGAGTCACCCCAGAGCCCTTCGAGAGATGCTCCGAGTTCGGTACCAGACGAAAACAGGAAGCGTGAGGGGAAGTCGCCGGCCAGTCCTGGCCATTGAGAAACACCTGGGAAAGCCTTCGGGAAGCTGGAAGGGGTCTCTGGGGCCTGGCCCTTTGCCAGAAGATCGTTCCAGTCTAGCTGAGCCTGGGCAACATGGCCAGTGGCAGGCCCTGGCTCTCTACCTGGTCTTGACCTTCCCCTGGGTACGGTAAAGGGCCGACGTGCAGATCGAGGGCTCCTCCAAGAGGAACAGCTATCCGAACAGGAAGGTAGTGTAGTGGGGACGGCGCGGGCTGGGGAGACCTGACTGTCCATCCAGCCAGGCCCGGCCACTGACTCCTTCTGTGACCTGAGCCGAGACCCTTCGCCTCGATAACGCGGCCCGTGTCTCTCACGGGAGTAATCCACATCCCTCCGCTCGGTTTGGAGGATGCATGACGCAAGTGTGATGGAAGGTGCTCCACATATAGGAGGCGTCCGATAATTGCCAGCCGACTTTGGATTCTCTCCCTATGGAATGGAGGTCCGAACGCTTCCCGGGACGGGCAGCTCACTCCCCCTGGAAGCAGCCGCTCCATCTTCTAACACTGCGGCCCAGAAAGCTCGCTTGCTTCCGTTCGAAGAGCTTCCATTGGAAGACTCGCTGGCTGTGGCTTGCGCTCCCCGTCCCACTTCCAGCCCTTGAGACCCGGCAACAAGCCCCTCCTTCGCTCCCCCAGTCAGAACAGCCTGTTTCCTTCAAATTGGGGTCCCGAGTCCTTTCGCCTTCGTCAGAATTCACGTATTTTCTCAACCAAACATCCTACACGCTTGGACTGTAGGTGAAGCTAAGAGTCTGGGCCCAGGTCTGCCTGGCCACGGCTGAGGACGGCCAGACATTGATTAAGGGATTCGATGGTTAAGGGGCGCCTGGGTGGGGATAAGTCATCAACCTCTCAGTTTGGGCTCCGGCCCTGATCCCGGGGGTGGTGGAATCAGGTCTCGCATCCTCTCTGTGCTCGCAGCGAGTCTGCCTGGGCCTCTGCCCTTCCCCCTCAAATAAATAAATCTTAAAAAAAAAAAAAAACGAGTTTAAGACTGCAAACAAGGGCAAACCTTGGTTCTGCTATTTGGGCATTACTTAACCTCTTTGAGGTCAGATTCATCTTCTGTAAAACGGGAAATGGTTTTAGTACCTTCCTCATAGACTCATTGAAAGTCGGACACTGGATAATGTATGGAGAGTGCTCAGCACGATGCCTGGGGCCGCCGAGTCCTCTGGAGGTTCCTTTGGGGAAGGCGAAGGGAAGTGTTTGTGAAAGTGAATCTCCTGCCCTCCGCAGTTCTAAACCCACCCCAGGGGCTCCGGGGCACTGTGGCCAGCTTGCGGGAGGTGGAGCGCCCCCCAATGCCACCTGGTGGGACAGAGGACGAGAGGCAGGATGTGACCAGATCAGCAGGTGAAGTCCTTGCCAGCTGTGGCCACCAGGGGGCACCCCCACCCCAGAGATGGCCTCCCCCAGGCAGACACACCCCACTCCTTATCAAAAGGTGTCCCGTTCCTTGGCTGGTAAATTGGGACAGAAAGTGACAGCCTTGGGTGTGGCCGGTTGGACTTCTAGGCAGGCCCAGTGGCCTGTAGGAAACCCTCAAGCCTGAGGTGAAGGCCCAGGCTGTGACTCTGAGACTGCGTCCGCTATCCATGACCTTGGGCAAGGCACTTCCCTCTCTGGCAGGGTTCATGGGGTGTGGACCAGACTCCAAGACTCGCATGGTTCTAGGATTTGAGGCTGGGGCAGTTTCTTCTTTCTCGCCCCCAGCCCTTCTCCACCTCAGGGCCGCACACACTCCGGCTGGCGGGGAACCTGGCCCGGGGAAGCCACGTGTCACAGACCCGCCCTGGCTCCAAAGCCCTGGGACACCATTGGAGGGGGGGAATCCTGAGAGGAGGAGGAAGGGCAAGGTCAGGTGAACCAAGAGACCCAGAGCCTCAAGGGTCTTGCTTCATTTGGGACAGACATCCGGTTTCCTCTGGTTTCTGCCAGGATTCCGGGGGCTTAAAGGAATGAGTCACGGGGGGGATTGGGGAGTTCCCAGCTAACCCGTTCAGGACAGGAACCTGGGACGATGCCCATCAACGTGTGGGGTGGAGGCAGGAGGCAAGACCCCAGTGTCCCTACCTCAGGCCCCTGGCTCCTCAGGAGGGGACTTGGGAAGGCAGCCTCCTGGGGGTTCGGGGGGTAGAAACGGGGCAACTAGCTTCTTCCCTCTCAGAATTTGGGGTCTAGGGAGCAGGTAGTTTGGGAGTCCCAAGGGAGAGTGCAAGGGGGCTGCTCCCGCTGCTGGGCCCGGAGGGAGAGAGGGAGGGGCCGCCCAGAGGCCTGCCTCCCGCCGTCAGGGTCAGGCCGACCAGCCTCCAGCCTCCGAGGCCTGGATCCGTGGCGCAGCCTCCACTCAGCGCTTCAGATCAAACACCCTGGGGCGATTTCAGGCCTGGGTGGGGCTGGGGGGAGGAAGGGAGTTCGAGGGGGGACCAGACGTCAAAGAAGGAGCAGGGATTCCACAATTTCACAAAACTTTCGCAAACAGCTTCTTGTCCCAGCCCCCTGCATTGTCCTGGACACCAAATTTGCATAAATCCTAGGAAATCATTACTAAGCCTCAGTCGTGGCACCAGGTAATTTCCTCCCGGGCCTCATGCGCTCCCATATAAAGGCCCCGTGGAGCTGGTCCCCGCCAGAGCCCGGTGCCCGCAGACCCACCCAGACCTCCGCTGAGCCTGCTGCCCAGAGCCCCATGAAGCTGACCGGTGAGTGTCCCGGCCCCCTGGGAGGGAGGCTGGGGAGGCAGAGGGGCTGGGGGACCCTAGGCGGGAGCGGACCGCCTGTCTCCTGAGTCCCCCGTCTGCTCTCAGCCCTGCAGCTGCTGCTGTGGTATGCACTCTGGCTGGTGCGAGAAGCCACCCCCCTGGGCCCTACCAGCTCCCTGCCCCAGAGCTTCCTGCTCAAGAGCTTCGAGCAGATGAGGAAGGTGCAGGCTGACGGCAGCCTGCTGCAGGAGAGGCTGGTGAGGGGACGCGGATGCTGGGAGAGGGCCGGTGGGGGAACGGAGAGCCGGACGCAGAGCTGCAGGGAGGGAGGAAGGGGTAAGGGAAGGGAATGGTGGGAAGACATCATCAGAGGGGCGTGGGAGAGGAGATCCCCCGAGGGAAGTGGAAGGGAATCAGGAGAGGTGGAGCCGCCACGGAAGGCCGGCGGGAACTGGGGGAAGGGGGAAGCGAGTGTGCGCGGACCGTGCCCGGGTGGCCCAGACCCCAGATCGCTGTGGAGGGCAGAATGGGGCTGAGCAGCCCAGCGGGACTGGGAGGAAGGGGAAGATCTCCGAGAAACGGGGAAGACTCGGGAAACGGGAGCAGCAGGGCCCCATCAGGGGCCCCTCACTCAGCATCCTTCCTGTCCCCAGTGCGCCACCCACAAGCTGTGCCACCCCGAGGAGCTGGTGCTGCTCGGCCATGCTCTGGGCATCCCCCAGCCTCCCCTGAGCAGCTGCTCCAGCCAGGCCCTGCAGCTGGTGAGTTTCTGGAGGGGCGGAGGGGGCCGAAGGGAGGGAAGGACTGTCTGGAAGTCTCTCTGGACCTCTCTGGACTCAGTGTCCCGTAACTCCGCCGTTCTATCCCCCAGACGGGCTGCCTGCGCCAACTCCACAGCGGCCTCGTCCTCTACCAGGGCCTCCTGCAGGCTCTGACAGGGCTGCCCCCCGAGCTCGCCCCCGCCTTGGACACGCTGCAGCTGGACATCGGCGACTTCGCCATCAACCTCTGGCGGCAGGTGAGCCTTACTGGGAGCCGCAAGGGTTAGGGGCCTGGACCAAGCCGGTCCCCAGAGATCAGGCTGCAAGCCTGGGGGTCCCAGTTCTTTAGGGCCGGGGTGGGAGGCTTCTCAGGGCGAGAGAGCTCCCACTCCGTCCCAGGCCCCTCTTGCTGCCGGCCCTTCCCCACTCTCCCTGGGTGAGGGCGGGAGCCAGACCCTGACGCAGCCCTGGGTTCAAGGCCAGGCTCCACCATTCACCCATAAACCGTGTGGTCTGATCTCGAGAAGGCGGGCAGCCCTTCGCGTTTCCTTAATCACGGCCCCTCAGCTGACCTCCTCTTTCCCCCCACAGATGGAGGAGCTGGGGGTGGCCCCGGCACTGCCACCCACCCAGGGCACCATGCCAGCCTTCACCTCGGCCTTCCAGCGCCGGGCCGGAGTGGTCCTGGTGGCCTCCAACCTGCAGAGCTTCCTGGAGCTGGCCTACCGTGCTCTGCGCTCCTTTGCCAAGCCCTGAGCAAAACCCTCCCCATCCACTGTATTTATCTTTATTTAATATTTATGCTTATTTAAATCTAATATTTAAAGATAAGAAAGAGCAGGAAGGAGCCCCGGACTCTCGGGTCCTTCCTGCCGTCTCCGAGTTCCATTCTCCTGCTTGTAGCAGGGAGAAGAGCCCCTGTCTTCCTGTCCCCTGGACTGGGAGGTAGCTAGGTAAATACCACGTATTGACTCCTGAGACTGCTCCCTGGCCTGGCTCCATGGTGGACACTGGGAAGAACCCCAGTGAAATCCTCACCCCAGGGGTGCCCACCTTGAGACCCCTGGGAGCATCAGGAAGTCTCCCATGTGGGGGACAAGACAAACCTGTTTAATATTTAAACAGCAGTGTTCCCCTCCTGGGTCCCCCCTCGCTCTGGCCTCACCAGCTCGGCTTGCACATGCCCGGTGAGCTAGGTCTTGCTTCTCCTCGTGTCCCCTTCCCCACCGGCATTAGGCCTCGCGGGCGGCGGCCAGAGCGGGGAGGTTTGACCTTGGGGTCCCACGAATTTGCTGGGGAATCTAGTTTTTTAAGATATATTTTCAGTGATTTTTGACTTTCTGTGTGGGGAGCCTGGGCATTGCTGATGTTCCTCATCTTTCTGGGTGCCCTAGAGCGACAATGACAGGCTCCTGGCTCCTGCCCCATCCTCGCCAGGGCAGGAGTCTGACCCCTCAAGGGCTGGGCAGAGGCTCATGTATTGGCCTTGCTGGAGGGGGTGGGGCGGGACTGGGAGTGTGGGAGTGGATGATGGGGGGGTCATGTGACGGGGTATGTGAGAGGAACGCTCAGCTCCTCACCCTCCACCTCTGCCCCCACTTTCTCACTGTAGCCAAACTCTGATAATAAAATACTTAGTTTGTTTCCAGTAAATGCCTTTCCTCCTTCTTGAGTCCAGCTGGTGCCCAGCCAGGGGTGGGGGAGCCGGGAGTCCAACGGTGAATGAGGCCAGAGGGAGGGAAAGAGGAGGTGCAGGGAGGAAGGGGGCCGTCCTCTAGCTCGTCAACACCCGCGCCCTTAGCAGGGCTCTCTCTTGTGCCTACTCTGTGCAGGCACCGGGCTAAGTGCTAGGGACTCCACAGTGGACAAGGCAGGCGAGGTCCCTGCCCTCATGGAGACGCAGCCTAGTGGGAAGGCGGAAGGCGGATGGGCCACCATACTGGGAGAGGAGGACGTGGGGTTGGGGGAGGCGGGAGAGGGAGTCTTAACAGTCCAGACGCACAGACACTGAAGCAAGGGGGATTTACTATCTGCCATCTCCCGTAAACTCCAGCCCAACCGCACTCACAGTTGCGCACAGAGATAGAATGAGAAGGGCGCTTTACAGATCAGGAGCGGAGTTCAAGGTGCCAACTTGGGTCAGAACAAATTCCGGAGCCCAGCACTTCTCTCCCTCAAGCTATGCCTCTGATTGCCCGGCAGCAACCCCAGGCCAGCCGCAGTCGCTCTCCCACTGGTCCGGGCCTCAGGGGCTGCCGAGCCTGAGCTCCCAGGGCGGAGGGCGGGTGCGGGTCTAAGAGAAGCAGAGCGCGGAGGGCTGCTTTGCACCACAGGCCGGAAGCAGTCCTCTCGGCCTCCTCAGCCGAAGACGCACCTGTGGCTCCAGGGTGCCTCTGCCAGACCCAGGAAAGTCCAGATGGCCCTCTGTCCCCAGTCCCGCATCTCAAGGCTTCCCCTAGGGCTCCTCAGGCCCCTCCCACTTCCCCTCCATCTGGCTCCTTAGAAAGGAAGGTCTGGCTGAGCAGGGTCGAAACCCCCAGCCGCGTGGCTCAGAGCCCTCCCCGCCGCCCCCCGCTTGGTTCTGAAGAAACTGGGGCTTGGAGATGTGTGGAGAAGACAAGCAAGGGTTAAACCGATCCTGCCCCTCATGGCCCAGTCGTGTTCCTGTGTTCCGAGAGGCCAGATCAAGACTCTGGGTGGGGTCGGGTCTAGTGGGAGAGCGCTGGAAGGACAGGACGCCCTACCCCACCACCAGCGGGGCCTTTTGCCCAAACCTCTCCCTTCTCAGAGTCAGCTCTGACTTTGGGGTGTGGGGGTAGGCGGCGTGTGCGTGCTGAGCCCTTATCGCCCGGTGCGGGGCTGAGGCGGGGAAGCGCTGGCCCTGCTGAGTGGACGACACAGGACCGAGCCTCTTCTGGGCCACAGCACACAGGGTTCCAAAGAGAAGATGTTCCCAGCCTCCGTGGGACTCGGGCACTGACACCATTGGGACTCACACAGGGACCCACAAAGATCTTTATTTACAAATGAACTGAGGGAAACTTCCCTCGTGTGTTACAAAAATATAAATATACATAGTCTGCACCTGCAAAGTTCCCAGAGGTACATCTACTGTTGGAACAGGGAGGCGGGTGAGGCAGGGGGGTGGGGTGCTGAGGGCCCCGGGCTAAAAGCAAGGCTGCGCACAGTCCTTAGGTGCTGGCAGCGGGCAGAGGAAATTATGAAAGAAATTGGAAGATGTCTTAGAGGTCAGATGTCAAGATAAGGGAATGATCTGGAAATGACATAGGGTTCTTACATCACATGGATATGAGCAATGCTGTCTCATCTTTCCTCACTGTTCCCTCACGAGGCGCCTGCGGCTGTGGTCCCCCACACGGCCCCTGCGGCCACCCCCAGCCCGTCAGAGTGCAGCAATGGCCTTGGCGGCCACCTGGCGGCCCAGGGACAGGCTGAGGTCCGTGATGGCCAGAACCACCTTGGGGCTGGACATGGCTGACACCTTCACCAGTTCCGATACCTGCCACAGGTATAAACAAAACAAATGGCCGCTTGCCGGGGCTGCCTGCTGGTGGCCGCCAGGTCCCGGGAGGAAGGAGGCCCTCCCGCTCTGAGGGCTGCCCCTGCACCCAGGCGCCGCTAACTCCGGCTGCCCCCCCGCCCCAGAGCCCGGGGGCGAAGCACTCACCGTGGTGAAGGGCATGAACTGCAGGATGCTGCCCCGGCTGCCCTGCTCCAGGCAGTCCACACACTCCTCCATGAACCACTGCACAAACTGAGTGTGCGGGCCGGCGGTCCGCGAGCCCAGGATGGACGAGATGAGCAGGAAGAGGTTGGCTGCGCAGCAGAACGGGGGGAGAGGGAGCACTCCGTGAGAAGGGTCGTAAAGCAAAAAGAAAGCAGCTCTCAGAGTGCCCCCCCAAATGAGGGGTGTCAAAAAGAGGAAGTGTCAAAGGAAAGCACGCCGGGGCTGGGGGGAGAGGGACCAAATGGGGGCCCGGGGGCGACAGAAGACAGCAGCTGGAGAGACGGAGGAACGAGGCGGGGACACTAATAGGGGTGAAGGGGCACCAGGAGGCCCCCCTCCGGCTGACAAGGCCTCAGCCCCCCGGGCCGGAGGGCGGCGGGAGGACTCACCCAGGACTCGGTTCAGTGGGTCTCTCATGTTAACCGTGTGCAGCTGGGAGGCTGACAGGGAGCTGCTCATGGAGCGGTCGGCTGTGGGGCCAAGCGGAGGGAGCCTGAGGCACTGGCCCTCTACCTCCAAAATCCCCCTTCCCAGGAGACGCCCTCACCCGTCAGGTGTGGACGGCCTCCCCAGGGAAGGTCCCAGACCTGGAGTCACAGAGGGGCTCCGAATACAGGGATCTCATAGGGAGATGAGAGACAACACCTGGTGAGCACTGCCGAGATGGCGGGCACTGCCGGGCGCCAATCTGCGGGCTACACACAGACCAGGCCACATAACCCTCACACCCCGACTTCATGGACAAAGAAACAAAGACTCAGATTTGCTGAGTAATCAGCCAAAGGTCATAAGGTTTGTGGGTGGCAGACATAGCACCTCTCCTCTACTCAACTGCACAGTTGGCACCTTAATGCCTAAAAGGCCTTAGAGAAACTTCTAGACTCAAGAGAAATTTCCGGAAACAGGAAAAATTAAATGTCCCAGAAGCAACCCTTGGCAGGGAGAGTAGATGACAGCAAGGGGAGCTGGAGGGGGAATGTGTTCTTCAAGCAGGAAGAGTGAGGAGCAGCCCCAGCCTCAGGGCCGGTTTCAGGGGAAGGAAGGCCGGAGCTGGTGAGTCAATGGCACAGATGGTGCCTGAGGTAGTGAAGTCACTTGTGGTGAGTAAAGGGAAGGGAAAGGACAGTGGTGTGTCCGGGGCTGGGCTGGGGTCTGGACGGAAGAGCTTCAGTCTTTGGGGAGCGGTCCCCAGCAACCTCCCTGCTCTCCCCGCAGGTAGCAGACGGAGCAGCAGCGGGGGACGGGATGGGACAAGCTCCCACCACACTCCCTCTGACCAGCAAAGACGCTGGCGGCCTGCTTCTCCAAGAGGCTCTGGCAGGCGGGACTGCGTTCCCGGGAGAGGGGCCCGCCCAGCCCCGTGTGCGTGCTCACTGGGACTCGAAAGGATGTTGGCGTCTTCCTCGTTGGAGCTCAGCAGTCGCATCAGCTTTGAGGGCTGCATGTCATCCAAGGGGAAGAGACTGATATAATCCTGGAGGGCGAGAGAGTCACTATTACCCACCCCGGGGCCGCCGAATCTCCCGTTATCAGGGAGGAGAGCGGGAGCTGAGACGGGAGTGGGGAAGAGTCAGCTCCCCACGGGCCTCAGCCAGCATCCCCGGTAGGGCCAGCTCCCCCCGCCCGCCCACAACCCTAGTGAGAGACCCCCTCGCACAGCCAGCCCTGGAGACGCTCGGCCAGCTGAGCAAGTGAACGGAGGGGTCCCCTACCTCGATGTCTTCACGGTGTCTCTTCTTTTGGCGGGAGGACGCCTGTCCCTTATGGGAGGAATAGGAACTCAGGGCACACCACACGGCTAGCCTGGCAAAGTGTTCCGGGGAAAGAGGGGAACGTCAGAGGGCCCCGGAGAGGCTTTCTGTGCCGGGGCCGACGGGGCGTCCCCACAGCCCAGCCTCCCTGGGCGGCCCGAGGTGAGGGGCAGCCGGCCCTGCGCCGTGGGGACCTGAGGCTCCGAGAGAATCCTACTTGGCCAGCGCGGTGCCGGGGGGGTCCATGAGGCTGTGCCACTTGGAGGAATCGGTGAGCAGCCCCGGCAGGATGTGGCCCAGCAGGACCAGGGTCACCTGCTGCATGTCCAGACAGAAGATGGAGTAGAGCAGCTCCACCGCGCGCAGCGTGTGCTCCTTCCGCGTCTCCTTCAGCAGCTCCTGGACAGGCGGGGCGGGTCAGGAGCTGAGGGCTCCCGACCCGGGCTCCCCGGGGCTCCAACCCTCACTCCGCATCAGCCCCTGGCCAGCGCCCCTGGAGCGGGCGGCTCCCCTCGGAGCCCAGGAGCCCCGAGACCGAGCCCCGCGGACCCGGCTGGGGGTATCTTCTCTGCTGTGTCCCTGAGACTGAGGAGACCACCCCCCCAGCCTGGGTCCGGGTGGGGCTCTGGCTCCCGGCTACCTTAATCAGGTTGTTGCAGAACCAGTAGACGCCTCCCATGTGCAGCAGGGTGTCAAAGATGTGGATGGAGCGGCTGTCCACCCACCCCTTCTCCAGCACCTTGGCGAATATGTCCGTCAGCACCTCCTTGATGGGTCGCTTGGGGGGCAGCAGGTTCCAGTAGGGCATCGTGTCCACGCCCGTGGACGGGAACTTGATCTGGGTGGCCGTCTGCTGCAGCACGTCGGCACACATGTGCTCTAGGATCGAGCTCATGATCACCACCCTGGGGGACGGGGACGGGACCTGAGGTTCGGGTTCAGGCCACACCAGGTTCGAGAGTGCAGCAAACCCCCAGGTCAGACCTTTCCCAGGACTCGAGTTACGGAAATATTCCTGGGGAATTAACCCCATTCTTCGCAGAGGGAGGAGACAAGAGGAAGTCACAAGCCCCTAGCAGACCTGACCCTACCAGTCCTGCTTCTGGCAGGCCTCTCACCTGCTGGGCACGAAGCCTAAGCGGGGGGAGCAGTTTGCTCTCCTCCCCCAGGTCATTCCAGCGACATAGTCATATTTTCTCTCTCACTGTCTCCAACTGCCCCCATCCCCCAGACCTGAGCCCTGCCAATCCCTGGACATAAATAAATAGAATCACTTCCCTCAGGGCTGAGTGCTGGGGGGTCCCCGCCCAGCCCTGGCCTCCTCCCAAAGTAAACTGTTACTTCCAGGACAGGGGCCCAAGGGCTGCCCCACAGGACTCTTCCCGGCCTTTGGTAGCTGGACAAATAGAAGCATATATCCAGGAATTTTCTCACAAAGTCTCTGAGTTAGCACTCAGACCCGGGTGTGAGCGAGCGCTCACTGTTCCTGGAACGCCGAGTGGCTCTGGGAAAGCTGCTGTGACTCTCAGCGTCGTTTTTCCCACCTGCACGATGTACCCACAGATTTCCCACTATTCGTCACCCAGGGAGGAATTAGGGTGCTTAGCATGGGTTCTGTCAGAGCCAACCCTCCATTACTTGTGGGAGGAAGGATGTGAGGGAAGAAGGGAGAAGGAGGTGAGGAAAAAGGTCACAGCCTCACGGATGCTCTCCAACCACATCCTGGCACAATGTCCCCCTTCTCCCCTCTAAGGCACCTTGATGGTTACCCGGTGCGTCCTCTGGCCTAGCTCACTGGTCGCGCGTGCCCACGGCATCGCAGCGCTATTCACAGCAGCCAAGAGGGAGACACCACCCAAGTGTCCATCCACCGATGAATGGATAATGTGGCGCATATATATAACCGAATATTATTCTGAAGGGGATTCTGACCCAGGCTATGACGGATGAACCCTGGGAACATCATGTGAAGTGAAACACACCAGGCACAGAAAGACAAGCACTATAGGATTCCACTTGTGTGGGGTACCTAAAGCAGTCAAATTCACAGAAACAGAGAGGAGAATGGTGGTCACCAGAAGGTAAGGGAAGGAAAAACCGAGTGAGTTGTTACTTAATGGGTACAAAGTCTCAGATTTACAAGATGAAAAGGTTCTGGAGATCTGTTTCACAACAAAGCGAATACCTCACGCTGCTCGACTATATATTGAACTAAGATAGCAAATGCTAAGCTATGTATTTTTGGGTTTTTTTTACCAGAATTTAAAAAAGAAAGTTCATGGACAGGGGAACGAACCAATACCACTGAACTCAACACAGATGAAGTCTCCAGGGAGGTCCTCCAAGCCTCTGAAAAGCCAAGGCAGCAATGTCACAAAAGAGAGGCAGGTGGGAGGATGACGAGGGTGGGTAGGCCCCAGGGTCGTGGTTCTACGGACGGGCTCCTAGTGCCTGGACCGAGCCACAGCTAAGACAACCGCTCTGTTCTTCTGGTAAGCTAGTTCTCCAGAACTCGGGCTCTTTGAAGACCGGAATCATAGCGACTCGGGGCCTGTGTTTCTGGGACACAGCAGGCGCCGGGTCATAAGCACTCGGGACACGGAGACACACCCTCGGTGTTGCCGAGTCAGTGCGAGAACGCGGAAATGAGACTGCGGGCGAGTGAGTGAGCAGCACGTTTGGGGACGTCAAGAGCAGAGGGGGATACTGGTTACTGGAGGTGCTGCCTTCTCAGGGCAGGCCGGCAGCGGTCCGGGACGGCGGGCACGCCTGGCTACTGACCTCTCGTTGTAGAACTGCAGGGTGTTCTCACTGTACAGCGGCCCCGCCAGCTGGCGGATCATCTGCAGCGACTTCTCGCGCTCATCCAGCCCCAGCATCCGCACGTGGGCCACGAGCCAGGCCACGGCGCACACGGCCAGGCTGCACACCTTCCCCTTGATGTTATCTGTGATTTTCTGGGGAGGGGAAAGGGTGACTGAGGCCACCATCGCCCCCTCCCTGACCATCACTTTCCCCGGCAGCTAAGTTTAGCAGGTGGAGTCCTGGACCACACGCCCCACCTCTTCTCACCACGAATACGCTCTTCCCCAAGTTACCTGGGTGGGAGGGAGTAGCTAAGCCTATGATTACAAGAAAGATCAACATCCAAGCATGAGCTCCTGGATTTAAGGGTCTTCTTGTTCTTATAAAGTGTACCGAGCTATCACACACTGGCTCTGTCTCAGGGAAGAGAGAAGGCTGCTGGAAAGGTGGGGCTACCTGGATGGACTCGAAGGCCAGTACCCCATTCTCCCAGGCATTGAGGATCTCCAAGATGGCCGCTGAAATGCTGAGACAGGCTTCGTGCCACTTCATCTGCCTATGAGGGGGTGGGGGTGGGAGAAAAATCACCACAGGGGAATGGGGGATGCGCTGAGAGAGAGGGTCTTGGCCTGCCCCCACCGCCACCCTTGGAGCGGGCCCCCGGCCACTGACACCAGCTTCATCTCCGAGGAGTTGTTGAGCAAGGCCACTAAGGACTCCACTTTGGTGGAATCAGGCCAGAAGCAGGGGTGGTCAGGGTTCAGGATTTTGCCCTCCTCGGGCATGCAAGTTTGCATCCACGTCTCAAAGAAGGGGACCTGTCCTCCTGTGCTCGACTCGGACAGAATCACCTAGGAAAGGAAGGGAGCATCAGCAGCCAGTGCCCTGTGCCTCAGTTTCCTGCTCCACTGCTTCTACTTTCCGGCCTAAAGAACTAAAGACAAACTGGTCAAAGGGAGAAAGACGGGGGCTATGCTGCCACCTAGTGGTGGGTGTGGATGTGGTCCTGAAGGAGTCCAAATGTGACCCAGGGGGCATCCATGGACCTGCCAGGGGTGGGGGCAACTGGGCAACTGTGTTCTGCAGCCAGAAGAACTAACTGGCTTGGTAGAACGGGGGGGGGGGAGGGGGGCGCAAGGGGGGCGGCGGCATCAAATTTCTGGTAATTTTTTTCCCCTTCTTCCCACCCCAATCCTGGTGCCCCTAACCCCGACTGCTCTCCTCTCACACTCACCTCTGAACCATAGGTCTGAGCCACGTGGCACAACATGAGGAAGGAGATGTCAAAGAGCAAGGCGCGAACGGAGGCTGCTTTGGCTATGGAGAACAAGAAGGCTGACCCCACGGCCCTGAATAGGGCCCAGAGCCCTGGTCTGAATCAGGAGGGGATCAGGATTTGCCTCAAGGAAGGTCAGTGACCAGGTGGCTCCTTCAAAGCTCTGAGGCTCAGAATCCTTTTCTTGAGTCTCAATTAGAACATCATCCCTTCCTTGGCATCAAAGACTCCTGATACCCTCCTTCTTCCCAGTAGCCAACCAAATCATAACGGGGGAGGGCAAGAGACAGAGGTGGTTTTGGAAGACTCCTTTTCCCAGCATTCCCCTCTTTCGTGGCTCTCCAAAAGCTTCAGTCATTGCTTGGGGGAGAAAACAGCCTCCCCAGGAGAAGCAACGGGCCCTCTGCCCTCCTCTATTCTCTCCCTCCACCACCGTTCCCACAGTGCTGGGTCTAGGGGCACACAGAGCTGACTTACCAAGTTCTTCGTTGCCGTGTGTCGTGAATTCATTCAAACTAGGGGAGGAAAAGAGGTCACAGCAAGCAGGGCAAAAGGTCAGGGGGCTATACTTGTCCAGAAAGGCAGTCACTAGAGTCTGAATTAGGGGTTAAACTTAAAAAGAACACCACCGCTACACAGAAAAGAACGCTTTCTGTTTTTAAAAGATTTCCTACGCAGAGCGCGTGGCTGGCTCAGTCAGTAGAGTATGTGACTCTTGATCTTGGGGCTGTGAGTTTGAGCCCCATGATGGGTGTAGATATTAAAGTCTTTTAAAAAAAAAAGGGGGGCACCTGTGTGGCTCAGTGGGTTAAAGCCTCTGCCTTCAGCTCAGGTCATGATCCCAGAGTCCTGAGATCAAGCCCCATGTCGGGCTCTCTGCTCAGTGGGGACCTGCTTCCCCCTCTCTCTACCTACCTGCCTCTGCCTACTTGTGATCTCTCTGTCAAATAAATAAAATCTTCAAAAAAAAAAAATATATATATATATATTCATATTCCAAGGCCCAGAGAATGGCTCACTGGATGGAACAAAGTTCTATATATCAAATTCCAGGTCAAACAAAAAAGTCTACAGGGTTTGAGAGCCCCTTATTAACAACTGGGTGCACCGGAAACCCTCCACGTCCACCATTCAAGGCCTCTCATCTCATCAAACACCTCCACTTCATGCTCAGTTGCAAAGAAAAGAGGGCTTGACATCCAGAGACCCGGCCCCTCCTCCAGCGTCTCTAAGTGGGATGCTCTGGCTTGCCCTCGGCATCTCCAGGGAGACCCAGACCCAGGCGCCTTGCCCCTATTCTGCTACCTCCTCCTTCAGGCCTGCCTCCCCGACCCCAGGGGCTCGGACTTCCTTACTTGATGAATTTCCGGGCGAAGGATTTAAGCTTCCCAGTGGCAGCAGCAGCGGCCAGCAGCAGATCCAGACTCTTCCCAGACAGCATGTGGCCCAGGACTCCTAGCAGGCCTTCTGGGGACTTCGAGTGGTCTGCGTCCATCGTCTGGGGACATGACAGGAAATCAAGTCCTGAAGAACAACTAAAGACGTCCCCAGCCTAACCACAGCTTCCCTCTCTGCACATCTCCGTTAATTGCATACCGCAACATGAAATTTAATCTACATCTTTCTGACTCCAATCTGGTTTTCCAGATCCTTGCTCTCTGATCCATCCTTCTCAACTAAACTGTGATTGTGGCAAGTGAGGGTGGGGAGGGTGAGAGTCTTCACTGCTTCTGCAGGAGCAGGTGAAAAGCCCCACCACAGGGCCTGCCTTCCAAGTAATGCTCAACAAATGCGAGTTTTCAGTAACGGCTTCCCTGCCTTGCCTGTTTCTCTACTTCCCAAGTAACTACATACAAAGCCAGAAGACAGAGAGCTCTACAGCCTCGGTTTAATTCTCTGGAAGTAGAGCCAAAAGTGGAAAAAAGAAAGAGATGACCCTGGTGGCAAGGGAAGGGTACACGCACCTTGAGGATATTTGTGACAGT
Organism: Nasua narica; assembly: GCA_028533885.1. Lineage (NCBI taxonomy): Eukaryota > Metazoa > Chordata > Mammalia > Carnivora > Procyonidae > Nasua > Nasua narica. The sequence goes on along the minus strand of CM052804.1, from coordinate 18,446,759 downwards.
GGGCTCTGCCCGGAGGATGAGCCCCGGATTGGGCTGGATGTTGGCATTTTCTCCTGATTTCAGCTGGGGTGCATGCTCCCGGTCTGCTGTGCTGTGGCCAGAAGCCGTTGGCCAAGAGAAGGAAAAAGACACAGAGATTAGTTCCTGACGTGCTCCCTAGTCTGGCCCCAGAAGCAGAGCCCAGGGAAGGTGGGGAGCCCAGGAGAGCCTCTGGGGTTGGGGTGATGTTTATGAAAGCATATCCACTGTTGCAGTTGCCTCAGTTTGTCACAGATCATTACCTCAATTTTGAAAGTCCACTTGAGACTAAAGGGAGATTTAGGATTTTTACTTTGCACGCAAAGGAGAATGGGAATTCAAGTGTAGCACCTAAGGGTGCAGAACCCTGGTGGGCAGAAACCAGTGTCTGCTGTTCCTGGTAACCCTAGGCATGGCCCCAGGCGCCTGGACAGGGGGAAGGCACCGAGCGGTGCATGCTGGACACGAGGGGAGGAGGGCAAGCGGCGCCTCGGCCAGTCCAGGGAGGCTCGCGCTTACCGCTTGGCCATGAGGTTGGTCACGCTGGCTTCGGACAGAAGCCCCTGCTTGCTACACTCTTGGAGTAGGAATTTTGTACAGTCACAGCTGTGAGGGAAAAAAACAATGAGGGGCCGGGCACACGGCAGGGATTCCTGAGGGGTGGGAACAATAGGCCCCTGCCTGATGTCCCCGCTCCTTCAGGACAAAGAATGTTCTGAGGGCCCGAGGGATGGCAGACGGGCTCCGGCACTCAGCACTGCCAGCCCCGCCGAGGGGGACGAACCAGGTGCCGGTCCGCCGAGGGCTGTCTAGCACAGAGGAGCAGGGACGCGCCCAGAGCACCCTCCAGTAGCAGAGGGGAGAGCAGGGGAGTCGTACTTGCAGCGCTGGTCAGCTTTGTCCAGCAAGGGTGTGAGCTTCAGCAGAAACTCGAAAGCACAGCTCACGTCCTCGGTGAAGTCCTGCGAAGAGCTAGGAGCTGCCATCTGGCTTCTAGGCCCTCCACTCCACCCATAGCTCGTGACACAGGCTCACGAGGACGCGCGCTGGATATAAAGCTCGATGAGCTGGTCACAGCAACCAGCGGCTTGCAGTGACATGACGGGGCGGCGTGCAAAGGACCAGTGCTCTACACCGGCCCTGGTCACCTGGGGCGCCTCCCATCCCGTGTGGCCTGGCCGCCTCCATCTGGAGAACGGGTGTGCGCGCGTGCACACACGCAGATGCTCAGGGGGCACTCACACTTCCAGCCTGCCCCTGGGGTGCCCCGGGTGCAGGGACACAAGACTGACCCTTCCTGTGCCCCCATCTCTCCCATGTCCTTGTGGAAACAAGGACTCACCAACTCCCATGTCCCCCGCCCCATCTCATTTCTCCAGCTTACCTTGTCCCCGTGACAGTATTTCTTTAACTTCACCAAAACCTGTGGGATCTAGAGAGTGAGGCAAGAGGAGAAAGAGGAAGATCAATTTATTCTCTTTCCCCCAGAACTAAGGGCATCCCCTCCATCTCCCTGCTCCGAGCAGAGAGACAGGAGCCCTTCCACCCTGGAAAGGAAAGCACTCTCAGGGCCAAATCGGAAAGCTGGCAGGCATCCAAGTGTCCGGTGCCCGATGCCTACAGGACACAGGGACCCCTCACTTCTGCTGGCTCCATAGCAATCGCCATAAGCCAAGGGAACTCTGATTCAAGGAATTCAAGGACCAGGGCCACTTCCCTGGGCCCATAACTGCCCTGCGCCAGTCTGGCTGATGACGGGGCTAAACGGCACCTGTGTGCGAAGAGCTGGCAGTCGCCTGCCAAGTCGGCTAAATATAGCCCTGGGACTTTCAGAGAAAAGACTCGATGGGAACTTGCGCTAGGGGACCTGGCAGGCAGCGGACGATGCCGGCAGGGAGAAACGCGGGACAAAGATCCTGGGTGTCGCTGCATTTCTAGACCGGGCTCTCTGTTGCCCCCATGTCCCAGGTACCTTGAGGAAGGTGAAAGCTGTCCACTTGAGCTCCTCCGTACCCTCGGGGGACTCGATGAGCCCCACAAAGCAAGCCTTCCAGATTTCCAGGACAAAAAGTGGGGTGGGAATATGCTGTGGGATGATCCGAGAGTGAAGCCTGAGAGGGTGCCCGTCCCCCTTCGTCTTCCGAAGGCCCCCGGGTGGGGGGAAGGTGGGGGCCGGTGGGGACGAGCTCGGAGGCCGTGCAGGACAGCGGCTGCCCCGCTCCAGGGTGAGGAGCGGGGATGGCACGTGAAATGGCAGCGCCGTGCATGACAGGGATCCGCTTTCCACCGCGAATCAGGAGGAACCCCCTTTCTCCCAGGAAGTACCAGAAGAGCCCTCCCCACAGCCCCACGTGGCCCGCCCACCATGTTGGCAGGGCAGCAGCAGCTCGGGGCCGCCCACCTGCATCCGCTTCACCATCATCAGCTGCTCCACCAGGGGCTGTGTCTCGCCCGTCAGGTTCATGGTGCCCTCGAGCAGGACCACCGCGTGGACCGTGGGGTAGCCCGTCTTGTGCAGCTGCTCCGAGTGCACAGCCAGCATTGTGGGGATGCTGAAGGGAAGAGACGCACAGGGCACGGTGTAGGGAGCCAGGAGGTGGAGGGCACGGGAGAGCGGACGGGCGGAGGCCAGGGGCCACCACTCCCCACCCACACCCAGGGCCTTTCCTCTCTCCCTCCACCCCGAGGAGCCTGGGAGCCCGGTACCTCCTAATGAGCGTGCCACACTGCTCAGCCTGGCTCCGGAGCTGGGGGTTGCTGAGACCGGCCAGGATCTCCCCAAGCTTCAAGAGAGAGTGCTCAATGGCAGTCCAGGAGGCTGGTGGAGAGGAGGAAAGGCAGACCCACGATGGGAAACAGAGGAGAGGACAACACTGGCCCTGAGCTCCTCAACTTTGGCCCCCCTGGGCCCTCAAAACCACATACAGAGGCTTCCCCTGAGGATGACATGGAGGCCAGGGGCCTGAGGGCAGCATGCACTATTTCCAGAAGGGGGGTGAACACCAACAGCGAAGGCCCTAGATACCAGCCCCAGAGGCCTGCCTTCTAGGGGACGCACGCAGCCGAACTGAGAGCTAGGTACGGCCTGACACAGGCAGTGGCAGAGACAGGCGCAGCGGGGTTCCAGTGGCTGGAACAGGGAGGTAGCCCCAAATCGCATCAGCGGTGGCCAGCCTCGCAAGTGGGCCTCACTCTCTACGGCTGTCAAGCTAGGTCCCTCACCAGCCTCCTGCGTCCCCGCTGCCTCACGCTGCCGCGGTCTCTGCTCTCTCTGGCCACCCCCTCTGCAGGTGCCCCCGCCCGGCTCATCGCCACCTCTCAAACTCACTCTCCTCAAGCTTTTTGTTCAAGCCCAGATCCTTCGACAACTCACCCAGCTGGTCCAACCCACTGACCTCGCCTCCTACATGCTTGAACTCATGGTCTATACCGCATTATTTTGCACTTAATTATGAGTCACTTATCCTAGTTACAACTCCAGAGGGTCAAATGATGAATACTGGGACCAACTAGCCCATTAACCTCCACGTGGCATGGGGGGAAAAAACAAAAAGATAAGACCTGAGAGCCATTAAAATTAAGTTAAATATTCATTTACTTTTCAAGCCACTAAACATTTGTCAAGGGCTCAAGACAGGTAAGACACTGTCAACGCAGCCCATTTTTACGGAGGAGTCATCTCTCTGGACTTTTTGACAGGCAATAAAACATACTCTGAGAAGTGACCTACTAATCCTAATAATAAATTCTCCAAACAGGTCCTGAAGGCCTGGCTAGACCCATTCCAGCATTCTCGTTACTGGAGAATAAGAGACCCTTAGGCAGTCTCAAGCCTTGGGCCCCACATCCAGAAACACCGAGGTCTCCCCTCCCACCAGGTGATCTATCTCCTCTCAGGCTCTGGAGGGTTCCAATATTTCACATCTGCACTTGAGTCAAGAGGTGCGTGATCCAGCGGGCCTGAGAGCAGACAGGTACCATGTTTAAAGGGCCGTGTTAGGCAACACTCAAACACAAGAGTCATGTGCTTTCAGATGAGTGGCGTGGAGACAAACACAAGGATGGATGGTGTGCTCCTCTCGTCCTCTAATTTCTTCCACGTGTATTACATACTGGTCTTGCTCCCCACTAGCACATATGCTTGTTGAGGGCAGGGACCCTGCCACATGCTCCTTGGGTAGCCCCCCACCACCCCCCGCCCCCAGCACCTGGCACAGTGCTGGGCATACAATAATGCTCAGTAAATACCTGTTGGTTGATTGGCTCGGGTGCCACCCTGCCCAAGTCCCTGGGATGTATGCAATGCTTATGGGGAGAAAAAAAAGGAAGTGGGATGATTTCAGATCCTCCTGGAAAGAAGTGGGATGGCATCCTGCCTCTCCCCTCTCAATTAAAGAACCGGCTACGGGAACAGTGGCAGGTGGGGCTCAAGGGAACCAGGGGGACATACAGGCCTCCTCTAGTTTGGCGATGTGGAGCAGGGCACGGTTCTTGGTGCTGCTGAGGGTCTTCTCCAGGCGCAGCAGGCACATGGCAAGCTGCTTCTCCCCCGCGGCTGGAGAGCCGGCCTCCAGCCCCTCCCGGAGCCGCTCCGCAGAGGCTGCAGTGCAGCGCAGCAGCCAGTGGAGGGCGCTGAGAAGGGCCCGGCACAGCCCAATGCACTCCTCGGCTTTGCCATGACAGCTACCGGGAAAGGATGCAAAATCTGTCTTGGCTCCAAAGGCTGAAATATGACCCACACCACTGTTCCCCAGAGTGCCTGGCACACCCCTACCAGGGAAGAGAGCTGGGAAGCTAGCAAAGTCCTAGGGAAGACAGCCCTGTCGGCTTCCACCCGACAAGATTTCAAAAGAGCCGCTCCAAAGAGAAAAGCCCTTTTGTCCTAGGGCACTAAGTAGAAAAGGAGAGGGATGGGTGGGTGCAGATGGGCAAGTGGGAAGAAATGTGGGACCCCATCGAGCTGGTGTCGGTCTGTGGGCTAGGAGCTTCTCCCTGACACTAAGATAATGCTGGAAGGTTCTGAGCCCGGCCATTACCTCAGTCGGTCACAAAACATATCCATGATATCCAGCAAAGCCTGGACACACAAGTCCCGGGAGAAGTCATCAAACTGTGGAAAGAACAGCAACAATGCTACGGAACATCCCAGTCGACCCTGGGCTCACTCACGAGGCAGATGGCATATTCAGGATGCCTGCCCCTCTTACCTCCAACCTCAGGTTTCAGACTCGGCATTCTTTCAACGTCAGAAAGCGGCTCCTAATTGCCAGCCCCCACTTCCCGGGACCCCCCTCCCTCCAGTGGCACTCAGCAATGCCAGCTAGAGGCACCCCGTGCCGCCTGTCCAGCCTGAGCTGGCATGGTCAGAGCAGTCAAGGGGAGGGGGGTCCCCACCTAGGACAACCATCTCTCCACCCCCTGCCCTCCACCGAGCTCGTGAGTGGCTGCAGTCATACCTTACTGATAGCTGTGAGGACAGAGGAGTAGGACACCATCTGGAGGGAAAGAAGAAAGACAAAGGTCAGACTAGTGTCACACGGCTGACAGGACCAAATACTGACACTTATTAAAGTTTCTGCAGCTCTCCAAAACCCTCAACCCCTTCAAGAGGCCTTCCTCAACCCACTGAAGGAGAGGCATTGTCCCTATTCCTGCTTCTATGAGATTCACCGTAAGTGACATAATCAGCACACGGCCACTGAGAAGATGAGGGTGGGCATTCCAAGGTGCCATGTTCCGTGTTCACATGCCACTCATTGTACACTATATACGAGGGTCAAGGGACTGCTAGTAGGCAGAAGAATGGACAAGAACGAGGCTCTGTTGTTTTACTCCTACAAGTTCTATAATGGGTGCTTTTATTTGGACAAGAAATGGAGGCGAACAAACATTCCCTAAAATGAACAGGTAGCACCTGGACCTTGAAATAGGTAGGGAATTTCATTCTACACACTCTTGCTGGTTCTCTAGGACTTACTCTCTAGGACTCCTCCCGGACACTTTCTCTGATCAACCCCAACCTCCCACCCAAAGCTGAGATTCCTCCCCGTGCGCTCCAAGTAATCCCCCTATACCCATCAGGCCACAGTGGGGGCCTGCTGCCCCCACCAAACTAGGAGCTCCCTGAGGACAAGGATGCTTTTACTCAGTGACCACCATGGACTCACTGAGAATGTCTGTAGAATGAGTAAGGAAAGACACACCCCAGATCAGCATTTCTCAAAGTAGCTTCCAAGGTTGCACTGTTCGATAGGGAAGTCATTAGCCACATGTGGCCATTTAAATTTAAATTAAATGAAATTGAAAATGCAGTTCCTTAGTCAGACTAACCACATTGCCAGTGCTCAACAGGTACATGTGGTTCGTGGCGACCGGACTGGCCGGCACAGATATGGAGCATTTCTGTGACTGTAGCGACTCCTGTTGCGTGACGGTATTCCAAAGATTCCCCGAGATGTTATGAAATTTTACACACACACAGCTTCTGTGTGATATGAATTTGAGAAACCGTAAAATAAACCAAGTTTTCTTTACCATAGGGTATCTCGAAATCATAATATGAATGTATACAATGAGAACCTCTCAGATAAATGAAGACAACGTAAGCAATACTTTCCAAGCTTATTTGACTAAGGGAAATCGTACCTGAACTGTGAGCTCCCTGGGAACAGAAATAGTGGTGAATTTATATCTGTTTCTCTAGAACCTAGCCTGGGTCTAGCACATGGTAGGTCTCCAGTAAGTCTTTGTTGCTTTGGCTTGATGAATTCTCAGAACTAGCATTCTGAAAAAATTGTACTTTAAAAATAAATCTCTACTCAGTACAACCTATTCATCACCATTACAAGAATGGAGATGGAGTTCAAAAGAAGTAACTAATGTGTCCTGAATGAAATTAAAACCTACAGAAAGTCTTCTGTCATATTTTTAAAAAATAGTTACAGCAGGCTGATAAAATAGGAATAATACTTTAGAAAGTAGTTACATTTATATACTCAACATCAGTGGCAAAATACACCAAAATAAAAAAGCAGAATACAATGATAGAAACTGTTGGGAAAATCACCAGCCTCGTGGGTTGTCTTCCCTGGGGGAATAGAGATTTCCAAAGATTTAAGGAGAAAGTGAAGTCAGCCTCAGTGGCCTTAGTATGGTGAATTTTACATGCATGGCAATGCCTTCTGTGTACAATTTCTCCATCATGTGAACAGAGTGCTCTCTGTTCAGACACCTTTAACTAGTATTCTTGAACAAACAAGAGTAAAATACACAGAGGACTTAAACACACAATTAGTGTTTAGCGCCGCTCTCAGCAAGATGTTCTGTGAAGCCATAGCTGGGGTCTGATGGTGATCAGAAAGTTGGGAGCCTGCCTGGGCAGGATGACCATAACGTTCCAGGCAAGTGTTTGTTTATTTATAACTGATGTCCCCATAGCAAGAGCTTGGCAGGGAACTGAACCTTGTTGGATACCAACCTGAAGGGGGAGCTGGATGTTCCCACTGAAACTGACCCCAAACTGCCAGAAGAGAACCGCGCTCCCGTCCCCCCACAATTTTGTATGTTCTGAAGGACGCTGTATGTTCTGATGTATTTACGGTCTCCAAATTCAGAATTTCATCCCGTAAGTCTATGCTAACAGCATCAATAAACCACTGTTACTCTTGAGACCTAAAAATACTTTCCACACAGCGAACCATTTGAACTGTTTCTCACAGCAGGATTGAGCCTATTTCCCTCTTAATATATCTCTCGACCTAGGAGTTCTCAGCTAGCACCAGCCCCTGAGGTTGGAGCCCCTCTCCGTGGCCTACTGCACACCTGGCTAGCCCAGACCTGGGGCTGCTCTCTCCTCTCCTCTGCTCTTGATACTCGACACCCCCAACTACTCCTACGCGCCCTCCATGTGCACAGCACTGGACCGAAGAGCCTCTTGAGTCTGAAGGAAGAAGCAATCCCTAATTCTGCGTGGCACTTTACAAACACTGAAGCTCCCGCACGTACCTTTATTTCTGTGACTTCCGCCTTGCTCTCCCTCTTGCCTTCCCGTCAGTGTTTACACGTCTCCAGATTCTTCTATCTTTCAGAGAACTTCCCGCAGACCCCACCCCCCATTTCCAATTAACCACCACGCTCTCTCTGCTGCTCTCACAGACACGCGTTCTGTGCCCTTGTCTCTACCTCCCTGCCTTCTGTTCACAACTCAGCCCCCTCCGGTCCCTTGTGTCCTTACCACTGCAGGGGTCCGCTCGTCAACAAACTGCTTGTTAAACCCCACGGGCACTTCTCAGTTGCGATCCCCCGGACCTCTCCGCAGCAGCCAGCACCAGGAAACACTTCCTCATTTTTCCGTCCTCTCCTCCCCTGACTACTCTCGATACCACTCTCTCTTGCTCCTCTTCCCACCTCACTGACCTCTTCTTTTCAGACTCGTATGAGGAATCCTCTTCCTGAGTGTGTTCCCTACACGTGACTGTGGTTCCTCAGGGATTCGGCTTGGGTCAGTTTTTTTGCTCACTCTCCACCCTCTCTGGGCACTCTCGTCCACGCCCACAGCTTCAACTGCCATCTGCAGTTGACATCTCCGAAATCAAATCAACAGTGCCAGTCTAGGCCTCTTCTTCGAAGTTCCGGACATGTATGTTCACCTGCCTACCGAGGATCTTCTCTTTGATAGCTCACACAGGCACCTTACTTAAGAAGGCCAAAATCAGGGGTGCCTGGGTGGCTCAGTTGGTTGGGCAACTGCCTTTGGCTCAGGTCATGATCCCAGCGTCTTGGGATCGAGTCCCGCATCGGGCCCCTTGCTCCGCAGGGAGCCTGCTCCTCTCTCTGCTTCTGCCTGCCTCTCTGCCTGCTTGTGTTCTCTCTCTGTTAAATGAATAAATAAAATCTTTAAAAAAAAAAAAAAAGAAGAAGGCCAAAATCAGGGGTGCCTGGGTGGCTCAGTTGGTTAAGCGTCCAACTCTTGATTTCGCCTCAGATCATTATCTCAGGGCCGTGGGATCGGGCCCACATGGGGCTCTGTGCTCAGCTGGGCGTCTGCGCGAGATTCTCCCTCTACTTCTCCCTCTGCCCCTCCCCCTTGTTCATGCTCTTTCTCTCTAAAATAAATAAATCTTTAAAAATACATGTTTAAAAACAGAAAAGAAAAACTATTTAAAAAAAAAAAAAAGGCCATGGGCACCTGGGTGGTGCAGCTGGTTGAGTGTCTGACTCTTGGTTTCAGCTCAGATCATGATCTCAGTCATGAGACTGAGCCCTGCATCAGGCTCCACGCTTGGCATGGGGTCAGCTTGGAACTTTCTCTCACTCTCCCTCTGCTCTTCCCCACCATGCTTGCTTACTCTCTCTCTCTCTCTCAAATAAATAAATAAATCTTTAAAAAAAAAAAAAAAAGCTAAAATCAATGACCTCTCCACCCCTCAGCTGGACCCTAACTCTACCAACAGCCCTCGTCTTCTCCCACCGTGTACTTATGATCCCATCAGCTATGATCTCTTCCCCTCTCTCATCCCCCTCATCCTGGTAATCACCAAACCCTCTCATTCGCTACCTCCTGAATGGTTCTTGAATTCATCTTCCTCTCTGCTGCCACTTCCTGTGCTTATGCTAATATCATCTCTTACCTAAATTACTGCAATAGCCTAAATCAGGGGTTGGAAAACCATGGCTTACAAGCCAAACTGGACCCATCACCTTTTTTGTAAATAAAGTTTCATTGGGGGACATGTAGGTGGCTCAGTCCGTTAAGCATCTGCCTTCTGCTCAGGTCATGATCCTGGTCCTGGGATCAAGCCCCATGTTGGGCTCCCTGTTTAGCGAGCAGTCTGCTTCTCCCTCTCCCTCTGCCCCTCCCCCTGCTCCTCTCTCTCCCTCTGTCTTGCTCACTTTCAATCTCTCAAATAAATAAAATCTTTTTTTAAAAATAATAAAGTTTCATCAGAACACAGGCGTGTCCATTTACTTATACATTATCTATGTCTGCTTTCAAACTATAATGGCAGAATAATAGTGACAGAGAACACATGGCCTGCAAAGTGGAAAGTATTTACTATCTGATCCTTGGGAAAAAAAGAAAAAAAAAAAAAAGCCTGGGGTTCAAGGCTGGCTCAGTAGAAGAGCATGTGACTCTTCATCTCAGAGTCATGAGTTTGAGCCCCAGGATGGTGTAGAGATTACTTAAATAAATAAATAAACTTTAAAAATATACATATGCCAGGGCACCTGGGTGGTTCAGTGGGTTAAGGCCTCTGCCTTCCGCTCAGGTCATGATCTCAGGGTCCTAGGATTGAGCCCCGCATCGGACTCTCTGCTCAGAGGGGAGCCTGCTTCCCCCACCTCTCTCTGCCTGCGTCTCTGCCTACTTCTGATCTCTCTCTCTCTCATATAAATAAATAAAATCTTTAAAAAAAATACCAAAAAGAATAAAATAAAATAAAATAAAAATAAAAATATACATATGCCTGGTTAAACGGTTTCCATATCTTCTGTCTTATCTCCAATTCATTCTTCAAACTACCACCAGAGTGATCTTTCTAAAATTAATTCACAAATTCCCCAAATCCATAAAGTCAAGGAAATCTCCATCAAAATACTCCATCAAAATCTCCATCAAAAAGGGACGCCTGGGTGGCTCAGTTGGTTAAGCTGCTGCCTTTGGCTCAGGTCATGATCCCAGAGTCCTGGGATCGAGTCCCACATCGGGCTCCTTGCTCAGCGGGGAGCCTGCTCCACTCTCCGCCTCTGCCTGCCTCTCTGCCTACTTGTGTTCTCTCTCTGTTAAATAAATAAATGAATAAAATCTTTAAAAAAAAAAAAAAAAGAATTTAACAAGTTGATTTTCAAATTTGGAAAATAAAATGCATGAAAACAGTTAAATTTTTGAAAAATAAAACCTAAGGGAAGACTTGCCTAACCAGACATCAAACATACTATAAGGGTATAGTAACAAAACAGTAAAGGACTAGTGCAGGCAGAGACAAATATATCAATGAACTAAACTAAAATCTCAAGAAATAGACCTTTGTCTGTAAGAGAATTTAGGATATGGATGAATGGCCTATTCAATAAAGGCAGTTGAGCCAACCTTCCATCTGTTTGGAAAAATAAATAAATTTGGATGTCTTCCTCACACCACAATAAATTCTAAATGGATTAAACAAAAGAAATACAAAAAATAAAAGTGAAGTGTTAGCAGAAATCGGAGAGGAACATATTTTGATCCTTGAAGCAGGGAAGCCCTTAAGCAAGAGAAAGCCATATAGGAAAAAATGGTTAAATCTGACAACAAAAATATTAAAAATTTCTGCATGCTAAGAAAATAAACCAAGGGCATCTGGGTGGCTCAGTAGGTTAAGCGTCTGCCTTCGGCTCAGGTAATGATCACAGGGTCCTGGGATCCAGCCCCGAGTTAGGCTCCTTGCTTAGCGGGGAGCCTGTTTCTCCCTCTCCCTCTGACTGCCGCTCCCCCTGCTTGTGTGTGCTCCCTCTCTCTCTCTCTGTCAAATAAATAAAATATTTTTAAAAACAACAACAAAAAAATGAAAACCAAAAAGTTAAAAAAAAGTGATAGAAAATTTCAAACATAAATAACAGATAAGAATTACAAGATCAATTATATTAAGACACTTAAAAATCAGTAAGAATTCTTCTTGGGGTGATGAAAATGTTCTCAGTTGACTGTGGTAGAGGTTGCATAACTCTGAAAGTACTATAATTCAGTAAATTGTATACTTTAAATGGATAAATTGTATAGTATGTGATTTATATCTCAATAAAGCTTTTACAAGAAAAAAACAAACAAAAGAAAAATGAGTAAATGATATGCGTAAGCAATTCCCAGAGATATACAGAGAGCCAATAAACATACAAAAATGCTCAACATCACAGTTCTGGAAATACAAATTATAATGTGAGATAATTTTTTGCCTTCTGGAAAGGAATTTTAAAAAATTCTATCCAGCATTGGAAAGGTGTTGGGAAATGCTGTCACACACTATGGAGGGAGTGTAAACTAATACCATCCTTCCTAGAGGGCAAATTGCAGGATGTATTGCAATTGAATATGTGGGAATTCTTTCTTTCTATTTTTCTTAGAGAGGGGAGAGAGGGAGGAGGGGCAGAGGAGGAAGGAGAGAGAATCTTTTTTTTTTTATGAAGATCTTGGGACGCCTGGGTGGCTCAGTTGGTTAAGTGTCTGCCTTTGACTCAGGTCATGATCCCCGATCAAGTCCTGCATTGGGCTCCTTGCTCCGCAGGGAGCCTGCTCCTCTCTCTGCCTCTGCCTGCCTCTCTGCCTCCTTGTGTTCGCTCTCTGTTAAATAAATAAATAAAATTAAAAAAAAAATTTTTATTAGAGAGAGAGAGAGATCATAAGGAGGCAGGGAGGCAGAGAGGCTGGCAGGGGGGCGGGAAGAGCAGGCCCCCCGCTAAGCAGAGAGCCTGAAGCGAGGCTCGGTCCCAGGACCCCAAGATCATGACCCGAGCCGAAGGCAGAGGCTTTAACCCACTGAGCCACCCAGGCACCCCAGGAAAGAGAATCTTAAGCAGATTCCACGCCCAGCACAGAGCCTGGCTCGAGGAACGATCTGACAAACCTGAGATCATGACCTGGGCCAAAATCGAATCAGATGCTTAACTGACTGAGCCACCCGGGCACTCTGAATATGTGGGAATTCTTTAAATTAGCAATTCCTACGTATCTATACTAGGGAAACAGTCCCAGAAGTGCAGACAAGTAAGTATAAGAATGTTCAATGAGGGCTGCCTGGGTGCTTAGGTTAGTTATGTCTGACTCTGGCTCCTGGGATTGAATTCCAAGTCAGGAGTCCCCACTCAGCAGGGAGTCTGTCTCTGCCCCTCCCCCTGCTCATGCTCTCTCTCCCTCCCTCCCTCTCAAATAAATAAATAAAATCTTTAAAAAAAAAAGTTCAATGAAACAATGAGTATAACAGTAAAAAATTAAAAACCTATATTAGAGTACACATGGAACATTATGCAGCAGTTAAAAAGAATAAGGTAGATGAGTATGTGCTCACATGGAAAGCAGACATAAGCTAAGAGGAAAAAGGAAGTACAAGAACTACATGCCACCTGAGGGATACTACTCAGTAATTTAAGAGAATGAACTGATGACATACACAATCACATAGATAAATCTCAAAAACAAGTATTTTTTTTAAAGACCTATTTATTTATTTGAGAGAGAGAGAATGAGAGCACAGAGGGGAAGGGCTGAGGGACAAGCAGTCCCAAGAAGACTCCGCACTGAGCACAGAGCCTGACACGGGGCTCCATCTCGCAGCCCTGAGACCACGACCTGAACCAAAACCAAGAGTCGGATGCCCGATTGACTGCACCACCCAGGCGCCCCTCAAAGACATTTATGTTAAACAAAAGAAGCCAGAGTATAGAGTGTTTGCTATATGGATCCATTTCAATGAAATCCGAATATAGACAAGACTAATCTACGGTGACAGAAAACATTTAGTGGTTGTAGGAGGATGGGCTAGAAAGGGGCACAAGAGAACTTTCTGGGAGAATGGAAATGTTCTGTATCTTATTTTGAATGTTAGTGACATGCCTATATACAATTGCTAAAACTCACTGAATTCATCTTAAGATCTGCGCATTTTGTTACATGTTAAATATCTATACACACACACATACATAAATCCTACCACACCATTCCCCCACTTATAACTCTTTAAATGATTACATGTCACCCTAGGATAAAGTCCAAACTCTTTAGCATCACCCACAGGTCCTTCATCATCCACAGGTCTCCCTATCTCTCTCTAAACCAGTCTCCTTGAAGTCCAGCCCAGCAGTTCGCAAAATATGGTCCAGGAACCCCTGGAGTCTATGAGGTTAGAACTATTTTTTAAATACTGCTAAGATGTGATTTGCCTTTTCTATTCTCATTCTCCCACAACATTATGTGGAATTTCCCAGAGGCTCCATGACATGTGAATCATATAATTAAATGTGTCAACAATTGGAATATCTGTGTAACTCAGTAACAGATATTTTCCACATGACCAATTCATGATATTATAAAATCATGCATGAGGAAAAGATGTGTTCAAAGTGCAAGGGAGAGACCAATGGATTTTAATGTAACGGCGTATAAGAAGTTCATGGAGCAGAGCCTGGCTGGCTCAGTCGGTAGAGCATGTGACTCTTGATCTCAGAGTCGTGAGTTCAAGCCCCATGATGGGTGTACAGTGAACTTAAAAAGTAATTAATTAATCGATTTTTTTTTAAAGTTCATTGATGTGGTTTCACATCACCTGTCAAATTTAGTGTGTCAATGAATATCCAGTTATCTGAAAAGCTTATTAACATTCTCTGCCCTTTTCAAACTAAATATCTGATGTCTGAGGACAGATTTTCCTCATACACATTCAGCCAAAATAGCCTACTGCAACAATTGAACGCAGAAGCAGATAGGAGAATTCAGCTGTCTTCTATTAAACCATTAAAGAGATTAGCAAAAACATAAAACAATGCCACTTTCCTCACTAGCTTTTTTGTTTTGGAAAATATGGTTTTCATTAAAATGTTATTTATATTAACATGTAATACGACAGGCTTTATTTAATAGACTTTACTTTTTGTTACTTTTAAGTAAGTTCATAAGTATTTTTTAAATTTCTCAGTTTTCGTTTCTAAAATGGTAAATATGGATAGATGTAATACATATAAACAAAAGCTTTGTGGTAGTCTCAATAGTTTTTAACAGCATAAAAGGATCCTGAGACCAAAACTACTGCTCTAGCCATACAAATTATTTTAGGTTCCTAAACATGTGATTTTTGTCTCCCAGACTTTACATATCCTTTTCTTTCTGCTTTGTACACTCTCACCAATCTGCTTGGCTAACTCCTATTAACAGTAAGTTCTTGGTTTAAACATCACTTTCTCCAGAAAGCCTTCCCTGATTGCTCAGACTGAATTCCATGGCTCTCTCACATACTCTCCTAATACTCTCTTAACCTACATCATAAACCCATCCTGTGACTGACTGCTTATTTTCGTGTCTGTTATTACCCATTAAATTCCTTGTGTGCTGGGATCAGGTCTTGTTCACAGCTATAACCCCGGGGGCCTATACCACTGATGCATTCATGAATACTTATTGATAGATTAAGTTAATATTCATCACAACCAATGAAGTACTATTATTTTCACAAGAAAACTGAGGCTCAGAGAATTGTGTTCAAACAAATTCACCTAGAAAGTGTAAGCTGACAATTGTACTCCAAGTCTTTTACCTTGAAATCCTCACTCTCTGGAATAGATGGGACAGTTTACCTGGGAACTAATGGCATACTTCAGGTAAGACAGGATGAGAGGATTGGGGGAAGGTCCAATCATGGCCTGCTCCAGTAGTGCTTCTGCAAGGGGAATAACAAAACAAGACTGAGTGGTTATAGCTTTTCTGGGTTTAGCCCTCCCATCCTTCCTTCCTACTTCACTTGAGACCTGCTAGGTTGAGAATGTCCCAGGTGGCTCCTTTGGGAAAGAATTTCTTCATGTTGATTGCCCACTGGTAGTCGCTCCATCGCTCCTTCCAGGCTTGCAGAATGGCTTGCTTCAAGTTCACTACCTTCATGATTTCACTCTGAGAAGGGGCCGGTGGCAGTCAGCTCTACGGTGGAAGAAACTGAGCTAAGAGGAGAGAGGGGATTCTGAAGGAAAGAACTGGGGAGGGCCGAGTTGAATGAAACGGATATAGGAAGATTTAAGGGAGGCGGAGAAATTAGAAAGAAAAAATGGGGAAGAGGACAATGAAGGGATTCTGTCAGGTTCCTTCCTCCTGAATCATCCTTCCTTCAACTGGAGCACTAAGAAAAAGGTGTCAAAGGGGCTTAATATAAAGAGTGAAGAGGGTACCAAGGGGTTAAGCCTATTCCGATTGCCTAATTACGCCCTTAGCTCTGGCTGCGTCCCTCAGACCCTACCACCCCAAGTCCAGAGTTTGTCTCTCTAGTTCTTCCACCTTCCCCAACCTTGAAACTATAATTCCCTATTTCCTTTTCATCCACCACCTCCCCAATTTTAAGCCTACCGTACAACCTAGTTCTAGATCCTAGGTATCGCCATCTTGGCACTTATCAAAGAGCTTAGCTTCTATTGGCTGGGAGTAAAAATCATGAGCCAATAATAATGCAGCAACAGACAGGTCCCTCCGCGATGTCTTCTGGGAAATGTAGTTCCTTGGACAGGGCTAGCACGGGCGCTGAGGGACTAAGCTATCCAACCCGCATTGTTTCTCTGCTATAGACTAGGACAGTACAAGCTGAAGCAAGAGAGACTCAGGGGCGGAGGGAGC
Source organism: Nasua narica (assembly GCA_028533885.1). NCBI lineage: Eukaryota > Metazoa > Chordata > Mammalia > Carnivora > Procyonidae > Nasua > Nasua narica. Next base: position 18,430,402 of record CM052804.1, on the reverse strand, counting down.
GGAGAGCTCTTGAAAGACAGTTCGCTAGCACGCGTGCCCAAAGACGTCACTGTTGATCAGGCATTTAAATGATATTCTGACACCCTTTCATTACAAGCTAGTTGCTATGCACAGCAGGGGTGTGGCGTTTGTTCAGCAATAGGTCTTCCTCTTTCTCGACTCTGTGTGTGTGTGTGTGTGTGTGTGTGTGTGTGGGCGCGCGCGTGCTCTTACACACCTGGGTGTACCAGAGTCCTTATTTCCACACCTGTATTCCAGAGGTGACACTGGGGCTTGATCAGCCGCACACACAACACCAGTTTAACCCCCAAATTTGTCAGTCCTCCCAGAATCTCCTGGGCCTGCATACTGCTTGAATATGGCGAGAAGTAAGGAGGAAAGTAAGGAGGAAATTGAGGGTAAGGTTATCAAAAATAAGGAGAGTCTAAGGGCGCTTCGATGGCAGCCCGGGTGGCTCAGTGGATTAAGCCTCTGCCTTGGGCTCACGTCATGATCTTGGGGTCCTGCCCGGTGTCCGGCTCTCTGCTCGGCAGGGAGCCTGCTTCCCCCTCTCTCTCTGCCTGCCTCTCTGCCTACTTATGATCTCTCTCTGTCAAATAAATAAATAAAATCTTTAAAAAAAATAAGGAGAGTCTAAGAAACTGTCATAGTCAAGAGGGCTTAAGGAGACGTAATTATTAAATGTAACTTGGCGTCTTGGATGTCATCCTGGAACAGAAGAAGAACATTGGGTGACAACTAAGGAAAATGAGTAAAGCATAGACATTAGTTAATAATGACATGCCAATATTAGTTCATTAGTTGTTAAAAATACCATACTAATGTAAGAGGCTAATAAAAGGAGAAATTGACTATGGCATATGTGTGGAGCCCCTACTATCTTCAAATCTTTTCCTGTAAGTCTAAAACTACCCTTTTTTTTCTGAAAGTTTATTAAAAACAATACGATGTCTTGCTTATCCTAGTAACCAAATCGTGCATGATTATATTCAGGGCTTTAGACATTAGCCTTCTTTTCCCCCTTCGGTGAGAAGCTCAGAAGCAAATGCTATTCACCTCTGGCTCCAATGTCTGAGCCTCCTCTATATACAGCCCTTAGCCCTGCCCTGTCCCGGGGACAGATCGTCCCTAACATTTATAACCGAGGACAAGAGTAAACATGGAGGCCCCAGCCGGTGTTCTGCCACCCCCTACTTTCAGCTCCCCCATCCCATCCCCTAAGTCTGATATCCCAGTCCATGAGGCCAAGTTCCATCCATATTCCCGAGCAACCATTCTTTGGCCACCCTTTCACTCGCAAAATCCATCATCAGGGGGATGAATCTGGAAGAGCAGCGCGCTCAGCCTCTGGAAGCAAACTTGTTGGCCCTTGAGGCAGAGAATAACAGGATCCCGGGTATGGAAGCAAAATCACAACAGGGAGACAAGGACCCCTGTTCTGAGGGGTAGAGTGCAGCTGAAGGAGATCTGGCCAGATCACATCCCTCTGAGGTCGTTGCTGCCTATGGTCTTTCTCCCTTCCCATGCACCCATCCACACCGCCTCCATTCTGCTCCCCTTTGTGGCTACCCGAGCGACACCATTGGGAAATAGTATTTCTGCAAAACAGCTGCCAAATATGTGGAGCCGAAGCTTCCAAAGCAGGAAGGAGGGAGAACCCAGACTCCTCACACTTAACTCCCAAACTGCCCCCGGCCATACTTGAGACAACCACAAATCCCACACTCACTCACGCTTCAGACAACCGCAAACCCTGGTCTGTTCTTCGGCAGCCTCACATGTACCTGGCCTCTTCCTTCTCCTAGGCCCCAACTCTGCCTTTGTCTGCTCCCTCCGCCCATTTCTTTCTGGTGACAGCACCCCAGTCCTCCCCTCCCTTGAGCCATCCCCGGATCCTATAGCTCCTTTCCCGTCCCTCATAGCCCAAACTGCCCCTCTTAGAGAGAAGCTGTCAACTTTGTGACTGCTCCTGACTGAGTTAGTGGGTGTTGGTACATTTGGGGGAATATCTGGGCCCTGAGGATAGTGATATTCTGAGCTTAAACCGTCCCTCTCTGGCAGGAAGCCTGGCAGATCTCTGGGGGATGGAGGGGTACCTCCTTCCCACCTCACAGTGGCAGGGAGGCGGCGTTTGTAGTCAGGCCATCTGCCTTCCCTGTCCCCCCACCTCTCACCAGCAGCTCCCTTTCTAGGCTTGGCAGGGTTCCCCCAAGGACTGGACTCCTAAGGGACTATGAGGACTCCCTTAGCTCTGGACATGGGCCATCTTCAATTTCTATACTTTGACCGTCCTCCCTCTCTGGTCCGTCAATATCAGAGACAGCCTTTCCATACACCACTTCTTCCCTCCACACCACATTAGCTTCCTAGGACCCACCGGCTCCTTGGCTAGATCCTCTCTCCCCAAGGATGGGACTCTCTGAAAATCCTCCTGTGGGTAAGAGAAGAGATACCGGCATCCCCTCTGGATAGAAAGGAAACTGTTCCTCCACAGAACCCCTCTCAAAAACCCTCCTTACCCCCACTTTCTTTTACTGTCCATTTCTTCCCCCTCAGCACTGATAAAGGCTGAACTCCCGCCTCCGCTCCCTTAGTTCCAAGCCCCAACCTCTTCATCTTGTTGGCTGGTCTGGCAGGGGGAGGGGTCCGCCTGGAAAAGTGGGGCAGATGGAGCCACCCAGGGGGAGTGACATGGCAACATTGGAGCAGTGGCAGGAAAGGAGCTGGTAGGCCAGCGGGGAGGCTTGGGGCTGGGTAAGAGGCTGTGGGGAATAGGGCTTTTGGTACCCAAAGGGATGGGGACATTCCTTATTAGGGCTAGAAAGAAGTGTAAGGAAAAGTGGCAAGAGTCTAGACCCAGAAACGTTGAAATGCTTGGTACAAGGCACAAAGAGTTTCAGCGTCCTTTCTCTCCACAGGGAAACTGAGTCATTCCCCTCCCCTAGCTGGAACATTTTCTTTGGATGCTTGCCTGGGTCCCCCCACTCTGGGGAGTTAATTGGCAGCAGGTGCACGGAGAAAGAAAGACTTGTTCCCACACACTCATTCCCAGCTGGTTCCAAACCAGTTCCCTTCCCCGACCAGTCCCACATCAAAATCCCCACTTTCTATCTCTCTGGAGGAGAGGGGGAGGGGGAAGCCTACAAGGTAGACCCACCTCAGGACAGTTCCTGGATCTCCCACAGTTCCCTGTGTCTGTCTTCCCACTGCCCTACAGAGGGCCAGAGAGGGGCCAGCCGGGACAATGAAAGGCAGAATTTGAACTAACCATTGGAGTAGTTTCCTCTCCAACCCGCTGAAGGATGCCTTCCCTCTCCACACTCCCAGCTCAGAGAAGAGACGTCCTGTGATCTTGAGGCCTGGACAGCAGCAGGGAAAGGAAGTCAGCCTGCCATTTCCTTCGCATCACCCCTCCCTCCAGGCCCTGAGAAGCACTCTCTATATTCTTGGCCTCCACGCCAGCTTGTCCCATCTCCTTTCATTGGAGGGGGGAGGGCTGCCTTGTGGTAAGGCTCAAACTCTATTGTAAAGGACACTCTGCCCCTCCCCCTCCTCCCCTTTCTCCTGGCAAAGGCAGGATGAGGGGGCTCCATGCAAGAGAGTGAAACCAAAAGCTGGAAAATGTATGGGGTCCAATATCTGGCACATATTAAATGCTTATAAAAAATGTATTCAAAGAATGAATAAAAGTAGAAGAAATCCTGAAAGACCATCTGGAGAAGGTGTCAGCTTCTTTTTCCACTTCTTTCCTCAGCTACTGAGAGCAAGGCTCAGCCAGGTCTGAGTCCCTTCCCTGGCTCTCTGCTTTGTGACCCATACCCAGGGCACCTGACAGGACAAAGATGATTGGGAGGGGGACATGAAGTGGCCCTTTTACCCTCAGCAGGTCTATTGTTGGTGAATTTCCCAGGCTCTCATCTCTGCCAGCCACTTGATCCCCACCTCCCATAAACTGTCCCCCCTTTCTTTTCCCCATTCCACTACCTTTTCTTTATTGAAAGATCACTGAGGGGAGAAACACCTGAGGTTTAGGTTCTCTTAGCTGGTTTCCCCTGCTGTCTTTCCAGAGCTCCCCAATAAGTGGGGCTGTGTCTGCAGAGTCAGGGGGTGTCTGCTGGGCACCTCGTCACTTGCTGACATCACCCAGAGCCCAGGAGTCAGAGACGGGGGAGGGATGGGATTACTGAGGCCCAGCAATTCCAGGGCAGGCTGGGAGAGGGCCTGTCCCTTGTTTCCACCCCCCACCCCCCCCAGTTGTTTGTGGCTTCTTGGCAGGGGTGGAGGATGCTGTATGGGATCTTGGCTTCCAGGCTTTTGGGGAAGTTCTTCAGAAAAATATCTGGATCCCCTGGTTTATAGGGGTGGGACCCTGAGAAATCTTGGGGTGCTTCCTAGCAACAGTCTGGGAAGGAAGGAAGGAGGAAGGGAGAGAGGGCGGGGCCCAGGCATAGCTGCTCCGATGGGAGCCCAGAGAACAGGCTGTTCCTGCTGCCTCCTTGGCAACCAAAATCTGAGAGGGAGGGGGCCATCAGGCAGATCCCCTTGGAGGGTCTCTATCCATCCTTACTTGTGCCCCACCCCCACCCTGCTCTCCCCAGGGATTCAGCCTTGAAGCAGAGGTGGGGGGGATGGGAGGAGACAGCCTGAGTGGGGGTTTCCTGGCAAGGACACAACAGAAGCTGGGGCTGAAATGACTCTTAGAGGAGCTAGAAGCTTCAAGAAATGGGGGTAGGCAGGATGAGTGGGGCGGAAAGGGGGCTGATGCAACACTAGGCAGGGGCTATAAGCCCAGACCTGGGCTGGATCCCAGCATCTGGCGGGATGCCTGCTTTAGAGGCCGTTTGCCCTTCACTTTGCCCTTGCTCAGGTCTATTACCAGCCCATATTGGGAGCCAAGGCAGAGAGGTAAGGAGAAGACGGGAGTGGTAAACTCTTATTTTTGAGTTCCAGGTGCCCCACTCTGCTCCTGGTGGGGGCGGGGGGAGGTAGATCAGGAGGCACTTCATTTTTCATGGCTTTGGGTCTAGGATTTCAAAAAGTCTCCCTCACCAGATATCTTTAGGGCTTTTTGTCAGAGAAACTGACAAAAACACTTCCTCTGGAGGAAGCCAGAGTGGAAGGGAGACAAACCCATAGCACTTTTGTGTTCCCCCTCCGGACTCCGTCACCCTATCCTGATTCAGATTAGAGCTAGACTTCCCCATGACCTCCTGGTTCTGCCCGGTGGATGCAGAGTATAAATGTAGCTCATCTCATAAATGTATCCCATGCATGGGGCTTCTAGCTCAATTCCCTAGGTAGCACAACCCCAAGAGACTATTCCCATCCAGGGTAGAGCACGCACCCTAAGCACCGCACATCACAGCCTTGCTCTCCCGGGGTTTCAGCCAAACATGATCACCAAGGACGTGGCATTGACTGGCGACAGCCAGCCTCAGTGCACCTCGCACTGCACACTGCCCTGACTCTCCACTATGCAGCCTCCTGCCCCACACTGCCGCTGTTGCATGTCTACTGCAAGCCCAGGCTGAATCCACAGGTTCACTGACTGCATGCTGACTCTGCCCAAGGTAGCCTCAGTTCTCCAGTGCAGCTGCCATTGCGCACTGCAGGCTCCCTTCTCCCACTGCATACCTCTCCTCACCGCCTACTCTGCAGCCCACGGGTTTCATCCTAGCTGCCCTCGTTATCCCCGTGATTCCCAGGGGTCCCAAGAGAGGCACCTTCCCCTCCCCTATGAGTTGCAGACCCCAATGATGCTCCACCCTCCCCCAAGAGAAGTGTTCCAACAGAACAAAGGATGCAAGAGCTTGCGATGGACATGAGCCAGGGCAGCCCTACTCAGACAGGCTTAGAACTCCACACATAGCAGGTGATTCTGCCCAGTATAAACTGGGCAATTGGTAGAGCCGCTCCCCTTAACACACACACACACACACCCCTCCCCAAGAGCAGACTGTGGAGACAGGGCCCCACCCTGGGAGCCAAGGAAAGGCTGTGGCCCCCGCTGGTAAAACTGGGCTAATGACAGTGGGGGAACCGGCGGGGCCAGGGGGGGTTGTTGGGGTAATTAGGGTTCTGCCTGGCACTGGGAGATCCTGAGATGAAAGGGGCTCTGGCGTCACTGAGATGGTTTTATGTCCATGAATGCAGGTGCGTGTGTGTGTGTGTGTGTGTGTGTGTGTGTGTGTACATGGGGGGTGGGGCTGGCAAGGCCTGTCCTTTGGGGAAGGAGATCCATTTTTATGCAGCCTGCCCTCCTCCCAAGATTGGGCCCCTGATACCATTTGGATTTGGGTGGGGGCAAACACAGGAGGAAATATCACCACTGTGAGGTGAGAGTTGAGGAAGCAGGGCAAGCTTTGCTCCCTCCCCAGCTCACCAAGGGGACCAGATTGTTGAAATAGCTTGTGACGGTGAATAGAAAGCCTATAGTGGAAGAGGGTGACATTTGAAAGAGGAGGCAGTGCATAAGGTTATAATGCTAGAAATGAGAGGGGAAGGGAGGTAAGGAGGGAGTAAACCTTCTAAAGGGATTAAAAACATGGGATGATTGAGGCAAAAAGGACCCCAGAGGTCACTTGCCCAACCCTCACATTTTAAGGTGGAGGAAGCTCTGTCCCCGAAAGCGGTGGTGATTTGCTCAAGGTCACACAGTGAGTTATTGGCAAAGAAGGGCCCCGAACTCAGAAACAAATTCTAAAGCTCCTTAGGGTTTGGTATTTAGACTTTCTCGTCGACTTATAAGGTGCAGGCGGCCGGTCGATACTCCCTTCTCCATCCCCATGGTGCAAACCCAAAAACCTCCGATTCTTCCAGCAAGCCAAGGCTATTTTTTAAAATATGTCACCGAGCACCACTCCTGTCGGCGGCGCCTGGAGTAGGGCGGGCGAGCGCGAGCGGGGCGGGGGCAGAGGCGGCCGAGGGGCGGCCGGGCGGCTGGCCGGGGTCCCGGGGCGCGCCGGGGGGCGGGGGGCGGGGGGCGGGGGCCGGCGGCGGCGGCGGCGAGGCGGCCTGCAGGGAGCAGCCGCGAGCCGGCCGGGCGCGCCGAGCCCGAGCCCCAGCCGGAGCGGGGCGGGGGAGGGAGGAGCCAAGAGCGGCCGCCGCCTCTGCCGGAGGAGCCGCGGGGCCGCCACACTCGCCCCCCGCCCCCCCGCGCTCACTCGCACTCACACCCGGGCGCTGGAGGCGGGCGGCCCGGGCCCCACCGGCCCCCCATGGACGCCCCCGGCACGGGGCGCTGAGACCCCGCGTCGCTGCCCAGCCCTGTCCAGCGCGCCACGCCGAGGTAAGGGGGAGGGAGCGAGGGGGTATTAATATGCAAATGTCTCGCGATTGATTATGCAAAGCCGTGGGGCTCTAGGGCCAGCTCCCTGGCGGGCTGGGGGGCGCCCGGGGGTACCCGCTGCCAGCCCCGGCTCTCCCCGGCGCCCCGGTCACCCTGTCACAGTCCGGGAGCTCGCAACTTAAACGCCCTGGGGAAGGGAGGTGTTGCTAGGAGGTCGGTGGGCCCCGGGGTTTGCCGGCAGAGATGGCGTCCAGGCCTCCCCCTCGAGGGCCCGCCCGGCCTCTGTCCGGCCAGTCTGCTGCGCACTCCAGGGCCCGGCCCCGCTGCCGGCCGCCGGAGCTCCCCCGCCCGCCGCGGTTTGTTTACGGTGCGCCGGAGGCCTGCCCCCCCCTCAGCCCCCACCCCTAGCCTCCGAGGCAGAGGCCGAGGCCGAGTGGCCTTTGCAAAGCCGCCTCCAACTGCGGAGGGTTGTATGAGTGGGGTGGGGGGTGGGCTTGCACAGGCCCCGGGAGAGGGAAGTCTCCCCCCCATTCCACCCGCCTCCCCAGTTGAGCATGGCTCTCTGGTTGCAACACTCCTAATTGCAAAAAAACGCGGCTTGGAGGAGAGGGAGTGTGTGTAGCGGGGAGTGTATGTGAGGGTCCCTAGATGTTAGGGAGAGCTGCAAGCTGGTGCGGTTGGGGAAGAGAGGGAGGAAGGGACCTGTGTGGTGTGCCCCCCCTTGTTCCCCTCCCCCTTGCAACGTGTCTGTGGTGCCCCTTCAGTGCCTGGGGCCCTCCCTCGTCCGGTGTGAAAGAAAGGCCTGCAGCAGGGGCAGGGATGATAGGGCCAGTGGAGAGGGCTACCGGTTACAGGAGTGGAGGTCGAAGAAGGAAAGCCAGTGGGATAGGAGCCTGGCCCTCAATGCTGGCTCTGGCCCCAGGAAGGGGAAGGGATGAAGGGGACTGTTGTCCCCGATGAGGGAGGGGAAGCAAATGTGACATGCAGACACAGAGATATTCCCACACATACAGCCACATCCATGCACACCCAGGGACACCCAGGCAGACTCAAGGACAGGAGCTGCTGGACACACCCACATGGGGACAAGGGAAGAGGCAGGCTGCCGCTGCACCGGGGAGCTCAAAGGGGTGGGACACACCCACGGGAGACCAAGAGCGAGGAGACCAATCCATGCACATACCCACGCACAGGGTCACACGGAGATGCTGTCACACACGGGGGCAAGGAGGAGTCGCTGTCACCCACACAGAAAAAGTCACTATCGAACGCATGCATGAACACAGAGCAATTGCACACAGTGGCACATTACAAAAGACCGTGTCACTCACAGGCACACGCGTGCTAGCATGAGCCCCGTCACACAGGCATCATCGCCGGCCGTGACAGTGACTGTCACTCAATCAAACGCAAACGCAGCTACACATCAACACATGTATACACAACTTAGCAACAAGTATTTTCCTGGACTCTGTGGATCTCTAAGGTTCTGTGTACAGCAAAACCTCTACTCTGAGGAAAATCAGATTCACCTCTGTGAAAAGACTTCCCTGCATAATGGTGCAAGACACGCATTCATGGTAATATTCTCAGTCTCTCGGTCTCTATGGCTTGTCATCCCCCGCCTCCCCTCCCCCATGGTGAGCTCCCCCGAGACCTGGGAGAATCACTCCAAGAGCTCTGGATCCCACCCAGAGCCTAGCACAGGAAGTGCTCTGTAAATACTTGTTAATTGATTGACTGGGAACTCCAGACACAGGTGTACTCATTTGCACACAGTCCCAGGGACTCAGGTGCAGAAGGCATTCACAAGGCTCAGGTCCATGAAGTCCCAGGTCCACGCCGACAGCTGTGTCCGGACATCCCCAGATGTGCACACTGTGGCTGTGCAGTCGGGCGCACCCCTAGATGCACACACAGTTGTAGATTTTTTTCCTTCGAGCTTCCTCCTGTCTTCCTTTAGGCTCAGCCGTTTTTTGTTGTTGTTTTTTGTTTTTTTGGTTTGTTTGTTTTTTTTTTTTTTTTTGAGGGACCGAGAAACAAGAGCAAAGAGAGCAGGGGCAGGGGGTTCCAGAGGGCCGAGTCATGGGGCTGAAGCAATGTCCAGTGACTTCCAGCAGCCGAGATTATCCTAGCTGCTGGGGGGTGGGGGTGGGGATTTGGGGAGAGCCAGCTCCTAGGGAGCGGCCCCTCTAGTCACCTTGAAAGCAAACGTGGGATCTAGGTGCTCCTGCAAGGGTCGTTCATCTGAGCCTTTCCTGGAGCCATTGACTTGCCCCCCCAGAGGAATTCCTGCCTCCCAAAAGGAGTCTGGCCCCTTTTCCCACCTCTGCCCTCCTGTCTAAACTTGGAAGCCTTCCTTAGGAGGCCGTATGCTGGTGAGTGTCTGGGTGAGTGATGTGTATTTTTGACTTGGAATTTCTCTAACGCTGTCTCTCTTTTGCTCTGTCTTGCTGTGTCTGATTCTCCCTCTCCTCGTTTCTCTGACAGTCTGGAACTCTCCCCCCTCCCCGGGTCGCTGCCCCTGTGTACCCCTGCTCTCATCTCCGTCTCTGCCACAGCCTCCTTTCTCAGAGCTGGGAACTGGCAGTGATGAGCGTCATACTTTTCCAGTTGTTAATACTCACACCCCGCCCCTCGGCCCGCCTGCCCTGCCTCTGGGGTCAACAAGAGGTTGGGGGGGGGGGCGCTCAGCTGGCCGCTCAGGACATCCGCTCAGCTGCAGCAGCAGCAGCAGCAAGTTTTGGGGGCCGAGAATGGGGAGATGGGACGGGGGTCAAGCAACTGCTCACGCTGACCTCGGGCTGGCACACCAGCTGGGAGGAAGCCCCAGGTCTGCGGGCTACAGCCAGCTAGCTCCTAAGCAAGCCGGCGAGGAGCCTCCCCACCACGCTGACCCACTGGAAAATAGTCGCCCCCATGGGCAGTGGCGGGAGTTGGCAGGGCGCCACTGAGCAGGGTCAGCAGCGGGACTCACAATGGCCTTTCTCCACACCCCTGGCAGCTGAAGTCCACCTCAGAGATGCCCAACAGCTGTGCCCTCTGCCCAGCCTCAGAGCTCGGTTCTGGAGGTGCAGCTGCCCCGATTATGTGGGGGACTGAGGCCCTGTCTCCTGAGTGTAGGCTCCAGCCCAGAGTGGGGATTTGAGCAGGGGGTAGTGGGGCAGGGGGCCCAGAGCCCAGGGGGGCACCCAGCCTTTCCAGCCATGCTCCCCGCTAGCCACGACCTGTTGGATGAGGAGGCACTGGTAGTGATTCTACCCTAGATAATCCATAGGCTGCTACAGAAGGGGAAGTTGAGGCTCGGTTACAGGGGAGACATAGCTGGATCAAAGAACAAGGTATGGTTCTTTTAGTAGATAATATACTCTTCATGGTTAAGAGGAATGATTTTTTTTCCTTCTTTTTCCTTTTTTTTTTTTTTTTTTTTTTTTTGAGCTGGAGTGCCTGGGTTTGAATCCCACCTCTGCCACTTGCCGGTCGTATAACCTTGGGCAATCGATTTAACCTCTCCCTTGCCTTATCGGTAAATTGGGAATAAGAATACCTATCTCATTCAGTTTTTTGAGGATTAGAGGAGTTAGAATATATAAAATGCTTTTACAAGTGCCTCCTGCATAAGAGTGTTAGCTGTTACACGGAGGAAGCCTGTGGGCCTGGGGTCCCCTGGATCTCTTGGAGAAGCTGGGCGGAGAATAGGATCTCCAGATGTCCCAGGACTGGGAGGGGGGTTGGGGAGGACAGTGGGTCCCTAATCTCCAGCCTCCTCCCCCTTCCTGTCACATCCCTCTCCCTACAAGTTTTTGCAACCTGGAACCTTTCTGCCTCTTGCCATGTATAGAACAGCACCCTACCTGAATGCCAGGGACCCAGCATCCCAGCCGCCTCCCATCAGCCCGTCACCCAGGACCTAGCCCTGGCTGATAGATACCAGATTCCCCATCGTGCACTGAGGGGGTGGTATTGTGAAGGGTGGTGGGACTGAGTAAGGACCAGTGGGTGGGTGTGGCACCTTGAGGGCCAGGGTCTGTCCTGAGTTGCCTCTCTTCCCCTGTGAGGCTGGTGATAAGACTCTTCTCTCCCCTAAATCCCTTCTCTTCAGCCCCGTCCCTTCAAGGTACAACAAGGACAGGGGAGGGATGGCCTGTGGTGGGCCACTGGGGAGCCTGGGGGTGGGAAGCTAATCTTAACTGGAGTTCTCACGGTTGCAAGGGGGACTTGTGCCTCTTGGGGAGGGAGGCCAGCCTGCCTGTAGTGGAAAGAGCACTGGCTGGGAGCTGGAGGCTGGGCTCTTGCCATTCACTGGTTGCTGACTTTGGCCTGGGTTTTCCTCATCTGGAGACGACGATGCCCACCTCACTCCGAGTTGAGGATAAATAACATAATGTGTCTTGACACGCGTGTTCAGTGCGGGTCGCAGCCAGGCTTGATAAGCAATGCCTGTGGATTCTCCTGTTCTTCCGGGGCCTGGCATGCTCTAGGGTGGGGATCCACATGTCCCCCTGGAACCGAGATCGTCCCCAATCTCTCTCAGAGGCATCTGGGGCTGGTGTGTGCTGATCCTGGGGGGTGGGGGTATGCAATATGGTTTTCAGGCATTCGGTGTTGTCTGGCCTCTTCCCTGGCAGGCCAAGGTTGGGGTAACAAAGGGGACCTCCTTCTTGTATGCCTTTGTGTGAGGTGGTCCAGAGGGAGGGGTCAGAAGTCCTCTGGGTAGCCAAGGAAAGCAAGGTAGAACTTTCTGGTGCCCAGGAAATGCTGTGGTTGCTCCCTGCTTTGAGGATGAGCCCTTGGTCTGGAGATTAGGGGGTGGGGTTAAAGGTTAGGGACAAAGGCACAGGCTCCCCCCCCACACACACACACAGTGGCTAAGAGCAGCCCCAGCCCACCTCCCCGTCTTCCTCCTGTCTTCCTCTTGTAAGGAGGAGACCAGATCTTGACTCCCAGAGTCTGTTTCTGAGCTGTCTGTTTCATTTTCTCTTTTACCCAGGCGCGTGGGCGGGGGAAAGGGAACGCGGAGCGAGGCTATCGGCTATTGGTGGCTATCAGCGTTTTTGTACACATCAGTGAGTGGGTGTGTTGTGCGCGCATCCATGTGTGCGTGTTTTATGCATGTGTGGGCTGGGGAGGGCTCTGAATATCTGCTGGAACTGGGCACTGGGAGCCCGCGGCTCTGCGCATGCGGGGTGAGTGTGTGTGTCTGCACGTGTCCGTGTGTGTGCCGGAGACTCAGCTGCATTCACTTGCTCGCGCGCGCGCTCTCTCTCTTGCTCTCGCCTGCTGTCTCTTTCGCGCGCGCGCACACGTACTCACACACACACACACACACACACACAATTTTCAGTCTCTCCATTCCCTCCCTCCCCCCTCCCCCTTCTCTAGCACTCGATCCTCTCTCCCTCTCTTCCCCTCTCCCTCCCTCTGCCTCCTCCCTCTCTCCCTCTTTCACTCTCCCTCCCTCTCTCCCTCTCCCCCCCTCTCTCCCTCTCCCCGCCCCCTCTCTCTGACTCTGCCAGTTCGGCTTGGGTGGGGGCTAACTCCCGGGTCCCTGGGGTGCCTGGGAGAAACATCCCTGCCTTTCTTTTTGCCTCCACCATTCCCTTCTCTCCTGGGCGATGCTCCCCAGGGCTTGCAGACAACTCCTCTCTGTGGCCTCCTGGGAAGAAAGAAGCGGGGAAGGGAGGACCCCAAGCCCTGTGCCCATGGTGCCATCTGCAGCGAGTGCCTTGGCCCCGTGACATTCATGCCTCCAGCGTTCAGCTGCCCTAGCTCCCAGCTCCGATTACCCTCCCCGGCTGACTGCTGGGGGGAGGGTGGGGAAAATGGGCCATGCCCAGCTTGGGGGTGCTCCTAGCAGCCTTCTTGGCTACTTGGATCTCCTGCTTCCGTTCCTGAGGGGAACTGGGGCAGAGGCAAGAAGTTCTGTGGGTTGGCAGGGAAGGGGCTGAGCTCTTGGGCATGGGTGTGGGCCTGGGGGATGGAGCTGACCTCTGGACCTGGACACCCACCTTGATGGTGACTGGAGCTGACCTGTGGTGGGAAGAGGGAGAGGAGAGCAGCAGGTGGTTAAGGTTATGGGGTAGGAGGGTGGGATGCACAGTCTTTCCAGTCTTTGATGTTAATACTGGGCATCTGGCCCAAGTCAGGGCTGCTGTTTATGTCTTTCTGTCTCTGATCTGCAGGGGAGAGTTTCCTGTTATATTCTTTGGGGGGAGAGGATCTTTTGTTTAAGTAACCATTCGCCCCATGTCATATCCCCCACCCCCATCTCCCCTCCTCTAGCCTCCAGAGCCCCTTGGTGAGCTAGGAGGTCAGACCTAAGGGTCACTGCCCTTAAGCTCCCGAATCCCATCTAACGGGGGCCCAGTGAGAGCCCACCAAGGAGTGCTGCCTCTCTCTTCTCCTTCCTCCTGCTTGCCAAGCTGGTGCCTGCGTCTGTGTATTCCTCTGCCCTCCCATACCTGCCAAATAGTGCCTTCCCTCCCGCCTTCACCCCCTTCTTTCCTGGCACCAGGAGAACAGTGAGTTGGGTGGAGCCGTCCGACTCAGTCCCTACCTGAGACTAGAACGGGGTGACCTGGCCGGGAGCGGGGACCTACCCCTCGCGGGTCCGGTGTTGTGCTGCAGCCTTCACTCTCACTGGACTCCCAGGGGCCGTTAGTGTTTGTGGCCGACCCATGGCAGCCCACGTGGGCACCGTGGCAGTGTGCACACAGATGCCTGTTGGCGTGTGCGTGCCCCGGTGTGCATTTGGGTTACGGCGGCTGCCCGGGTTCCCTAGCATCACCCTCCTTGGCGCCCGTGGTGTGGAGTCAGGGCCTCAAAGCCAGGTTATTGGGGGGCAGTATCCCCCCCAGCATCAAGCAAAGGGGAAGGGGAAAGGGAGGCGTGCACCTACCCACAGCACTATTAATAGCCCACATGCCAGGCCACCAAGAACCAGCTGTCACCGTGGAAACCATTTCTGCTCCCCTCCCCCAGCCTCCATGGGGTGGGACTTAGGCGGGGCGTGAAGCACCCCCCACCCATCTTTCTTTGTTACCTTTCTCTCTTTGTCTCCCCTCTCCTTCATTTGTCTCTCCTCCCTACCTCACCCTTTCTGTCCCCATCCCCCATCTCCTCGCTGCCTTTCCCACTACTTCATTGTCATCCTAGCTCTACCCCCATCCCTGCCCATCTCTTTGTTCTTGCCCCTCCTCATCTTTCTCCCCTTCTTCTTCCACCATCCCTTTTGCCCCTCTCCTCCTCCTCCTCTTTCTCCACTTTTCTCGACCCCCTCTCTACGTGTGTGTCTTTTCCTCTGTGGTTGGCAAGGAGGAGGGCTGGGCTTTCTTTAGAGCATTAAGGACAAAGTCCAGGGGCCCCAGACAGATGGGGCCAAAAGCCAAGAGCAGACACTTAGAGAAGAGTAGTGAGTGTAGATTTGGGGGGCAGAGAGTCCCCTTGGGCCTGTGGGACAGTGGAGTGGGGGCAGTCCAGCAGTGGGAACCTGGCTTAGTGCCCACGGATGCCGCATTGGCCTCTTGTCTCTGCCCCCCCAGTCGCAGAAGCACTTAAGCCTAATGAAATGCTTCTCCCTCCGTGGGCATCTTGCCCGTACTGTCACCCAACAGCTCTTATCTGACAAAGAGGGAGTGAGTGGGTGGCCGGCCCACCTGACAGTTGGGTCTTGCCGTCCGCTGTCCAGTCTAGTCTCAGAACCCCGTCACTCCACCTGTCCTTCAGGCTGAGCCTGCTCCTCTGCGAGCATGCACCAGGAAGGAGCTTGGGGAAGTAAGCTGGACTCCAGGAAGAGGGGAGAGAAGCTGCCCTTTGGGCTGGGCATCCCCACCTCACCTCCCCCGCTTACCCACTGCCCTTCTCCTGCCCACCGCTAACACAGGCTCACAGGGTCTACGCCTCCCTGCGTGCTGGGCCTTCCACTGGCTCTATGTGGCCTCAGAGGCCCAGGTATGGCCCAAGAGACCGGGGGTCCCCAGGGGTTCTCCAGGCTCTTGCTTGGTGCCATGTGAGGGTCCCCAGAGCACGAGGGCAGCACCTGGCTCCTTTGCCCATTGCCAGGGGTCAGGATGGCCCAGTTGCGCCGATGGGCACCGGGGCGCCGTTCCGCTGGGCACAGAGGTGGGGCGGAGAGGGAGCGCGCCCCTCCCCCCAGCAGGCATGTGCAAGCCCTTGGCAGTGCCCAGACACATTTGGAGTTAAGGCCGGGCCGGGGAGGGGGAAGGGAAAATAAACATGGTGGCTTAGGTTGGCGCTTCCCCAGGTGTGCCCTGTAGCAGCTGGCAGCGGGGTGCGGGAGGAGGGGGTCCTCCAGGGCGATGGCCCCGGGGCAGGAGCTGCCCAGGCCATGTGGCCGCACTGGTGTGCCCTGCGTGGCCCAGCCCCCAGCGGCTCCTACCCCGGCCTACCTACGGCCTGGCCCTCTTTGCCTGCCCCCAGGGCCCACTCCCCAGGGCTGCCCCTCTCTCAGCATGCCCACTCCTGTGCTCGCCTCCTCCCATCCCTGGGGGCGCTTGGGCCTCCGGCTGGCGAGTGGATTTTTCCAGCTTCTGTAAACAAGTAGTGGCAGCGTGCCAGGTGGGCAGGAGACAGGCGGGGGCAGCACCGCGGCCAGGGTGTGCCAAGCACCGAGGCACAGCCTCCGGGGGGAGACAGGGAGACACCCAGACCCAGAGACAGAGAGAGAGACATTCAGATGCAGACAGACGGACCGAAGGAAGCCTCGCTGGGCAGATAGACGTGGAAACAGAGGCAACAGAGAATAGCCCTCGATTGTCCATCCCAACCCCTATGACTTCCCTGGCCCCCTACCCCTCAGTGCCCTGGCTAAGAGCAGCAGGCCCCAGTGCCCAGTCCCTGGGCATCCCCACCCACTCCCCGTCCTCCCCCTACCTCCACCCCTTAGGGCTGGCTACGCCATTATAAATTTATAACAGGAATTTCTTCACAAGCCAAGAAAAACTTGACCTACTTTCTTGACGGCTCCCTGGGCTAAGGCTCCCCGCTCATTGCCCCCCCCCCCAGTCTCTTGTCCAGCCCCCGGTGCCTAGTCCTGGTCTAAGCGGGTAGGTAGCAGGGGCACCGTGGGCCACCTTCCTGCACTCCCGCCAGGTTCCTCATGGCAGGGGCTCGCCTGGGTGCAGAGGCCCGGTCCCGTCGCGCTGCCCAGCCCAACGACCTGACTTATCTTTGTCTCCCCTCCCACCCTGGCTCCTTATCAGTTTCTAGGGGTGGGGCGGGGGGCCCAGGGGTGAGGTCTCTGGTATAGCAGCCACGTGATGGAGGCCGTGTGTGGTGAATTGCACCCTTTGTCCCCCTCTCCCAGGCCCACACCTGCCCATGTGTGCCGACCGTCCGCCTCCAGTCTGCAGCCTGTGGTCAGAGGGGCAGTGTGGATGGGAGGGTGGGCCTCGGCTGGCACTGCCCTGGACTCCAGCTAGGGGGCCGACGCTAGCCTTTGAGACCGGCCGTGAGGGTCTGCTCCTGGAGCCACCTGCCTGCTAGCTGTGTGCATGGAAATGAGTGATCTGGCTGTTGGAGCCTGAATCTTCACCCGTAGGGTTCTGGTGCCCGCTTCGGAGGGGCACCTGTTACCCATTCGGGTGGCATGGTAGTTTCCTTTTCCCTTTCCCTTGCTGTCCCAGTGGGTGGCAGCCCAGCCGAACCAACTGGGAAGTCTGGCCCTCAGACTGGGAAGTGTGATTTGGGACCTTGTACAGGAAGTTCTGGAGTCCCCGGGGCGGGAGGGAAAGGGAGGGCTGGGACTGGGGAGTCATAATTTGGTCAGCAGCAGGGGGGAGGTGAGCTCCCCACCGTTTTCAGCACCCGTTTCCATGAAGGCATTCAGGTGGGCATTCCCGAGTCCTGCGTGCCGCCTCCACACCCCCACCCTTCCTTCTCAGGTACCCCCTCACATCTGTGCTGAAAACTGCTCATCTTGGGTCCCCTCTTGGCCATAATACGGACGTGTTATAAAAACTTAGCTAGAGGGGTGGTAACAACAGCCAGCGATTAATGGACGCTTATCAAGGGCCAGACCCTTGACTGAATGTCAGGCTTGAGACATGCTACATGGTTTCCTTATTCTTTTCCTCCAGACCTTTCCAGGTCGGGGAATTAGGGTGTAGTCTCCAGTCTGGCCTGCTGCACCTGCTGATCTGAAGGTGGTCCCGATCCCCTCTCTGTGCTCGCCCACCATCTCGTTAGGATCCCCCAAGCCGCATCAGGCTCCAGGGGGCGGAGCCCCAAAATGTTGCCGCCAAAGGAATCCTATCTGCTCATTCCCACCACGGCGCTGCCTTATCCGCCCCCCCCCCTCCTCTCTTTACAGGGACTTCTGGACGGGACAAGACTCTAAAGCTACTCCCCCAGCCCAAGAATCACCCCCCGCCCCGCCTCGGACCCAGCTTGCCCTCAGCCCTACCACCTGCCACTCCCTGGCCGCTCTCACCGCCCGCCCCCCTTGGGGCACAGGGCATGGTGTGAAAGGCCAAGTGCTGAGGCAGGCACCATGGGTGCTGTGCCCTAGGGCCTGGGTGGCAGGGGTGGGTGGCCTGTGGGCGTGCCGGGGGGGCCGTTGTGCCCACCCCAGTCTCTTGGCGTGCTGGAGGGCATCCTGGATGGAATTGAAGTGAATGGAACAGAAGCCAAGCAAGGTGGAGTGTGGGTCAGACCCAGAGGAGAACAGGTAACGGGTCCGGCAGCTAGGTCGTGCCAATTCCTGGGCACCGGGCGTGTTCATCACCTGGCTGGGCAAATGAGAGCAGAGCTTGGGCCTTTTAAGCACCTCTGGAGGGATGGGCATGAGACCAGCAAGCCTGCTGCCTACCTTTGCCCAGGAGATGAGGTCATGGACGAATGTGGCAGGGAATTAGGCACCTGGATTGAGAGATGTCCGTTTAGGAGGGGGGAGGTGACGCAGACCAATAACAGGCGGCAGGCACGTGGCTCGTCTCTTGACAGTGCTGGGAAACCTGGCATGCCCTCCCAGCGTCCCTCAGCCGCCCTCACCTGAGCATGTGGAAGGCAGGCAGCCTTGCCGTTTTCCCCCTCTGCCCACCGGACCAGTGCGTGGTCCAGAATCCATGGTGCCTGGGACATGACATTTCAGGGCGCATGCACCAGTGACTGTTGGTCCCAGCCCGGCTTATATTTGGAACCTTTTGGGAGCCCCACAAGCCCTTCCTTGTTCATGAGCAAGAGCGGGCACTGCCGTGGGGCTCCTCCCAGGAAGTGGAAGTGAGTGCCAGCTCTGAAGGGTTTACTCACACGTGGAGCAGGAATCAGCCCTGCACACGCAACTAGGGATGTGTTACCTGGGAGCTGTGGCTCTTGAGAAGCCCAGAGGGTCTCCGCTTCCCCCATCGGCCCCAAGTGGCACAGAGCTCTGTCCCAGTTGGCATGTAGCCCCAAGAGCTGGGTACAGCCTGTGCCTATGGCCAGGGAGAGGGTGGGGGTGGGGTGCTCTGGGGAGGAGTGTGGCTGTTGCCTTGGAGACCAGATCTTGAGCCAAGAGGCCAGAAGCTTGGCCAGGCAAAGCCTTGGGGCCCAAGTCTAGGTCCCCAGAGGGATGGAGGAAGTGGATAAAGCTGGCAGTTGGGTAGGACATCCCAGGTATCCCTCCTCAAAGCCCTCCCCAAACCCAGCGGGGCTCTGAAAAAAGAAGATCTGGCCTGTCACTGCATGGCTGCCACTCGCAGCCTGTACTCTCCCTGCCCAGACTTTTGTGAGCCTGGGCTAGTCTGCTCCTAATTCAGAGAGAAGCAGGAATGCAGGTTCTTGGTCCCCCAGAGCTGCATCCCCTCCCCCAGCCTCCTCCCCTCCCCCAAGTCCCTGTGCCACCTTGTGGCTGTCCCTGGAACTGCACCCAGAGGCTGTGAGTCGTCATAGCTGAAAACCGCCCGCTCAAAACTGCAGGGGGGGTTGCCTAGACGGCCTGGAGTTCTCCCATACCGATTCTTGCTGGCAGCAGGAGGGAGAACTGAGTCCCCAGTGGTTGTAGAAATCAGACAGGGGTACTCCCCAGGGGGCGCAGAGCACAGACTCGTCCGTGCCTGTGACCCTGGCCAAGGTCACTGTGTCAGTGTGTTGGGAGCCGCATCAGGCTCCAGGGGGCGGAGCCCTGCAACATGGCACACTCAGGGTGGGTGTGGGAGGTTATACAATCCGTGCACGCATGTAGAGGCTTATGTAATCTGTGTGTGCTGGGGTTATGTAACACGTATGGGCAGAGGCGGTGGCATATATGTACGGTGGCTGAGGGGCACTAACACCTCGCATGCAGGGGCTCAGAGGGCTTGTCTTGGCTCTGACGCCAAGGCGCAACGTCACCAGGTACAGGTGGACCTCCGGTTTGTTGCTCTGCTAAGTGGAGGCCACGAACAGGGGGACGCTGGAAGTGTCTTCTTACTCTCATATTCCAGGTTCCAGGCTCTAGTGGCTCGGCACTCTACGTTTTCAATCACTGTGGCTATTCATGATCGGGAAACCAGGCAACACGTTCCCTGGGGAAAGGGGGTGGTATTGGTAGGAGTCCACCCGGAGGGCTGTGTAA
The DNA here is from genome assembly GCA_028533885.1 of Nasua narica. NCBI lineage: Eukaryota > Metazoa > Chordata > Mammalia > Carnivora > Procyonidae > Nasua > Nasua narica. The sequence goes on along the minus strand of CM052804.1, from coordinate 18,410,561 downwards.
CGCCTGGCCTATCTGGAGATCATATCACGCACTTGAGAATGCCCTGGGAATTTCATGGATACGTAGATCCTGGGGCTTATTGACTGCTTAGGTTTATATTGAAGGCTGCATAGTTATTCGGATGCACTGTAGTCGTGTTACATATGTGTGTGCTCTAAAGGTTATATAGCTGTGAGCGTGTCCTGAACATTCTTTTTGCATAAGTGTTGTGTGTTGAAGGCTTAACCATGTGGCTATCTTGTAGATTATGGGTGTTTAAGGTTCTAAAATGCGTCAGCGCGCATGTGTGTGTTTGCGTGTGTGTATGTTTGCGTGTGTGTGTTTGGGTCCTAGAACATGCCTGTGTCCCAGCCAAGCCCTTTATCTCTCTCCCCAAAGCTTGTAGATAGCTGGACCCTTGTCAGTGTTGTCAGCTGACCTAGGGGTAGAGGTAGGATGAGGACACAAGATGGAGGGAGTTGGGCCTGGGGGATTATATAAACCTATTGGATGAGAAGGGGGCTGCCCGAAGACTGCTCTGTGATTCTGCCCACTTTGCCCCCATCCAGTGCCAGGTCACCAGATGGAAAGCGAAAAAGAAAGAACGGCCAATGTTCCCTGAAAACCAGCATGTCAGGTGAGCCTGGCGGTGTGTGCCCTTCTTCCCCGCCCTCAACCCCACCAAACCAGCCCAGGGCTCTTTCAAGGCCTGGGCGCGGACCAGCAGCTCCTGTGTCCCTTGGGGAAAGCCTCCTAGAGGGCTTGGGACGCACTTGTCTGGAGGTGAGAGGGGTGATAAGGGCTTGCCCCAGCCTTTGAGGATGGATTAGGTCAAGAAGGGCCTCTTCCCTTCTCCGATAACCCCCTTGCCTGAGCCCCACCCCCACCGTACCCCCAGATCAGGGTCTGGGCTAAAGGGCCAAGGGACTGTATTCCCCTGAGATGAGCTGCTGACATGTGCTTCTCCTTCTCCTGCATTCCCCACCCCTCAGATGCAGCAAGAGAAAATCCCCGAATGGGCAGTCGGAAGAACTGGGATTCTCCATATTCTTAGGGAAGGGGATGGACAAGGTGACCTCTGATGTGTCTCCAGGATTCTACCTGGACACAAAACCCCCGTCAAGGAGGCTGGGCTAGGGGATGGGCCAGGAAGGAAAAGTTGGGGGATGAAGAAAGTGTAGGAGCCTCTCTGCTGGGGGCCCAAGCCATGCCTGCCTGCCTGCCTCCCTTCCTCCCTCCCAGGGTATATCCCTAGTTACCTGGACAAAGACGAGCAGTGTGTCGTGTGTGGGGACAAGGCAACCGGTTATCACTACCGCTGCATCACTTGTGAGGGCTGCAAGGTATGGACCAGCCAGCTCCTGCCCCTCCCCCACCACCTAAGCCCCCATCTCCCCCGCCTTAAGGCCCTCCGCACCTGGCAAGGACAGCCCTCTAAACATGTCACCTGAAACCCACCTGTTGCACCACCATCGCTCTCTTTCATCCATTTGTTCATTCACAGTCTCTGCTCTGCCACTCATACGTAAGATGCCTCATTTCTCCGGGCCTCAGTTTCTTCATCTATAAAATGGGGACAATCCTGCTACCTACTTCAGAGAGCTGTCAGGAGAATTAAATGAGCTAACTCATGTAGGGTATTTAAAACAGTGCCAGGCACAGCAGAAGCGCTAAGTCGACCCCAGCTATCGTCCATCCATTTGGTGTATCACGGATGAGGGATGCAGCACTTTGCCCTCCAGCTGCTCCCAGCCTACCAGAGAGAGGTGCTAGAAACAAGCATTGTTTTTCAAAATGTGGTTGGGGGGGCATTCCCATCCTACTCATTCAGAACTTTTCACGGTGAAGCCTTTGTGGACTCTGCCTTGAAATAGGTTCCCCAGTTGCTTCCCCTGCACCTAGAAGAGGGAGAACCAGTGCTGGGGGGGGGGGGGCATGGTGGGGCCCAGAGCGGGAGAGGATGCCAGGGTGCCCCTGGGAAGACAGGACAAGGTCACGGGCTTGGGAGCCTTAATGAACTTGGGGAGCCTAATGAACTAAAATGAACTTTGTTCATTTTAACCGGCGAAGGTTTTCCAGGATCATCACCTCGGGGAAAATGGAAGACCTTCCAAGAAACAAAAGTATTTAAAAATATGTTAAGGCTTCGAGTTCCTCTGTCTCTTAGTATCAACCACGCCAAGAGCCCCAGGGATTTAGGGTCACAGCAGGGTTCCTGGAGGCGATGCAAGCAGGTGTAACATAGAGCAAGGACCCTCGCTCTCCAGGACAGCTGAGTCGCAGAGGAACAGCCCAGAAAGACAGAAATGCCTTCCTCTCCCCCGCTCCCCTCCAGAGTCTGATGCTGTAGGTCTAGAGTGAGACCCAGGAGTTGGTATTTTTCATAAGCGCGTTAGATGATTTCAATGCCCGGCAGAATCAGTGAGCTCGGACCTTGTGTCCCGTACCTCACTCAGGTCCGGTTCTGGCTCCCCTGCCCCTTTGGGTGGATTACTTAATCTCTTCAAACTTCAGATTCCTAGTCTCAAAATGGGTTCCTACCTACAGGGTTGACACAGCATTGAATGGGATGATGCACTGCCCCCTCCCCCAAAAGGAGGCTTATACGTGCCTCATGGTGAGCGGTCTGCACGTATTAGCTCTTTGTATTGTTACCGCCATCTTGATTCTTGAGGTTTTTCCTTTAAAGCAAAGATGAAACCTGATGTCTAGACTTAAACAGTTTCTTTTTTTAAAGCTACTAGTATCTATACACAATGCCTTTTCTTGATTTTTTTAATGCCCCTATTTCAGGAATTCCACCTGCGTGAGCAGCAGACAGCCTGTATAAGGTGGTTTTTTTAGAGGGGGGTCAGTTTTCTTTCCCGAGTTGTTTAGCAAGATGGAAAACGAGGTATCCGTTGGACTTCCAGAGCTGCTCTTCCTTCAGGCGTCCTAGCACCTGACACCATCCCAGGCTCATGTCTCTGTACTGTGGTCCTCATCTTACCCCTGCCACCACCCTCACCACTCCCGCGCCCCTGCCCCTCCGCAGCCTAGGAGCTGAGGGCACATATTTCTAAGGTCCTTTGGCCCGGCTGGGGGATCCTGGGCTTGCTGGTGTCGGAGGCCGGGTTCCTTCACTCACCCCCGATGCCCCAGTGAACTGCATGGTCCGTCAGGGCAGGGGAGGCCCCGATCGCTCCATGCTCCGTCTCCCTCCACCCCAGGGCTTCTTTCGCCGCACAATCCAGAAGAACCTCCATCCCACCTACTCCTGCAAATATGACAGCTGCTGTGTCATCGACAAGATCACCCGCAACCAGTGCCAGCTGTGTCGCTTCAAGAAGTGCATCGCCGTGGGCATGGCCATGGACTGTAAGGGGATGGGGGGTGGGTTAAGCCCGGCGGCCGTGGGTGGGGGAGTTCGGATATGACTGCTGCCTGCCAGGGGATCCTCAGGGCCCGCAGGCAGTGTGACGTCCAGGTCAGGCTGATGGCGGAATTCAGTCCCTGCTGCCCTTACCCCCGGGGGAAGGGGATCCCTCCATGAGGATCCCTCTATGAGCCCTACACGTGGGTCCCAGTACCCACCTGCCCTTCCGCACGCCAGGGCCTTAGAGTTGTCAGGCAGAAGGAAGTCCTGAGTACCCCAGCCTAGCGCAGTGTTCTCGACTACAAGAGAAGGCACCCCACTTCTGGGTGAGAGAGGACATCTTGCACCCACTAGGGATCGAGTAGCAGGGTCTTCTCGTAGCCACTGCCATGGTCACCCTTTAGCCCAGGATGTGATAGTCATCCAGGTCAGCTCCAATTGGAGTTGACGCAGTCCCCGCTGATTATCCCGATCCAGAAGTTGTGCCCCTCAACTTCTAGGTGATTTGGGAAGTCGCTTAACCTTTCCAGCCCTCCGTTCCCCAACCTGTACATTGGGAAGAGAAGTTCCGGAGCATGCTGTGCAGGGTGCCATGCGAAGGGCGTCGTGTGTCTCTCTGCCCTTGACAGTGGTTCTAGATGACTCGAAGCGGGTGGCCAAGCGCAAGCTGATCGAGCAGAACCGGGAGCGGCGACGGAAGGAGGAGATGATCCGCTCCCTGCAGCAGCGACCGGAGCCCACTCCCGAAGAGTGGGACCTGATCCATGTTGCCACAGAGGCCCATCGCAGCACGAACGCCCAGGGCAGCCACTGGAAGCAGAGGCGGAAATTCCTGGTAAGGAGAGAGGGGCCTCGGGGAGGACGGCAGCCCAGTGCCCAAGAGGCAGAGCAAGGTCAGGGCCTTGCCTCCTTCAGGAAGCCTTCTTAGTTTAATCCGACCTGAAGCTAATGCTGTCTACAACTCGGCGATCCTGAGTCATGCTCCTGTGTGTGGGTTGCTGCCTCTTCCCTCTGACTGGGGGCTCCAGCAAGACAGGGACGGGCCTTCCTCATTGGACTTCCAGAGAGCAGGGGCCACCTCTCTTTTTCCTGCCCACAGTGACTGGGAGGAGAGGGTGAGGACCGTTACCTAACAGCACTGGGGGGCACCTGATGGGTGCCCGGCATTGTGTTAGGCCCTGGCAAAACGGAGTGCTAAGTGAGTCGTCGGCTGGGGAAGAGATGGACGGTTGGTTGTATATGGCAAGTGAAGCCAGAGAACTGGTGTCCGATTCCTGGGGGGCGTGTGCCAGTGGGCGGAACAGTATACGCTCAAGAGCACAGGCTCCAAGACCAAGCACACGTGTGTATATAATGGTCAGGAGTCAGACTTGCCTGGGTTCTGATCCTGGTTCTACCACTTACTAGTGGTGTGACATTGGGCTTATTACTTAGCTGCCCTATGCCTCAGTTTCCTCGTCTGTCAAATGGTGATAAGTAGAACAACCTCCCCGTAAGGTTAAATGAGATATATAAAACATGTCGCCTCGTGCCTAGCTGTTAAATATTCAGTAACTATAGCTTCTATTATTATGCTACTACTTCTACTACTGTTACGATCGTTGTTATTATTAGCCAACTTGGAGCTCTGGCTCCGATAGGTTCTCTGCCCCAAGGTGAAGGAGAAGCCTTAGGCACCCCCGGACACAGCCGTCCAGTACTGGCGGCCCCACTTCCCCAACCTGCCTTGGAGCTCCCCCTGGTGGGCAGGGAGTCTCAGTGAGAGGCTGAAGGGGGGCTGCAGCCCCAGCTGACCCCTGTCTCTTCCTTTAGCCGGATGACATCGGCCAGTCACCCATCGTCTCCATGCCGGATGGAGACAAGGTGGACCTAGAGGCCTTCAGCGAGTTTACCAAGATCATCACCCCGGCCATCACCCGTGTGGTGGACTTTGCCAAAAAACTGCCCATGTTCTCCGAGGTGAGTGGCAGATGGGAAGACACATGGTGCCACACAGGAGGGGAACCTGGGGCTGCTCCCTGGGTCCCCCTGGTGTCAGCACATGCTCATCTGAGGTTCTCTGGGTGGAGAGCAATACACACACACACACACACACACACACACACACACACAGAGCTAACTAATGTCTAAGGAACCAAGAGGCTCCAAGGGCCCAGCCTCCCCAACCCCTCCCTGCCATTCCCCCCCCCCCACACACACCTACATAGCCACTCTGGCTCTAGCAGCTTGAACCTTCTCCTTATAAAGAGCACTAACTCTGGGCCCGGCTGTCCTACTGGCTATGCGGCCTTGGCCATGCTCCCTCATCGCGCACCTCACCTTCCCCCTCTGCAGTGGGGCTGGAGATAATGCCGGGAGGTAACTCAGAGGCATAATTGTGAGGTTTAACGACATGGGGCCTACCCGTGGCCCAGGGCGGGGTTAGCTGTTTGGAGCACACCGTCCTGGCCGAGGCCAGTGGTGACCTCACAGCTCCCAGAGGACACCCACAGGACACGCCGGCGGGGGAGGGGGAGGGCATGCTGAGTGTTCCTGTGGCCCTGCCGCTCCGCAGCTGCCTTGCGAAGACCAGATCATCCTCCTGAAGGGGTGCTGCATGGAGATCATGTCCCTGCGGGCAGCTGTCCGCTATGACCCCGAGAGCGACACCCTGACGCTGAGCGGGGAGATGGCCGTCAAGCGGGAGCAGCTCAAGAATGGCGGCCTGGGCGTAGTCTCTGACGCCATCTTTGAACTGGGCAAGTCACTCTCTGCCTTTAACCTGGATGATACGGAAGTGGCTCTGCTGCAGGCTGTGCTGCTAATGTCAACAGGTACCTGCCTTCTGGCCGGGAGGGCTTAGAAGCTTCCAGGGGTCCAGAGGTTGGCTGGGCCCTGGGCCTGTCACTCTTCTCTTTCCTGAATCCTACAGTCTTTCTCTGTCCCCCAAGCTTACCTCTGGCACTGGGCCCGTTCTTTCTCCCCCAGGACCTACTCTGTCACCCGTCCCCTCCCTGGTTCTGATGTCCAAGCCCATCCGTTGCCTCCCCACGCCCCCTCTGCTCCTTAGCCCATCTTCACCCCATTCTTTCTCTCACCCCCCCATCCACTCTCTGTTGCCCACATTCGCCTTTGTTCCCCTACCCCCCAGGTACCTTCAGTCCCCCATCCTTCCTCTGTCCTCAGTCCCCTCTTGCCCCTCTTCCCATCAACCTTTCTCTTTGCCCCCTACTCTTGCCCTGCCTCTGGGTTTCCCCTCTCTTCCCACCTCTCAGTCCCTCCGTCTCCTTTATTCATTACCCTTCCCAACCCCCAGCACCCCGGGCTCCCCCTCAGCCCTGCGCCTGCGCCTGCCCCTGCGCCTGCACTGCGCTGTGTTCCTCTCCCCTTCCCCACCCTAGCCCCTCTGCCTCCATCTCCCTTCACTCACTCGCCCTCACGCCCCTTCTCCCCTGCAGACCGCTCGGGCCTGCTGTGTGTGGACAAGATCGAGAAGAGTCAGGAGGCGTACCTGCTGGCGTTCGAGCACTACGTCAACCACCGCAAACACAACATTCCGCACTTCTGGCCCAAGCTGCTGATGAAGGTGACTGACCTCCGCATGATCGGGGCCTGCCACGCCAGCCGCTTCCTCCACATGAAAGTCGAGTGCCCCACCGAACTGTTCCCCCCACTCTTCCTCGAGGTCTTTGAGGATCAGGAAGTCTAAAGCCTCAGGCGGCCAGAGGGTGTGCGGAGCTGGTGGGGAGGAGCCTGGAGAGAAGGGGCAGAGCTGGGGGCTGAGGGAGGCCCCCCACCCCTCTTCTCTCCTTCCTCTCGTCCTCGGATAGATTCAGCTCCCACACACCCCCCCGCACTGCCCGTCCCTCAGAACCTCCAGCCCTGGGACAGGGCAAACACATGAACTTGCTATGAACAGGACAGTGTGGGAGGCTGGGGGGGCCGTGTCCTGCAGTTCCCAGGACCCCGTCCTCTAAGAAGGTAGGGGGAGGGAGGGACAACCAAGAGGGGACAAGCCATCTTGACCGTAGGGGCTGGAGGAATGTGGGGTGGGGGAAGATGCCCTCAACTCAGCCCCTACACACACACAAGAGAGAGCCCCCCTGCCCCCCCCCCAGTTCCTTGACTGAGGTTCCCCCTCCAGGCTAAGGGCCTCTCTGCTTCCCCAGATGCCTGGGTGCAAAGAAAGGCTTGGCTTGGCTCATCCCCCCCCTGGAGGTTAAAAATTAGTCATTCTAACTGCACTTTGGAAACCAGGCAAGGGGAGAAGATAAATGAAGAAAAACTAGACAGAGAGAAAAAGAAAAAAAAGCGAGTGAGCGACTGATAGAGAGAGAGATGATATTAAGTTATTAACTGAGGCTGGCCCCCTCCCACCCCTAAGCACTTTGAGAGCTGCCCCTCCTCCCCTCAAATCAGAGAGAACTGCCCCCCCATATCAGTCCCCGAGGGTAGGGCTGCCGATCAGAGCTGTGAGTTAACACAACAGGGTCCTGGCCATCCCTCCTTGCCTTGCCCCGCCCTCTGTGCCCCTTCGGCACCCCCTGCCCAGTGCCCCCTCTGCTCTCTGCCACTCGTGCCCGCTGAGTTCCATCTACCTCTCACGCTGGATGCCAGCCGGCCCCTCACCAGCCTGCCCTGCTCCCCACACAGTCCCCCTTTCAAGTGCCCACCCCCAGGGGCCTCTACCTGCCCCCCACCCCTCCCACACCTTGGCACCCACACAGGAAAAACTGTGGCTCCCCCTCCTGCCCTCCTCACACCTGCAGTATTAGCTACAATCCAGATGCTGCTGCCCTAGGGGGTCGCGGGGGTGGGGGGCGGTGTGCGTGAGCTTCTCCCAGAGCCTCCACCCCCTCAGGACCCTGTCCCCATCTGTCTCCTGGGCTCTCTCTAGCCTCTGCCCTCTTCCTCCCCCGCTCCCACTCGATGCACTAACCCAGACTCTGGGCAGGCGGGCACCAGAATGGGGATGCCTGGACAAATGGCACTTAGTTGGGGCCCCAGGGGAGGGGGCGGTTGGTGCTCCTCCTGTTTTTCTTTGAAGCTCTTTAGGCCAGCCGCCCCTCGGCCCCTAGGACCCTTTCCCCTCTTCTTTTCTCTAATTCAGGGACTTTGGCTTGAGCCACCCCCCACCCCCCTGGGGAGGAGTGCTCTGTTGGTCTGCACTTGGGTGAGCTGCCCTCCTCCTCCTCCTTTTGGTGACTGCCCACTGCCCGCTCCCCAGGGGAGAGAGGGAGGGAGGAGGTGGCCCTCCCGTGCGCGGGGGGAGGAGGGCAGGGAGGGACAGAGCAGACCAGAGGGCCCTGGGCTCAGGGCTGCATGTCGGCAGGGATGGATGGGTGGACACAGATGCCCCCGGAAGCCATGGGGAATGGGGCAGGGGCAGGGGGAGGGTGCCAGGGCTTCCTGCGCTTTGCACTATTGGGGCAAAAATGTCTTAAGCAGTGGGGAACCTGCCACCCCACCCTGACCCTCAGCCTGCCACAGCCCCCTATACACACACACACACACACACACACACACGGGAAGGCAATGCTACGCTGCCCATCAGGGCGTGTCCTTGCCTCACTGCCCAGGTGTTCCAGAACACGGGGTGGAGGGCCTGAAAGGGTATCTGCTGTCACCTGTGCATGTGCCTGCCCTGCCCCCCTTGGGCTCGTGGGCTGCCCCTGCTGTCTTCGTCTGTCTCTATCCTCTCTCTCTCCTGGGGTACTGATTGCTATATTACTCCACTCCCATGGGTAAGCCCTCTCGTACCCTCCTCTGGGGGCACACCACCCCTGGGGGGCCCAGTGGAATTCCTGACCTGTCTGCTGTCTCCCCCATCCTTTCATCCCCACCGCCCACCCCCCCATCCCCATTCTCAGCCATGGACATGGTGGAGAAAAGGCCTTGAAGGGGCTTGGCCTCTTCCAGGCACTTGGGAATCCCTCCCTCCCCCCTCCCCAATCATATGAGCTGTGATCCCCTACTCCTCCCCCATCTCTGACCCCTCCCCCCTCACTCTAGGTGACGTGGGGCATGTGTGTGCGTTTCTCTGCGTGAATGTGTGAGCAAGTACACGTGGTGGGGCAGGAGCCAGGGGACTCAGGAGCGCCACGCACCTGCTCTAGAGAGGCAGCTGTCCCAGTCCCTGCTTTGGAAGTGGGGGACAGGGCCCTCTCCTGGGGGCCATTGGTGCTAATGAGGGGGATGGCCTTGACGTGGGTGCTTAGCATGCCTCCCCCAGTATTGGCCCGGGGCACTAGGGCAGGCGGGGCAGGGCAGCAGGTGCAGTATTGGTGGGAGGAGGGACTGCTGGGAATGGGCCAGGCCAGGACAAGGGGGTGCCAGAGCCATGACCACTCCCCCGTGCCCACCACCCGCCTCTCCATCTCAGTATCCCCCCCCATCACTCAGAACACACATACCTCATCCAGCCTCCTCCCTGCTCAGCCTTGGGGAGGGTGGGGGTGGAGGAGCCCCTACCCCTTCCCCTGGTGGCGGGTCTACAGGGCTGGGAGAGGGCAGGGCGTGTGACACAGACACCGTCCATAAGGGGGACAGTAATTCCTGCCCCAGGAACTCCTGGGTGGGGGGAGGGGGCACTTCCCTGGAGGCGCTACTGAATGTATGAGAAGCTGGTGCTGGGGTGGGGGGAGGGGGGTTGTGGCCAGAAACAGGGAAGGAGGTAGGTCCCTTTCCCCGGGGAGGTGGGGGGGACCGGTAGGGGTGACTTGGGGGGCTCCTACTCCTGCCCCACGTTGACAATCAGTATGTCTGTTACGTGCGATTTTTCACCCCGTTGTGTTTTGGGTCAGGATTTTAAAGAAAGATATTTTTATGGTAATTGTTGCTCGTCTATTTTACTATATATTTATGTAATAAATATATGATGAAAATAACCCCCTTGGGCACCCCCCTTAGACTTGTGTGCTGTTTCCCTGTATCCTCCCATCTGCTGGCAGAGTACCCACCCCACAAACTGACCAGATGGAGAGGTGTGCCCCAGCCTTGGCAGTATTTCCACTCCCCCCCCCAGCCCCAAACGAGCACACACCACAGAAGCCAGCTCAGCTGTGAACTATTGGATTTGAGACAGGAATAGAACAAATCGGGGGGCTAGAGAATAAGGGGGGGGAGTGATTTAAATAGGGGAGGGCGGGAGGGTCAGTGATGGGGGAGGGAGGCAGTTATTTACAAGAAGGCTCGGGGGGCCAGAGGCTCATCTTGGAATATTTTATAACAATATAAATAAGATTCTGGTTTGCTTTTCCTTTTCGTCTCGTAAAGGAGAGAGAAGTGCAGAGTTCGATTCTGTACAAGGGGGCAGCGGCAGAAGGCCGGCCGGGCGGGTCACTGGGCGTCCACCCGGAAGGACAGCAGCTTCTCGGAATGCATGTTGTTCAGGGTCCGCAGGTCCGGCAGCTTGAGCAGCAGCTTGGTGAAGCGGGAAGTCTCCGAGGGCCGGTTCTTCAGCACCAGAGCCCGAAGAGCCCGCAGCAGCGTCTCCTGGAGCTGCTCCACCGAAGCGGAATTCTCCATGCCCGAGCGGTCTGTGGGGAAGACGACAGCAGTGAGGCGGGCTCCCCGAGCTCCTCTGAGGAGGAACCGGAGGAGGCCTGCGAGGAGGTCTCCGAGGAGGTCTCCGAGGAGGACGCGGCCGCTGCCGGCGCTGCTGCCGGTGCAGCCTCTCCCTGAAGCCCCTCAGAGGGCCCACGGGGAAGGAGGAGGAGGGGAGCGCAACTCCTCCTCCCAGGCCTCTGCCCCGAGAGCAGGAGGTGGCTGAAAGCTTGGGAGCGCGGGCTCAGCAGGGCTGGTCACCTCCCATCCCACAAGGCCACTCTCCTTCCCTGAACAGGCCAAACGGCGCCCAGGCTCCCTTGCTTTTCGCTCTGTAGTGCCCTCTGCCTGGGCTGCCCCTCCCCCTCTCTGCCTGGCAATATCTTACTTGTCCTGTGAGGCCCCACTCAAGTGTCACCTCCTTCCCCAGCTCCCCCAGGCAGAAATAGTTGTCTGTTGCTTCCAAAGCCCTTGGTTCATGCTTCTACTGTGACACTTATCTCACTGTTTTATAATTAGTCGGGCGTGAGTCTGTCTCCCCAGCTAGACTGTGTCTGAATCGTGTCTGTATCCCCAGTGCCCGGCGCAGGGCCTGGCACAGAGTAGGTACTCCATAAAAGGTGTGTTGAAATGAACTGCGTCCGCCTCCTCCCCGGGGTTCAGGCGAGAGCTTGACCTACCCGCAGAGACGAGCACCACCGCGGTGAAGAGGCCCAGCTCCTCCTCGGTAAGCGCCAGGGAGTTGAGCTTCTCGCTGAAGTCAAACATGGCGCTGAGCAGGTCCCCCATGCCCATGGCTCCGAGCTCCTGCAGGCTGTAGGTGGTGCGGCTCAGGAACATCACTGTCTGGTCCTTCACGTTGAACAGCGATGCAAAGCGCACCATCAACACCTAGAGGAGGGGGAGGGGGAACCGGAGACAGACTTCCTCAGGTGGGGTGTGGGGGGATCACTGGCCAAACTGCCCCTCAAGTCTTCCAGAAGGTTTAACTGGTGCTGCCTTAGATCTCTCAGGAAGGGGCGGGCGTGGTTTCTGAATGGGCAGTGGGGTGGGGGTGCGGAAGAGATGGAGGGATGGGGGACATTACACCAGCTTTGGAATCCAGCAGGCCTGGATCCTAGTCTTAGCTTTGTCACTCCCCCTGACCTTGGGCAAGGTCACAAAAGCTCACCAAAGTGAATTTGCTCTTGCCTGGAAGGGGGAGGGGGGCTAGCAGTGTGTGCCCTAAGGTGTTCTTTTAAGGTAACGGGATATGATTAGACCCCAGCTGAGATGACACGAGACCCAGCCATCCCAAGGCAGGATGGGGAAGGATTCTGCCCCCTCCTTGGGCAGCCGGAGTCCGCCAGGATGGAGACAGCAGGGTTCCCGAGCCTTTCGGAGCCCCTGCCTATCCCAGACACCAAGTCCTTCTTCTGGATCCTTCCCAAGGTCAAGAGCAGGGAACACAAAGGGTCACTCACCTCAAAGGTGCCAGCCTTAAGCAAGGTGACCTGGTCGTGCTGAGAAAGATCACGGAAGCCAGGGATGTGCTTGGCAAACTCTACCACCTCCCGCACGGCAGGTGTGAAGCTCATGGAGAAGTCCTCCCAGATCTCTTGCACGGTTCTCCCACTGCGTCCGTGTGGGTACATGTTCATGGGACATGCCTGGAGAAGGAAGGGATGTGGGGAGGTTAACATCAACCAGGCTGGCTCAGATGGGGTTCCCCCCGGCAGGGCTGGACCCCAGGTTCAGCCTGGGTTAGGGGCTGTGGCCCCGGAGGCTGGGTCTCTGAGGTCAAGTAGCAATCAGGTGCCAGGTGGAGATCAGGGATTGGCAGGAAGAGCCCTTACTGCGAGGCTGAGCGTCCTCCCTTGGCAAGAGGCTCTTCCCACATTAGCGTCCAGGCATACCCAGCTGCCTCCTGCTAAATCCAGTCTCCCAGTCCCCCCGCCCACCTCACCCCCAGTGCCCTCACCAGCAGAACGTTCTTGGAGTGGCCCTGCCGTGGACTGTTGGCAGGTGCTTCGCCTTCTGGGGCTGGGTACACGTGGGTGGGGCACAGACGGTGCCCGTTGCTGTTGGGCTGCTGGCAGCTGTGGTGGGCAGGGCCAGGGGGCCAGGCCAGAGGGTAGGAGGAGGAAGCCTGGCGTAAACCGTTCAGGGCCTCGTTATGACGCTGGGCAGCCATGATGTTGTTGTCAGTGGGGACAGGGGGACAGCCCTGACTCTCCCAGCAGTGTGGGGTGGTGGCCGGAGGGCTGCCCGACACATGGTTGGCATTGAAGTTGCCCGGTGAGGTGCCCAGCTTGTCATGGGCATAGGTGAAGATTTCTCGGTGGGCCCGGGCCACCTGAGATATCACATCCTCCACCGTGGGCTCAGGACTTGGGGACCGGGGAGGCGTCAGCTGTTGTGGGAACTGGGAGAAGCCCACCAAGGGCGAGGGGGCTGGAGCGGGAGGTGGTGAGGGGCCCAGGGGGCCTGGGGTCGGATGCTGGGCGGGTGAGGTTTCCAACGGGCACTGGCTGCTCAACTGGTTGTTGGCCAAGTTCATGGCGCTCTGCATCTCGGCAAGCATCCGCTGCTTCTCTCGTTTGGGGATGCGCCCAAAACGCACAGCTGTGACAGGATGAGAGCAGCGTCAGGAAGTTCTCGTACACACTCACGTGCTTCTCTTCCTTCCTTCCTCCTCAAAGGGCAAGACCCTGAAGGCCTGGGGTTCCACCTCAAAACCAGAACCGAGGCCGCGCCCACTGAGGGGGGTTTTCCAAGTAGGGATTGCACTAGGAGGCGGCCAGAGGAGCTAAGAGCAAAGACGTGTGTTTATCCAGGAGTACGAAAGATGGGCGTCCCCAACGCAAAGGACACTCACAGGATGACGTGTCTCCGTTGGGACTTTTTTTAAAGGGAGGGATTAACTCAGGAACCTTGGGTGGAAGGAAGGGAGAGCGGCGCGTGGTGGGGATGCCTGTGGTGCCGCCTTACCGTCTCGAGACATGCCCACGGAGAGACACTTCTTGAAGCGACACTGCTGGCAGCGATTGCGATTGATGCGGACAATGGAGCAGTTTTCATTCTTCAGACACCTTTTGTACTGGATGTTCTGCTGGATGCTCCGACGGAAGAAGCCCTGGAAGGACAGGGGCAGCTACAGCGAGCGTGTCCGTCCAGGCCAGGTGTCTGTGTCCAGAGGGCTGAGGTCACCCGCCTCTGCCCTGACCCCCACCCTGCCTCACCTTGCAGCCCTCACAGGCATGCACGCCGTAGTGGAAGCCCGAGGCGACGTCCCCGCACACTTTACACAGGAGCACCATGCCATTCAGCTCTGCAGGAAGAGAGAGGCGGCGGGTGAGCGGCAGGGTGGCCCCAGATGGGCGGGACGGCAGTTGGTGAGACTCTAGGAGAAATCCCTGAGGCCCGGGGAAGGTGCTGGGAAGAACCTTGTCATGGGGACCCCAAAGCCCCACCTAGGCCTGGCCACCATCCCCGAATCAGCTGGCAGTTTACGCACTGGTGATGCTGCTGGTGCTCTTGCTGGGGGACACGCGGCTGCTATCTTCCAGGGCCACTTGCAGACCCCCGGGGGGGCTCCCATTATAGAAGGAGGAGGAGGACGATGACGAGGAAGATGAAGAAGGGGAGCCGTCATCACTCAAGCTGGGTGGGATGCTCCCAAAGGAGCGAGCTGGGTCCTGGGTGAGGGAGCCTGTGGGCGATGGTGGGAAGTAGGCAGGGCAGCCTTGCGCCAAGGACTGGAAGCTGCCATTTGAGCTGTCACTGTAGAGAGACTCAGGGCTGGTGCGGCTTGGGGAGGAGCTGCTGGAGCCAATGTAGGTGATCACACCACCTGGCGGGAGAACAGGAGGGAAGGGGATGTCAGCCGCCATACACCTTTGGTCCTGGGGCACCACGCTGCTATCCCCCCATCTTCCTGGATGCTCAGAAATTAACTGTGAGGAACCCTTAATCTTGGGAGTCCCAGGAAGAGCCACAGTGAGCAACTCCCCGACACATACCAGACATGACATGGCCCACCGACACCCCAAGACTCTTTGCAGGGTACAGTCAGCTTCTACCGTGGGTGTGAGGGGCCTCCCTAGAGGCAGGACCTCTGTGGGCATCTCACATATGCACCCCCCCCAAGCCCCCCGGACGCCTTCCCTGAGAATATCCACTGCAGCTGACGATTTAGATGTCAGTGGCAGACCCGAGGATGTGATGAGCTGTTGAGACCCATTCAGAATGCCCAGTTTTCCCTCCCCCACAAAAAAAACCCAGCTGCCAATGTTAATACCAAGACCATTCCAGGGATGAGACTATGGAGGGCCAGCCAGCCAACACTGAGGAGAGTAGAGGTCTTACAAGAGTAAGCCAGTCACCTTCCCCCAAAACTGGAAGACATATTCCCCGAAGATAAGGTACTGAACTGGCCCAGGCTGGCTCCCTTGGCTTCCAAGAGCAAGAGTTAGAGCGGATTCTCACTCCGAGTCCAGGAAAGATTTGGCAGTGCACATTCCAGGAGGTGGACACAAAAAACAAATCGTCCAGCCCAGGACTTTGGAAATCCCCTTCTAGATCTCTCAGCCCGGTGACAACGACCTTGGCTCTCCGGCCATTCAGGGACTTTGGCCCTCTGGTTACATTGCCAGCCAGGTGGCTGTGTTCCCGTGACATTAGCAGGGAAAAAGGTGACCTGCCTGCCACACCTTTACCAAGCACCGAGATTGGCCGGATGGCGGGCCACAGGCTGGCCGGGAGAAGGGAGGATCCTAGGACACGTGTGAGCCGACACAAGCCATGTCACCGTGTATCCCGAGGCACAGGTCTTGCTCACCCACTGACACACACTGAGCTGGGCAGGGCAACCTTAAAATAGCTCAAGGTTGGTCAGGGTGAACCCAGCTCCCAGTAAAATAGTTGCACAACAGATAAGCTCCTACAGTTTCAGGGTTGAGGTGGGGGGTGGGATGGGATATTATTTGGTGGTAAATGAACATGACCTAGTTCACCCATCCCCCAAAGGGGAGTAACACCTTCATGCAAAGACAATCCTAACCTGGAAGTGAGGGGCATGCCTAAAAGTGTCTAGTTCTAGCTTGAGATCCATCACAAACAACTTGATTTGTGACCTAGAGGAAATGAACTCCCCTCTCTGGGTCTTAGTTTTTCTTTCTGTGAAGAAAAAAAAAAAAAAAAAAGACGAAAGCTTCAGTCATGATTCTGGGATGTAGCTGTTTTGGGGAAGTCCTTCGTGACAAACTACTGCTTGCTTGGTGGGGGTGGGAGGTAAGACAGGGTTTGCAGGACTAAGGAAAGAGATGCTCCAGGAACAGGAAGAATTTGGAACGTAGCGAGGCTGAGTCTAAAGGCAGTAAAGTGAAGTAGATGCAAGCAGAATAAAGAGGAGAGGAACGAGAAGGGTGGCTAAATGTCTCACACTGAAGAGTGTAAACATGAGGCCAGGAGAGGTCAGGGATGGCTCCATCTTACTCTGCTTCGGTGATGGGGAGAAGAGGGCCCCAGGCAGGCGGACAGGAAAAGGAGGCAGGCGGGGGCGGTGAGTCAGCCCAGCTTCACCCAGATCTTGGCGCGGCGGGGCGGGAGCCGGGCCCTCAGCCGGCCTCACGTCCCCACTCCACGTGTGCCTCCTGCACGTGGCTCCCCAACGAGGAACCCCGGAACTCGAGGCCCCGCCCTCTCCGTTTCCCGTCAATCGGGAGCAGCAGCCCCGCCCCCGTCCCGCCCCTCCCGGGCCTCCGGGTCCTGGGCTGGGCCCCAAACGCCAGCCCGGCCGGGGCAACTGAGGGGAGGAGAGAAGGGAACACGCGTTGCCGGGGCGACCGGGGAGGGCGGAGCTCATTATGTAACGGGGCCGGGAGGCAACGACCAATGGGGTGGCGGCCACGGCTTCTGCTGAATGAAAACAAACGCAGCACGTGGGCCCGACTCCGCAGCCATGTGAGCCCTCCCGGCCTCCCGGGCGCTGTGGGTGTCCTCCCTGGGGCAGGGCACCACTCTGCTGGCTCCTCAAGTGCCGCTCCCTGCTGTCACTGAGGATTCCCCAGTGAGATCCGACCCATTCCCCCAGCCCCTCCCGCCTGGAGCCCCTATCGCCCCACTGCTTCTCAGGTTCCCTTGAGCTTGCAAGAACTAGGGGAAGAGGAAGGGGGGGCGGTCCTCTTTCCGAGAAGGCCAGGCATGCCACAGCTGCAGGCGAGGTGGGGGGAGGGTGAGATAGGGGCGTTTGGTGCTCTGCTCCAAAGCTCCCAGTCCCTCAAAACTGTGCATCTTACCACACGTACCCGCTCTTCATTACCTCCTGCCCGGGATCCGAGTCCTTCAGGCTAAAAGGAACTCTGGGACTCTGAGGTGGTGGTGCGGCGCTTCCGTGCGCGTTCCCAGGACGAACAACTCGCTCTGGAAATCCCAGCCTATGGTCCCCATTATGCTAGCAAATCCCCGGGCCAAGGGAGTCCCCAATCCCTTACAAAGTTCCTCTTGTTCTAAGGCATATATGGAAGTGAGAAGACAGTGACAAAGGACGATGATAGTAAAGGAATCCCGGTACCTGTGTTATTGTTGGAGTCCAGGGTCGTCATGTCTTCACTGGCTGAGAGCGGTCATTCAAACTGGACCTTGACACAGACTGGAGGTTGCAATTGTCGCTGTCGCCCCCTGGGCAGTGACTGAGGGCGGGGAATGGACCCCGCGGATCACAAGCAGGATCCGAGGCACCCTGCAGCAAGGTCTCGGGGCGGCTGGACTGCAGCCCTGCAGAAGGGTAGGACGCAGAGGCAACGGAGGTCTGCTTTGCATGGGAAGAGCAGAGTGTGGGGGAGGGGGGAAATCAGCCTGCTGTAGTTCTGGCTGGAAGGTAGCAAGAAGGATCGGGTCTCTGCAGTGCACCGGGTGGCACTGCCTGACGGCTTCACAGCGCTGCAGGGTAGCGAATCTGGAGCTCCCGGTGCAAAAGTCCCAGAGGGAGAGAGGATGCAGTCAGGAAGTAAGTAGGTGATGGGGAGAAACGGGGCACCCAGGCGCGAAGAAGCGAGACGTGTGCCCTGCTACGTTCCCTCGGCAGCAATATTTCACTCTGCCAATCTCAGCCGCCTTTTGCCCCAGCCTTTTTCCCTGGGACAGAGGGCTCTGCGCAGGCGCCAGCAACCCAGGGTTCCCGGGCCGCACGCGGCACTGGAGCAGGTACCATGTGATCCCAGGGAGCGCCTCGTGCCCCAGTGACACACTTTTCCAGCAGCAGGCACGTTGAGCTCCGTGCGCCTGCGTAACGCTAAGCCTGTCGGGATTTGTAGTCCACTGGCAAAGTGGGCGGACTGCGTTTATTTCCTCCTTTCTGCCTTGCAAAAGCAGTTGCTGGGGCTGGGGAGGAGCTAAAAGCCGAATGGGGTGGGGTGCACTGAAAAGTCAGGGTGGCGTGTTTGGAAAGCCTGTATGGCAGAGGCATGTGAATTCCTGGGGAGGGACCGGCTAGCTTGGCCGCTCCCTGGGAAATCAAAGCTAACAGGCTCTTTCTGCAAACCTTGCAAACGTGAGGGCTTCACGTGATTACAGGACTGACCTCGCCATGAGGTTATTGGTGACACAGGGACAGATGACAAGTAGGGGAAGGGAGATATCCCCAGAGTCAGGAACTTAAGCTGAATTTCTGCTGCAGGGCCAAGTCCTGAGACCAAAAGGAAACGTGACCCCTTTTCCCTTCTATTCTCCTTAGGAAGAACACCCCTAGGGGAAGGAGTTGTTGCCATGGGGGTGAGGTTGTCCCTAGGGACTCCCTGTTTGCTTGTATGACACCACCCCACTCATTCGAGGAGGTAACTTCGGGGTGAGTCACTTCCTTTTGTCTGGGAAATAAAAAAGACCGGGGAGGAGAACTTTATGGTGAAAGTGCTTTGAGGTCCTAAAGTAATGGAGCCGAAGGTGAGGCAGGGGTCTGAGGGCAGAGGACACCCCATCCCCCCACCACCAGTGCTTGAGTGCAGCATGTAGATCCCACAGAAGGGAATTCAGAAGGGAACTTGAAGATGATCTTAGCCCCCACCCCTTTCCTCAGTATCCTTTCCTTGGTAAGAGGAAAATGAGGTCTAGGAGTAGGTGGCTCAAGGTCAGACATTCATTCCTAGTTCCCTAATGCCCACCCTAAACAGCAAGGAGATGGGCAGATATGCAAGGCATACACTGACCAGGGCTTAGAAACAGCCAGCATCTCCCTTCAGAGCATGTGAAAATGGGGCTCTCCTGCTGGAGGACTTGGACTGTGGGGAGAGATGGGGCCTCTTCTTCAAGCAGCCAAGGGAGCCTGAGCCACCTGCCGCTTCCCGCTAATTCCTCCTGGGTCCCAGCACTTCTACTGAGGGTTTTGGGGTTTTGTTTTGTTTTGTTTTGTTTTTCTGCACAGGAAGCCCTTCCCTACTTGTTCACAGACAGCTCCTGGGGCAGCACTGAGGGTTATGCCTGGAAACATGACAGTCACCAGAGAGGTAGAAAAAGGGGGAGTGTGGGCACCAAGGAAGGATGAACTTGGGTAGTGAGGAAACATGTGAACTGAGAGAGGACCGTGAGGTTGACTGAAGGGAGGTGACTGAGTAGCTGGCTTGACCGCTGACGCTCTGACTCCTGGGAGATGTGCTCCCTAAAATGGGCTCCTTAGAATAGTCTGGGCTTCAGCTTTATCCCCCCGCCCCCAAGGAAAAGTGGGAGAGAGAAGACAGTGGGCTCTTCCCTGGCCTGCCCTGGTCCTGGTCCTCTGGCCCAGAGCTGGGAAGCTGTAGCCCAGAGAACAGGGGACGGCCTGGGAGGGGCTAGGACAAACAAGGAAAGAGGCTTTTCAGGAAAACTTGGTTCTGACCTCAGCCTTCTCCCCTCCCCCTCCTGCTGGGCTCTGGAGGGAATGCTGGGAGCTGAGCCGCTGTGTCCAGTACTGCCTGCTCTCTGTGCTCTTTCTGGCTCTTTCTCACAGCCAAGGCCAGGGCTCAGGTATCTGCCAGGGCTGGATTCAAAATCAGGGCCCTTGGCATGACCTCTAGTGCCCCACCAGCCCCAGTACCCACAGCACACTCCCCTTAGTTGTCCTGGACCCTCCCTGAGGCCCACAGCTCTGCTCTTTGCTTGTGATTCTGTGCACCCCCTGTTCTACTTGTTGCTCTTTTCCCCTACAGAGAAAGGGCCAAGGGTCGAGAATCTCTCCCTGAGTTTGCGGTCAGGGAGAGGGAAGAGGAAGCAGAGGCAGGGAGAGCTGAAATTCAGTCAGCCTAATTCTTGGCAAGGAGCTGGGTTGTTTTGCAGTCTGAGAGAGGTATGAAGGCGGAGGCTGGGAGGGAGGAAGCAAAGAAGGGGGGGTTACCTCTGCTCCCTCCTTCCTCTGCAGCACTTCTTATAGGGCCCCCCTTTTTCTTTCCTGACAAAGAGGTAACTTTGGGATCTTCCTTCTACAATTGGAGGGGAGGATACAGAAGAATGAAGAGGCAGGACTCTTCCTTGGCTCCAGAATCTTCTCGTTTCTCCACCCTGTTCCTTCTACTGCCAGCAGCTACTGGCAGAAAGACAAAGACCTATGGGACGCAGAGCCACCAAAGGGATGGAGAAAAGGCTGGGTAGTCTGGCCTTTGGGGACCTGGGCTGGAATCTAGCTTTGGCCTCTCTTTGACCTCAACCTTGACCTTAAGACGACAGGTGCAATTGAACACAGCCTCCCACCTCTCCTGCCAGCTGGACATTCCAGTTCACCTCCACACACACACACACACACACACACACACACACACACACACACACACTGTTCCTCCTATACCCAAATTCAGCCCAAGAAGGAACTGGACTCTTCATAAACAGTGCTCAGATTAGAACCATGTGGAATGGATGCAAAGCCAAGAGCTGGCATAGCCCGGGCTCCATGTTGCACACACTTCTCAGATTCCTCAGAGTCTGGGATTCTGGGGGCTGACCTCACTGTTGTGGGGCAAGGTTTGATAGTGTGTGTGTGTGTGTGTGTGTGTGTGTGTGTGTGTGTGTGTGTTTCTAAATATGTCTTCAAATTCTCCTGGATTTCTTTGGACAGCCCAAATAAAGTAGAGGAAGGAACAGGATCAAGAGCTCTAAATTCCAGTCAGAGTACACATATGATCGTGGGAGTGAGAGGCTGCGTGTGTGTGTGTGTGTGTGTGAATGGTATGAGTGTGCATGGATGTGTGTGTTCAATCCAGGATCTATGCTCCTTGCCAGTGCGTTGTCCTGGGTAACAGGGCGCCGCCCTGGGCGCATCCTGGGTGGCCTAAATCTTGGGCTGACTGGTTGACTGACTGAAGGCGGGTCCTTGCTGGAAACCAGGTCAGGCTTCAGTAGGTGCCTTCCCTTCCCCCTCCTTTCTCGCCAAGCAAACCATTGCTCAGGGGAGTAACCTCCCTGCCCAGGTGATGCAAACCTGGGTCAGAAACCCCGGGGATGCCCCAGAATCAGGGAAGCAGCCATGTGCCTGGGAGAGACTCATCCTTTGCCCTCCTAGATTCTTTTCCTGTTCTCTAAAGGGCCCGCTGGCTTTCCTTCACCCACCCAAAGCGTTGATGTCTTGGGGAGAATTTCAAAAACATGCCACAGGAGGGCCCAAGTCTGAGTTGATCTGTTCTTCAGGGGTGATGGGGAAAGAGAGGGTGGAGCATGGACCAGGGTTGAGTTCTATGGGCGTGCTTTTGCCTCAGATTCTATCCTAACCTCACTACTCCTTTCTCCAAGGAAAGGAAATAAGAAGCATGCATTAAGTACCTACTGTATGCCAGGCTCTGGGCTAAGTGGTTTACATATATTATCTCATTTACTATCCATAACAACACTATCCTTCTATCCTACTATCCTTCTCCTCTTCCTCCTCCTCCTCCTCCTCCTCCTTCTTCTTCTTCTTCTTCTTCAAGATTTTATTTATTTGACAGAGAGATCACAAGTAGGCAGAGAGGCAGGCGGGGTGGGGGGGTCAAGCTCCCTCCACTGAGCAGAGAGCCCGATGTGGGGCTCGATCCCAGGACCCTGAGATGACCTGAGCCAAAGGCAGAGGCTTTAACCCACTGAGCCACCCAAGTGCCCCTCATTCTTCTCTTAGAAATAGGGAACCTGAGATTTTGAGATGTTTGTTAGCTTGCCCGGGATGCGCCAAGAGCCTAGGCAATTTGTCTTGAAGCTGTCATTGAAGTGAAGCACTAAAGATTGAGGTGATGTCACATCAAAAGTGGTGGCGTCGGTGGAGATTTTTGGAGGGGCTAAAGCTCCCCCAGCTGTCTCTTGGGACTACCACTGTCAACATCACAGTGAAAACAGGAGTGTTGGGAATCTGACCCCAGGTCTGAAGGTACAACTATCCATCTGTCTGTCCTGGAGAAAATGATCACTTCGACTGAAACACTGAAACGTCGGAGCGGCCAGCTCATCCTGGTGTTTCCTAAGCAATAATGCTACTTGGAACAGTGATGCGTCAGCAAAAAGAGAAGTCTAGAGCACCCCCTGTCCCCACAAGTACCTCACCTTCCCAGGGCCACCTTTCCTCTTTCCTTACCCTCGCCCCCCTCTCCCTCCCACATTCTCCTTGTATGGTGGGGCGGGGTAGGGGGCAGGAGAGGGTGCCACAAACAGCAAACACGGGTCCACAGAGATTGCTGCAGAGGTGAGTCACAGAAGCAGGCATCTGGACTCTCATCTGTCCCTCTAACTTGGGGATCCACAGCTGGTGGCAAGGGGAGGGGGCAGGTAGGTCAGGGCCCTTTAAAGCACCATGGTGCTTCCTTCAGGGGGCGTATTAAGAACAGCTTGGTTCCTATAACTCCGCATGGTGACAGATGGGAGCTATGCTTATCATGGTGAGCATTTTGTTGCTGTTTTGTTTTAAAGATTTTTATTTATTTATTTGAGAGAGAGAGAGAGAGAGAGAGAGAGAGAGCATGAGAGGGGGAAGGATCAGAGGGAGATTTCGGGGACTCAATCCTGGGACTCCAGGATCATGACCTGAGCCGAAGGCAGTTGCTTAACCAACTGAGCCACCCTGATGCCCGTGGTGAGCGTTTTGTAACATACATAAATGTGGAAACACTACATTGCCAATTAATTAATTAATTAATTAATTAATTAAAATGTTTAATTAAAAAAATGAAAAAGGTTGGATTCATTCAATGAGAGTAGGGAAGGCCCCTAAAGTTGTGTGCAGAGCCCTGAGAAAACAGCATCCCACTTCCCCACGGACCTGCTTGAGCATCGTGCACCTGTAGGCACAGCCCTTCTAAAGCCGTCCACCATCCTAGGTCAACGCTTCTTCAGCAGATGCTTTGGGGAACCGGAAGGAGGGCCCCCCTTTCAAAGCTCAGGATCCCACTCACATCACTAAGTGTCAGATCACCCTCTTTCTGGCATGGGGTTCCTCCCCCCAGCTTGCGGGGGGGGGGCGGCATCCAGCACATGCTATGCCAAGGCCATCCTGTCCAACGTTTGCTATGCTGCTGCTGGAGCCTACTAGTGGTTTTGTCTTTCAAGCCTGGCAAAGGCCTGTTGTCTGTCCTTGAGCCTCTGTAGGACTGAGGTGCAGGGGAGTGTGTGGGGGGAGTGAAGGGGTACCTGTGTGCCTGCCTCTGTTTCCAACCTCTTACTACAAACTCTAGGTCAAACCTTCTCCTTATCCCTATTCCTTGAGCCTCCGCAGATGTGCTTGTAGCTGCCTGGGGAGGCCAGGAGCTCACGACAGTCCTCGTGAGCAGGACGGACCTTGGAGGAGCCATGGCCCGGGCAGACAGTTAGGGACCATGTGGAGCTTCTGGGAGGCTTACATAAACACTAGCTGGGATGAGGAGGGGAAGGAGGAGTGCAATGGGCTGCCCAGGAAAAAAAAAAAGCAGCAGCCCCCGCCCCTACAACTCAGCCTGCATGGAAAGAAGGAAAGAAGCTCATTTTTCCCTCCTCCCATCTCTCTCCCCTGGTCTGCAGCTGTGAGTTGGGCCGGAAAGACTGCAGTATCTTGGGGGAGGGGGGAGGCAGGAGAAGGAGAGAAAGAGAGGATGCGACTTTGCAAAATTGGGATCCCCCCCTTCTTCTAAGTTAGGGGGGCAAAGTGTGTGGGGGGGAGAAGCAATTTGCCAAAGAGATTTTTCAATGCCACAGGAAGGAGCTTTGGCTCATTAGAATGCACAGTTTGCACCCTGAAAAAGAAAATCTGTGCTGGTTGCAAAAATGCAGACGTGTGTAGGGGCCCAGCGGAGATTAAAAAAAAAAAACAAAAACGCTAGCTCTGCAATGCAGGATCTGCGAAGTTTTGGTGCGATGAGGAAATGTGGGTCGTGCTCATTTCGTTTGCTTGTTCCTGCTAACCTACTGTCCGCCTAACTCCAGCACCATCTCACATCCCAGCAAGAGGCACTGTTGCTCGGAAACAGGGTCATGGACAGGGTGGGGGATGGGGTGGGGGGTGGCCAGAGCAGAGAGCTGCGGTGGGGGTCTGGGGTTAGAGTGCTGAGAGACCACTCTTCTGGGGCCAGGAGGGCCAGGTGGATGGGAGGGGACATTTCAATGCGGGATGGAGCCTAAGCTGGTCTTTCACACTAGCGTTTGTTCTCCAGCTGGACCGGAGTTAGAGTGCGGTTCCTCCAGATCCCCCACCCCCCACCCCGCCCTCAGCTCCTCCCTGTCCCCTACTGGCAGAGGGACCTCCCTTTTCCTGTACCACAGACCACTGCTGCAGAAAGAATCCTGGTTTCTTGTCCCTGACCCCACGAATCCCTTATTCTAATCCTGGAATGGGCACTTGCTGCCTCTCTGTGTGGCATCCTCCTTCCTAGAAAGAGGGGACCAGGCAGCCTGATTTGGGGAGCCCAGGCTGCAGGGAAACCAAGTCTTGGCTCCGGGCTAAGGCTGGCTCATCAACTCCTGTCCTGGGCTAGGGGCGGCCACTCTGTGCTCTTGGCTTGGAAGGCCCTTTGTTCATCTGGGGCCTGGGGCCCGGCCTGGGGCTGTGGGCCATATAAACGCCACTGGGTTGCCTGGGAGGAGACTATGCCTGGGGAAACCATGTTTCTTTCCTGGGTAGTTGCTGCCCCCGCGGTTCAGGCCACACAAAAGGAGACAGAAGCAGGATAAAGAGCCTGGAGCTAGGGAGAAGGGAGCCTAGTGCCCTTTTGCTCCTTCCCCATCTTTCGTCCTGTTTCTCTGGCCCGGGGAGGACAGGGCCCAGCGTGTTTGTGCCGGCCGAGGCTCACGCGGGCCGCCCGGGTCACATGGCCTGGGCATGTGCAGCCTGCTCCATTTCTACCACAACAACTCGCTCATAAACAGCCCGGCTGCTGCCGCGGTGGTGGCGGAGACATGTGCAAGCGAGGGGGTGGGGCACGTGGCCCTGCCCGAGCCAAGGGAAGGCTCTCTCCGCTCAGCACTGCCTCTCCCCTCCCAACGCTGGCGCTGCCTCGCCACAGGAAATTCCTAGTGCTCCTTTGCTGCTGGTGCTGCAAAACATGTTTTTGGGAAGTGACTTTCAACAAGGATGGAGTCCGTGGGCTATTTTAATCGACACAGAAGAGATAATCAGTCCGGCCCCCACTCCTGCTGCCCTTGCCCTATCTTTCTTAGATCCCTATCCACATTAGGGTGGAGGGCTAAGCAGGGGTCGCCCTTCCAATTCTCAGCTGTTTCTTCCTCTTAAACTATATAATATTGGAACAAGCCAGGTCCCCATGGCGAGCACTGGGGTGGGGGGGGGGAGGGGCTGTGCTTCCCTGACAACAGTGATTCTCAGGATCCACTGGTGGCCCTGGGAACCCATGAGAAAGGCAAGTCATCAGGTTCCAGCCCAGGCCTAATGAATCGGGAACTCTGGCAGTAGAGCCCAGCCCTAGCAGGTGCTTCAGATGCATGCTGAAGGGAGCATGCTGCTCTGAGGTTTTGCTCCCTCGCCGTCGGTCCTGCAGGGTCTAGCCCCAGATCTGGGGAATGTCCACCTTTCCCCTTTTGTGCTTCTTTTTTTCCCCCTTTTGTGCCTCAGCTAGGTTTAGGCAGAGAACACCACCAGATTCAGTTTGACTCAGTGTGAAAAGCATTTATCGGGTGCCTAATGTGTGCAAGTATTCTAGAAATGAGAGCAGATAAATAGTGGGAGGATGAGTGACTGAGATCTGCAAAGGGAGGGGAAGGTACTGGGGAAGAATAAAGGAAGTGAAGGCCAGGGTCGTAATTATTCATCCTTTCTCCAACTTACCTACTTTTCATCCTGTAACTGAGACTCCTATTAGAACAGTTGCTTGTGGGGGCGCCTGAGTGGCTCAGTCGGTTGAGCATCTGCCTTCAGCTCAGGTCATGATTCCATGGTCCTGGGACTGAGCCCTGCATTGGGCTTCCGGCTCAGTGGGGAATCTGCTTATCCCTCTCCTCCTGGCTTGTGCTCTGTCTCTCTCACTATCTCTGTCTCTCAAAAAAAATAAAATAAAATCTTAAAAAAACAACAACAACAGTTGATTGTGGCTTAAATTGTTTTGAGGCTGGAGGTAGAAACTGGTCCCTCGTCTATTTTTGTTGACCATGAGAACCCCTTGCTAGTTAGAGCCATAGGTCCCTGACTCCCCATGCATAACTAAGGGAAAATGAGCACTATGTACATATGTGCACACATGCGCACACATCCTCCTTGGGATCTCAGGGACAGGGGTAGGGAGAGCCAAGAAAAGGAATGAGGTCCCAGAGGGTTGGAAGTACCCCAGGCAAAATGAGTTTAACAGATAACAAGCAGGAAAAGTCTTTCAATGGGGGAGGGTGGGGACAACTCTGGCCTACTCTAGCTTCCTGAGCCCCAGAAACTGTGACCAGAGGAAGCAGAGGGTCTCTAAGGCAAATCACAAAGGCTCCTGAGAATGAAACCTGAGCCTGGAAAGCAAAGAGACTAGGGGAATGGACATCGGATCAGAAGGGTGCCCTTTCACAGGCAAACAGAGCAAGGGTGAGGCAGGGGGGTGAGGGAGCAGAGATGGGAGCCACGCTCAGACCCTCTCCTCTGGCCTTTTCTCTTCCATCACAGCCTCTCAGGAGCAGAGATCCCATTATTGTCTCAAGCGTGACCAGTTGACTTCTGGCCTCTCCCTGCTTCATTTTTTGAGGAATATGCTTTCCTCTAGTTCTGCCAGAGCCCTTTCTCTCACTTCCCTCCGCAAGGGTTCCTTTCTGTGCCTGAAAGGCTCTGGGCTCAAGGAGCAGACAGCCCTGTAGGCTCAGCTGCAGTGACCTACATCAGCTCTCCCCTAGGCCCTGGGTGTGGGGGCTGAGGTTTCAAGATAGGAACTTGGGAATCTGGCACAGGTCTGCCGATGACGTCAAGGAGACAGGCTGCAAGAGTGGCATGGAGGGACCACAGGCAGGGGGAACTGCAGGACTGAGTTCTCACTTTGTCATTTGTGGACAATATCAGAAGACAGTCCAAACCTCAACTACAAAAACGTTTCTGAGCAGTGACCTCTTGGATGGGAGCCAGAGGTCTCTGACAGGCCTGGTCTCTCTTCACTAGATTTGGTAGTGGTTTCTGCCTGCTCCCCATTCTTGCTAAGCCCACCCCAGTCTGAGGGGCTGGAAAGATTTCCTTGGCTTGTTGTGGACCGGTGAGCTCAGATTTCATCTGATTTATTTCAGGGATATGAAGGCTGAGTAGGGGTGGTCAGATATGCAGAAATCCACTCCCGAGCTTTATTATTTGGAGACCCATGTACTTCCTTAGATCTGAGGTTCTGAGGATCCAGAAGCCCTGCAACAGATTTGCCCTCTTACCTCAGGACCCTGGCAGCCGAACCTCTCCTTCCAGCTACAGACTTCTGAAACAGGAAGGCAGGTTCTGAAATAGGTGTTTTCCCTCTCTCTCACTATAAACCACAGTATTTAGGATGCCCACTGCCTCCAGATTGTGGATGTTTTGCCCTGGCAAGGAAATGCTATTGTAGGGGGGAGGAAATTAGGTGGTGGTGACAGAAAATGATAGATGAGCCTTTTACTTAGGGGGGAGAGAGAGAGAGAGAGCTCATGACGGTTAGAGCAGGCAGGCAGTGCAGGGCTGGATGGCTTTCCTCTCCAAAGGGCTTCCCCTCCGCCAAGTCCCACCCCTAAAGCCCAGGAAGTCCACAGCCTGGCACCCAGCCAGGGCGAGAACATTCCTTAGGGCTCTGACAGGCTGGGGGGTGGGGGTGGGGGATGGTGGTGGTGCTCCCACCCCTTGTTTGGGGAGAGGGGAAGGAAACACGCGGGGGAGGAAATGACCACAGAGAAGAGGGTGAGGATAAGAGAGGGGGAGCTAGCTCCCAGTGCCACAGGTCCCTTTTAGGCAGAAGGGTTGAGGCTGGATGCCTTCCCAACGGCCATGTGAAGGGTCTGCAGCTTCAGAGTAGATGACCTCCAGGTCACCTCTCCGCTCAGGGTTGTCACTGATGTCGCACACTGTCCGGAGACTCTCTCTTCCTCCCTTACTCTAACGGGGCTGTGGTTGAGCTCGGGAGCCCCGGAGCGGCGAAACTCTGGAACTGCAGCTGGGCTGGGGGAGGAGCCCAGCGGGTCTCCCACAGTCTCTCCACCAGGGCCCCTCCCTTTTTCTCCACTAGGCCCAGGACTCTGGAAATAGCACCTGGTAACGGGAGCGCTGACAGATGCTGAGTTATAGCAGAGCAAGTGTCCCTAGCCTCTAATGTTCTAGCTTACTCGCTTTTCGGGTGTTTCCCTTGAAAATAGGTGCCTTCGGATTCCTCCCATTCCCTTTCGCACATTGCTTGTTAACATGCCCCTGGAGAACCAGCTACTTGGCTGCAATAAGGTTTCCTTCTTTGGGCCCCAGGACCTGTAGCTCTTAGACTCCTATTCATGACCTCTAAGAGTTTGAGGGACAAATGACTCCGTGATAATTCTGATTTTAAATGTATCCTTCCCTACCCTTCCTTCCCTAAACACTTTACCCTAGTCACCATATGCTTCCCATCACCCCAATTCCCTATCCAATCTCTCAACCTCATGTCTCATGTGTGGAAAAGGAGTGGGGAGGAATGGACAAAGCTAGATCAGAATTTTTTCTGAGGAAAACCGATTCCCTGTTTGGTTTCATTTGACCTATATTTCTAGCTTTTCCGGGTTAGTCCTCTTGTACCTGCATCAAGCCTTCCCACTGGACTAATTTTGCTGTCCGGCCCACCTCTCCCTCCAACATAATCCCCTGTGCTCTTCTCATCTAGGGCAGATGTCCTTTACGCTGAAAGAAGAAACTCCGCTTTGGAAATAATATACTTCAGCTCTTGAGGAATACCAGCCCATTGAGGGAGAACTGCTTCCAGTGTTGTTGGGAAAGGGGACATGGTGAAGGAGGCGAGAAGCAAACACTCACTCTAGGAGAGGCCATATTCCCATTACCCCGACGGTAATTCAAGTACCCTTGGTGCTTGTCTGGTATCTGAGGATTTCAGAGAGCTCTGCCAACAACAGTGAAAAACTCTAGGGGAAATGGGAGTTGGGAGTAGAGATAACCAACTGTGCAGTGAAGGATTGACATGTCACCCAACTCCACCCCCAAAGTCGTTTTCTTTGATGATATCCCTTCTCT
This sequence comes from Nasua narica, assembly GCA_028533885.1. Lineage (NCBI taxonomy): Eukaryota > Metazoa > Chordata > Mammalia > Carnivora > Procyonidae > Nasua > Nasua narica. The sequence continues at coordinate 18,381,132 of CM052804.1, read as the reverse complement.
GGAATTAGCCTCATCTTTGATTTTGTGTGACCCTTAATGTTATTAACCAGGGAGCTATGAGGCATGAAATCATTTTAAGTAGACACAGCCACGTTCCCATATTGCACTGCACAGCTTAATCAACTTTCCTCTTCTCCCAGACTGCTGCCCCACAGTCACCCTGAAGAGGGCACTTTTGTTCAGTCGTTGGTGCCAGAGAAAAGGGAGCCCCGGGAAGGGAACACAACAATTGGTCACGTGTTTTTTTTGGGGGGGGGCGGTTCTCGCGGGGGTTGCTGGGACAGGGAAGGGAGGTCCACGTGGAGTGGGCGGAGTCCGCTGAAAGTTTTGGCGGGGCTGGCAATGGGAGAAAAATACCGAAATTTGAGTTGTGATTTTATTAAAACAAACTAAGCAGAGGGGGTGTGTCCTGCCCTCGGAGAGGCCCCTGCGGTGGGGAAACGAGGAGCAGCACACGAACCTCCTGCTCGCGGAGGCCAGGAACGCAGGGCACGGTTTCCGCCAGAAAGAGCTCTGAGCCATATATCGGGCGTCGGAGCCGGAAACCTCCGTGGCTCCGTGCTGGTTCCCCATTTCCCCATACTCCCGGAGCGAGGAAAGGTGGCCTCTCCTCCTTGGTCTCACTTCGGGGCCATGTGGGGCTGGGCTAATGCCAGCCACACAACCCGACTTTATTTACCTTTCCAAGAGTCTCAGGAAACCGCCCAGATGAATCTTCTCTCCTTGGGGAGAAGCCAAAACAAGCCTCTTTTACTACCTCCTCCTGCCCCACAGTTCGCAGGAAAACACAGTTTCATACAGTATTTAAGATGGAAGGGGCCTTAGAGATGATCTTCAATTTTCTTTTTGGTCTAGGAGAACCAAGACCCAGACAGGTAAAAGGGTGTGCTCTTTGCACACCATAGGCACTTCCTTCAAATAATGTAGGTCATAGAAGTGGAATTCGCCATCCTAGCCCTCCTAAATCGTGCAGTAGTGATAGTGTTGGCTTTAACTCCATCCATACCCTTAGCCAGAGGGCAAAAGGGAATGGTCATTATCCCATTAAAGATAAAATAGGCAGAGGACTACTTAGAGACTTGATATATGGGTCCTAAGGTTTTCCTCGAATCCTTCAGAGGGAGCAGCTCCACTTTTTCCCTCTAGGTCTTTACTCTTTGAAATCCTGGGCTCTTATGTGTCTTAGTTCAGGGATTACCACACTTTAAAAAACTAATGGTTTGGAAGCACAAATTCTCTTCCCTCTTTACAAGAGCTTCTCTTCCCAGGGCTCAGTTTTCTGGTAGGTTATGTATCTCATCCTGTGACTTGAGATCAAGAAGATCAGACCTCCAAATCCAAAAATCCCAGCCTTTTGGCTGTGGGGGAGAAAAGCATGTTTACTTAGTCTGGAGTAGTGAAATCTTAGACTTTGGATGTCAGAGCTGTAAAGTTTCCAGAAAAAAAAATGTGGGGGACTGATGTAGAATTGCCAGTGTTCTATTTTGCCAAGTAAGGACATTTAAAAAACTACTACCACCAATTGCTATTTACCATCACCCTCATTTCACAAAAGAAAGTAAATTTTAACACACACACAATATAGAAAGCATGTAATCTCAGAATAAATACCCATTCTAAGCCACTTGTGTTGATTTACATGGGTACTGTATAGCGTTCTTTGTTGTTGTAGATTGGTTCTAGTTTAGTCTATTGGTCCCTAGACCAAAAATTAGTGCCAAATCCAGCCGAATGCCTCTTTTTGTATTTTCCACAAGCTAAGAATAAGCTAAAAAAAAATTTTAAAATTTTATCTTTTAGAGTAAGCTCTACATCCAAGGCGGGGTTTGAACTCATGATCCCGACCATCAAGAATCACATGCTCTACCGACTGAGCTAGCCAGGTATCCATAAGCTAAGAATTTTTAAATAGTTGAAAATCCTAAAACATATTATGACACACGAAAATTTTATGAAATTCAAATTTCAGTGTCCCTAAATAAAATTCTTTGGAATGCTGGAACTATGATTGCTGCTTGCAATCTCATGCCAGAGCCTTTGTTTCTAACCACTGAGTCTCCCAGTCTTTCCCTCTATATCTCAACAGCCCTGGCACCTTAGATTAACACTCATCATGGAACACCTGGGTGGCTCAGTCAGTTAAGCGTCTGATTCTTGCTCTCAGCTCAGGTCTCGATCCCAGGATCATGAGTTCAAGCCCCAAGTTGGGGTCCATACCCAGCATGGAGCCTAATTAAAAAACAAAACAAAACACTCATCGTAAGCCACTTTCATTTATATATTGTCTTGCATTACAATAGCAGAGTTCAAGTGCAAGAAACACTATAGATGTCAAAGCCTAAAATATTTACCGTGTGGTCCTTTAAGAATAGATTGACCAAGGGGCACCTGGCTAGCCCAATAGGTGAAGCAAGCAACTCTTGATCTCTCAGGGTTGTGAGTTCAAGTCCCATGTTGGGTGCAGAGATTACTTAAAAAAAAAAAAAAATCAAAGGGAATTTGGGTGGCACAGTTGGTTTGAGTGTCCAACTCTTTGTTGTGGCTCAGGTTGTGATCTTGCGTGAGATGGAGCCCCACGTTGGGCTCCATGTTCAGCACTTTAGTATGCTTGAGATTCTCTCTCCTCTTCCCTCTGCCCCCCCAATAAATGATTTATGTATTTATTTATTTGGTCAGAGAGACAGTGAGAACGCACAAGCAGGGAGAAGCAGGGGGAGCGGCAGGCAGAGGGAAAGGAAGAAGGCTCCCCACTGAGCAAGGAGCCCGATGCAGGGCTCCATCCCAGGACCCTGGGATCATGACCCAAACGGAAGGCAGATGCTTAACCACTGAGCCACCTGCACCCCAATAAATGAATCTTTAAAAAAATAAAATAGGTTGGTCAAACCTGGAAACTTTTCAAACTTGAGGGGCATCAGAGTCACCTAGAGGGCTTGCTGAAACACAGGCCCTAGGGCGCCTGCGTGACTCAGTCAGTTAAGCCTCTGCCTTTAGTGCAGCTTGTGATCCTAGGGTCCTGGGATGGAGCCCACACTGGGCTCCCTGCTCAGCGGGGAGCCTACTTCTCTCTCTCCCTCTGGCCCTCCCCCTCCTCCCCCTGCTTGTTCTCTCTCTCTCTCTCATGAATAAATGAACTTTAAAAAAATATACTTATTTATTTGACAGAGAGACAGTGAAAGAGGGAACACAAGCAGGGGGAGTGGGAGAGGGAGAAGCAGGCTTCCTGCTGTGCAGAGAGCCAGATGCGAGGCTCAGTCCCAGGACCCTGGGATCATGACCTGAGCCAAAGGCAGATGCCCAGCGACTGAGCCACCCAGGTACCCCATAAATAAACTCTTTAAAAAAAAATTAAAACATGGACTGGTGAGTCCCACCCCAGTGTTTCTGATTCATTAGATCTAGAGTGAGGCCTGAGAATTTGCATTTTCAAGTTCCCAGTGATGCTAATGATGCAGGACCACATACCACTAGCATCTTAGATCAACCAGTAGTCATCTCACCCTTGGAGTAACAGCCTTAAATTGGCCTTCTGCCTTTAGTGTGAAGATTACAAATATTGAAATTAGCTTTCAAAAACAAACCTGGAAAAACAAAAACAAAAACAAATCTGGTCATTTTACACTTTGCTGGAAATCCTTTGATATATCACCTTAACTAATCAACTAAATATTCTTTAGCTGGACCTTCATAATCTGTTCTCAACCCATCTTATCTGCTTTATTCCCTACACTCTCCACTATCCAAACTAAACTTCAATTTCTCTCACTTACTCCAACCTCTCCTTTCATCCCATGTCATTGTAATGTTCTCATTTCTGTCTGAAATGTCTTCCTCTGGTCTTTTTTTTTTTTTTTTTAAGATTTTATTTATTTATTTGAGAGAGAGAGAGAGATCACCAGTAGGCAGAGAGAGGGGGAGGCAGGCTCCCCACTGAGCAGAGAGCCCCCTGCGAGGCTCGATCCCAGGACCCTGAGATCATGACCTGAGCTGAAGGCAGAAGCTTTAACCCACTGAGCCACCCAGGTGCCCCTCTTCCTATGGTCTTAACCTTTAAGAAACATCTCATTTGACACTTCCTCAATTCCTTCCAGAAGATAGTATGTTCTATCTTCTCTGTACTCCAAGACAACTTTATTCTTCCCAGGCTTCACCATCTTTTACACTATATTAGCATCAATATAACTATCACTCTTGACCAAGCTAGAGGTCAAGGGAAGATGCTTTCTTTTAATACATCTACATAGCTCATTTATTCATTCAACAAATATTTATTAAGTACCAACTTTGTGCCAGGGATGGTTCTAGGTGCTGAAGGTACAGCAGTGAACAAAACATGAAGTTTATATTCTAGAGAGAGAAGACAAACAAAGTAAATTATGTTAGAAGGTAATAAGTACTAAGAAGAAAAATAAGGCAGAAAGGGGAGGGAGAGGGAGTTTGGAGGAGGGTATGAATTTACATAAGGTGACCAGAGAAGGTCTGATGAAAAGATGGTACTCAGAGGTGCCTGGGTGGCTCAGTGGGTTGTGTCTGCCTTCAGCTCAGGTCATGATCCCAGAGTCCTGGGATCGAGTCCCGCATCGGGCTCTCTGCTCTGTGGGGAGCCTGCTTCTCCCTCTCCTATTGGCTTTTGCTCTCTCTGTCTTAATCTCTCAAATAAATAAATAAAATTTTTAAAGATTTTATTTATTTATTTGACACAGAGAGAGATCACAAGTCACAAGACAGAGAGAGACAGAGAGAGAGGGGAAAGCAGGCTCCCCGCTGAGCAGAGAGCCCCCTGCAAGGCTCGATCCCAGGACCCTGAGATCATGGCCTGAGCCGAAGGCAGAGGCTTTAACCCACTGAGGCACCCAGGCACCCCGATAAATAAAAATCTTGAAAGGACCTGAGTAGACACATACCAGGTGTTTGAAGGACAGCAAAGAGGTAAGTATGGCAGGAGGGTAGTGAATAAGGAGGGGAGAAGAGTAGCAGTCAAAGTCAGAGAGCATTATGAGGAGGAGGGGGCAGATCCTATAGGCCATAATGATGATTTTGTTTTTCCTCCAGGTAAGATGGAAAGTCATAAGAGGGTTTTGAGCAGAGAAATAATATGATCTCACTCACATCTTATCAGGATCACTATGGCTGCTGTGTTGTGAACAGACAAGTAGGGGAAGGCAAAGGTTGAAACTGAGAGATTAATTATGAGGCTACAGCAATAAAAAAGTGCAATAGGACTATGACTTAGGGTAAGGTGGAAGTTGTGGAAGGTGTGGGATTTTGGATATATACTTTTAAGGGCAATGGGATTGGAAATTGACTGGATCTGGGGTGAGAGAGAAGGAGAGGAAGGCTGTAGAAGCAGAAATTGGGTGAGTGCAATTTTAGATGTAAATTTGAAATGCCGATCAGACATCCAAGTGGATATGTCTCCTAGGCAAGTGGATATACAATTTTGGAATTAGGGGATGAATCCAGGAAGAAGATATAAATTTGGGAGTTTGACGTCAGAGATGATACTGAAAAGTCTAGACACTGAAAGAGACCACCATATTCCATGTGCCTCCCACCATCCCCACCACCCTCTTTATTGGTATCCCTATCCCCAATACTTCCCTTGCAGATCTTAGGCCATGCAGTCTAGTGGAAGAGGGCTGGGGTTCTCTTGGCTTCTTAACACATTCACACCCACTTGTTTAAAATTTCCAGTGCTTCATGCTTTGGGCCCACAGGACCGAGACACAGTTTTAATTAGAGGTTTTCGTATTAGGCCAAAGAATGTTAGTCATCTCCATTTTCATATGGACTGAAAAAAAAAATACACCTTAATAGAAAAGAAAAACAATCAATTAAAAAAAGTTTTTCCAGGAAGAACTGAGGACTTATTGGCTGAAGTTGCATGGAAATTGAGACACACACACTGAACATTGAGAAATTGAAAGAAGTGTTCCCCATAAGAGAATACCCTAAAGTATTCCTATTCCCAGTAAAAATAAAAATCCCTGGGGCGCCTGGTTGAATATGGCGGAGTCGCAGGTGACGCTTGATCTCGGGGTCCTGAGTTCGAGCCCCACGGTGGGTGTAGATTATTAAAAAATAAACTTTTTTAAAAAGTGATAAAAATCCCTTCCAAGATTTTCTTTTTGCTTCGACCCTTCGTGAACCTCCAGCAGATGCTAGAAGTAACTTAAGAAGGCTGGGGAGATAGCCGTTGGGAAATAACTGTTGGTAGTTGGCAATACTTCATTCCAGGGAGGTTGTGGCAAGTCCCTAGGCAGCAGACATCATGGATTTTCCTCCCTCTGGGAACCAGAGGTCCCTCCGTTTCTGGTCTGGATCCCTCAGAGACAAAGAACTTCATTCTCTCCCAGACCAGAGTGGGGCTGCTGGGGAGTGGAGGGGGTGGAGGGGTTAGAATTCTACCCCCAGGAAACACCCACAGGCTCAGACAGGAGCCCGAATCCTGACTCTGATCCAGGAGGCTTGCGGGGCTGCGGGGGCCGCGGGGCCCCTCCGGCAAGGGCCGGGCGGGCTGCCAAGGTGCCGGGGGAAGGGGCCGGCCAGCGTAGGCCGGGTACGAGGAGCGCTCGGCCCACCGCCCCGAAGGGCTCGTCTGCCTCCTGAAGCCCCCTGCCCTCCTCTACGCTCCTTTCTCTCGCGCTCCTTTTTCCCGGCGAGCCTCCGCATTCCCCCATCTGCCCGTCGCCGCCCTCGCCCTTTCTTCCCTCCTCCTGACCCTCCCCCGGCTCGCCCCTCCCTCGGCAGCCCACCTTCGCCCCGCTCCTCCGCGGGCTTCTCGGTCCTCGCCCCTCATCCCCGGCCTCCCCTCGCTGGCCCCCAGCGCCCAGGGCCCCCGCGGCCCCCTCCCCGCCCCCCTCGAGGCGGCGGCGGCCCCTTTCACAATAGCGCGGCCCGCCTCCCTCCTCTCAGCTCCCGGTTCGCTCCCGCCCGCTCCCCGCCCGGCGCATGCGCCCTCCGGTCAGCGGCGGCTGCGGCGGTGGCGGCTGCGAGCGGCTCCGTTTTTTTAAAGGGAAACGCTGAGGCGCCGGGGGTGACTGTGGGGGAGGGGCACCCCGAGCCGCGAAGACCCCCAGGGGAGGCGACAGACCCCCCCCCCTCCCGGAGTAGGAGGGCTTTGGGCGGACCCATCCCTCCCACCCCCTCCTGAGGAGGAGCGGGGGGAAAATGGAGGCTCGGGGCGGCTGAGGCGAGCTCCGGGGCGGGGGGCCGGGGCGGGGAAGGGGGGGTGTGGGGTGGGGAGACGAGGCGGGCCCGGCCGGGCCAGGGGGGGCCGAAGCGAGCTCCGGGGATGAGCTCGGGGGCGGCTGGGTGCGAGCTCCTGCCTCTGAGGCGAAGGCGGCGGCGGCGGCAGCAGAGGCGGCGGCGAGGCCCCCATGGGCCGGCGGCGGGCCTCAGCCGCGGCCTCCACTTCTCCGCACGCCGGCGGGATGGCGCCCGGGCCCCGGAGGAGCCGCGCTAGCCGAGGCCTGCTGCCGCGCTGCTGAGGCGAGCCCGCCAAACTCCCCTCCCCCTCCTCCGTCCTCGACCCCCCACACCTCGCCCCTTCCCCACCCCCTCCTCCGTCTCGGTCCCCGGCGCTGCTCCGGACCACTATGACCATGAGATCCGCAGTGTTCAAGGCGGCCGCGGCCCCTGCCGGCGGCAACCCTGAGCAGCGACTGGACTACGAGCGGGCTGCGGCGCTGGGCGGGCCCGAGGACGAGCCCGGGGCGGCCGAAGCCCACTTCCTCCCCCGGCACCGTAAGCTCAAGGAGCCGGGGCCCCCGCTGCCCTCCTCCCAGGGCGGGAGCCCCGCGCCCTCCCCGGCCGGCTGCGGCGGCAAGGGCCGGGGCTTGTTACTCCCGGCCGGGGCGGCCCCGGGGCAGCAGGAAGAGAGCTGGGGCGGCTCGGTGCCCTTGCCCTGTCCGCCCCCGGCCACCAAACAAGCCGGCATTGGGGGGGAGCCAGCGGCCGCGGGAGCCGGCTGCAGTCCCCGACCCAAGTATCAGGCGGTGCTGCCCATTCAGACGGGCTCTCTCGTGGCGGCGGCCAAAGAGCCTACGCCCTGGGCTGGGGACAAGGGTGGGGCGGCTCCCCCAGCTGCCACTGCCTCGGACCCGGCGGGACCCCCACCACTACCTCTGCCGGGGCCGCCACCCCTCGCGCCCACCGCCACCGCCGGGACCCTGGCGGCCAGCGAGGGCAGATGGAAGAGTATGAGGAAGAGCCCTCTCGGGGGTGGCGGCGGCTCGGGAGCCTCCAGTCAGGCCGCCTGCCTCAAACAGATTCTTCTGCTGCAATTGGACCTCATCGAACAGCAGCAGCAGCAGCTGCAGGCCAAGGAAAAGGAGATCGAGGAGCTGAAGTCAGAGAGAGATACGGTACGGGAGGGGTTAATCTGCGTTCGGGACGACGAGCGAGTTGTGCGCATGCTCGGGGGAAGGGGGCTGTAGGAGGTTAAAGTATCCCTTGGTTAGGGGTAAGGGGGTTGGCCACCAGCAAAGGAGTATCTTAAGTGTCGGGTACTTGGGAACCAGGCTCACTGACCTGTTGGATTGGAGGGAAGGGTTAAAGGGCAACCTCCCAGGAGGAGGGGGAGGGGAGGTTTCAGGTGCCAAAGGGTTAATTTAAAATGACAGTCTCAGACTTGTGGGAAAGACGTGGAGAGTGGGGAAAAGATCTGATCTGTGAAGTGTTGAATATGTAAAGGTGGGATGCCTATGTGGTGGCTTTATGGAAGGGGTTAAATGAAAGAGCTTTTGCGTTAGAAATGCATTTTTAGAGGAGAGGGACAGAGCAGCTGCTGCACTGCTGTAGCATCTTTAGATAGGAGGGCAGTCGGGCTTTTAACTGGCAGAGAGGTAGAGGTGATTCACAGTGGAATCCTATTTTAGTTTTCTTAAATGATATGAAGAGAATCACTGCCTTTGATTTCAGACAGTTTTGAATAAGAATCTGAGTTATAAAACATGAACCACTGACCGGCTCCCTTGTATAAGCATGGTGTTGAAGGGCTGGTAGATTTTAAGGCATCAGGGGAAAGTAAGTTTATTAAATGTATTAAGTAGACCCCCCTCCCCCCCCAAATCCCTATTTTAGAATCTTAAGATAATAGGGCAGTAATTTATTATTTCTTTGTACTTCCGAGGAACATGACTGTATAAGCTTGTTTTCACTGCAGCAGTAGTCAAGAGCACCTTATTCGTTAAAACATATTCTTTCAGATACCAGGAAAGCTGTGTGTGTGTGGGGGGGGCATTACTGTGCTAGCATACCTTACAGCTGCCTAAAAATAAACATGGTTTCTACAATTGTTGTGTTCAGGCTGCAGCAGCCTCTCTCTCTCTCTCTCTCTCTCTCTCTCTCTCTGTCTCCCTCTCTCTCTCTTTCTCTCTCTCTCTCTCTCTGGCGTTGTGTGCGCCAAGGGCTGAGCAAGGGAGCAGAGGCCTATTCATTTTGTTTGCTTTACAAATGAATCACATCAGACATCGACTCTTTTATTGGAGAATGGATTCTGCAAGGTGGAATGGGAGGTGGGGCAGGTCTCATCAAAATATCTCATGGTCTTGATTTGTGGAAGTTACTCAACATGGAGGTGGCACTGCTCAGCTACTGTACTGCAGTCTAGGGGTGTGATGGTACTGTAATTACAACACATCATATCCTTACAAGGGGGGGGGGAGCGGGAAGAGAGGGACCAGTGAAGGAGAAGAAATCAAGGAACTGTCACCCACAAACCATGGCTAAGTAATGTTAAGGCTGTGAATCAAAACAGAAGATGAAATGACAGTATGGCTGACAGGGGGGCTCTCTGCTGATTGTGGAGGTTTCTGCTCAGTTCTTGAGGTAGTGGCCCCTTTGCAGACTTTCCCAGGAAGGAAAAGTGGGGTGAGTTAAGGATAGAGTATCAGTCTGAACTTGGCATTCACTGTTTCTGTTGTGTATTGCAGTCCTAGCATTGCTTAAGCTTGTTTCTCTTATTCCAGTTGTTGTTTGGGCTCTACTGAATCTCTGCAGCTAAGTAGATATAATGAAGAGAACATTAATATTGCTGACTACCCAAATAAAATTCTTACTATAGTGTTTTAAGTAGCATAGTTGGCACCTTTTCACAGAACATTCTAATGTGAAGTTTTCAATAATAGACTTCCATTTTCAGTTTGATTATGTAGTTCTCCTTTAAAGTTAAAAGACTTTGGCTTAATTAATCTTTAGATAAATAGGTAGATTTTTTTTCTTGTTATCTCTAATGCAAAGAAATACGCATACTTCATGATAAATGGGATTATGGGTACTGTTACTATTATAATTCTTCCAAATTGAGCGTTCATTGTTTAAATGCCCAGCACACCCCTTTCAAATAACACTGCAATCCCTCATCACACTGTGACTGTGAGCTTTTCATTCCTTCTCAATATATCGTTAGGACTTTGCCCTTGTATATAGCATTTTGGAGTGAAAGTAGAGAGGATAGGATCTGGAGAAACCTAGGGCCTCCTAAAAGAACATAAGGTTAATTCTGGAAACTCCCAAACTGACTTGGAGCTACATGGTTAGCAGTAGAGAGACCATGCCATTTGAAAGGCATGTTGTGGCCCCTCCCAGAGAAGAGGATCTTCTTTCAAGAGAATGAACTACAAATTCCCCCATGCCCCTCTTCAACGAGGTTAGCCCTAAAATTAAGCAGAGTACCTTGTCTTCTGTATCGCGTTTAGGGAAAACTATTGAGATTAGTGTCTATTAAAAATAAGTTGAATTGCTGTGGTCCATGGAAAGAGGCAGAAGACCATACTGATGCCTAAATGGGGCTAAGTACCTGGGTGTAATTTTTTGTGTTTTAAGTCTGCATTTTGGCACTCTCTTTTAGCTCCTTGCTCGGATTGAACGTATGGAAAGGCGGATGCAGCTGGTAAAGAAGGATAACGAGAAAGAAAGGCACAAGCTGTTTCAGGGCTATGAAACTGAAGAGAGAGAGGAAACGGAGCTATCCGAGAAAATTAAATTGGAGTGCCAGCCGGAGCTTTCCGAGACATCCCAGACTCTGCCACCCAAGCCTTTCTCTTGTGGGCGGAGTGGAAAGGGACACAAAAGGTGTGCTGATAACTTTGTTACACTGTCTGGACATGATGAGGACATGTGTTTCCAGTGACTGAGAGTAGGGGATTAGGATTTATGAATTAGTTTTAATACAACCATATCCTGAATTATGAGGTCTTCCATGCTGAGAAACTATCTTGAAACATTCTTGCAGGCTATAAAAATCTGTTAGGAACATTTTGGTCACAGTAGTAATTACAGAATGTAGAGTACATCATAAAGAGAATGGGCAACAAATGTGACGGCTGAGTTTCTTAAAACTATAGCAGTTCACTTCAAGTTAGGAAGTGTTAAATTCCTTCATTGTGTTAGGGAGTAGTGGATAAAGAAGTAAGATCTGACTGTCCTTGGACCCAAAGAGATGAGTCAGTCTAGTCATGAAGGTGACATAAGTTTTGGAAACTCGGAATTCAGTTGCAATAAAATATGAAAGTAGACAACAATGATATGAACTAAGTTTTGTAATATTCAGAGACATTAAAGATTACTCTGAGGTAGAATAGTAAAACTTTAAGGAGGAGATGGATCTTGAAAAAGAAATATGGAATTTAGGTTGGTAAAAAGGAAAAGAAAGTGGCATTCTAGGAATATTGGGGGGGAGGAGATTGGTGAGAGAAAGCCAAAAGATAGCAAGAAAAAAAAAATAGAGATTGTAATTAACATGGTATAAAATCGGGGAAAAAAATAAGAGACTGGTCTCAGGTTGATAGGAATGAAATAGGCCATAGAGTAGTGGCACCTAAAGTTAGCTAAAGGATCTTGAATAAAATAGGAACCTTTTTAGATTTAGTAGGCAATAAGATACTATTAGAGGTTCTTAAGCATGGAAAATCATTTGTTCAACAAACACTTAACTGAGGGCCTGTTATATACTGGTAAGCATGACTGCCAACTGAACCAGATGTTTAGATGTTTAGATATTTAGATACCTGAACTTGTTCTCTTGCCCCAAAATGTAATCAAGTAATATTTTATTCGAGAGTCAATACATTTTATAATGTTTTCTTCCCTATCTAATAGGAAATCCCCATTTGGAAGTACAGAAAGAAAGATTCCTGTTAAAAAGCTGGCTCCTGAATTTTCAAAAGTCAAAACAAAAACTCCTAAGCACTCTCCCGTTAAAGAGGAACCCTGTGGTTCCTTATCCGAAACTGTTTGTAAACGTGAATTGAGGAGCCAAGAAACTCCAGAAAAGCCCCGGTCTTCAGTGGACACCCCGCCAAGACTCTCCACTCCCCAGAAGGGACCCAGCACCCATCCCAAGGAGAAAGCCTTCTCAAGTGAGATAGAAGATTTGCCGTACCTTTCCACCACAGAAATGTATTTGTGTCGTTGGCACCAGCCTCCCCCATCACCGTTACCATTACGGGAATCCTCTCCAAAGAAGGAGGAGACTGTAGCAAGTAAGGCATAGAGAACACTTGCTCTTATACCCTAGTGGTGGCGGTCAAGCTAACAAGTGTGAAAATGCCTTTGGCATTTTTAAAAAAGTGCAATCAATAAAGCAGAGTTCTGTCAAGAACGAGTAAGTTAACAGCCAGAGACAGACACTGTGCAGGCATTGCAAATAGATGGAATTACAGCAAAATGTGCTCAATGTATTTGCCTGCTTACAACACTGGGAGATGTGTTTGCCAGTAAGTTGCTCATCACAAGAGCACCAGACTTGGGGGTGTAATCTCCGGCAACTTGCATGCCCTCTGAAAGAAGGGTTTTCTGTGCTGTGAAATGCATAGAACTTATACTTTGCCATGCACGACTGTTCCTGCAATTGATATTGTGTGAAACCTGGGAGGGTGGTCTTTGGGTGTTCTCAGGGGCCAATGGTAATTTTTGGGTTGGGGAGCCAGCTTGGGGTGGGGAATTTCACCTGGGCCTCCGCTCTTTAACTATATAAACATTTATCTGTATCTCTATGTCCCGGTCTGGGGGGCAGGAGGAATCTGCCAAAGACCAACAGTCTTACTTTATCTTACTATACTTCACAAAGGTTCTAAATGTGAAGAGTTTACTTGGATTGCAGTAGCCCATTGGTTGTTCATATATTTAAATAAAATGGTCTACAAACTATTTTTCAAACAATAAGGACTATCTTGGGATATCTGAGCTGCTCGGGGAGGGTGTGGGGTGTGGGACCTTGGTCTTCATTCCCTTTTTTTTCTTTATGGCTTCCACACAGAAATGCTCCCCTATCTCCTACATCAACCAGTAACTGCAATGTGCCTTCAACTGTGTCATGTTAGTCTGTGACCGTCACTGCGGGCTCCGGGGTGATGGTGGGGAAAGTCTTCTTGAATAGAGCCACAGCCCCAGGTTTCTACCCCCGTGTCTTGCCCTAGCAGGGATGGGGATGGGAATCCATTCCAGTAAGACAAGAGCATTCTCCAGGCTTTGTTTGGCTGTTCTGATGACAAAATTAAGTGGGGAAGATAGATGACTCTTCTTAACTCTCTAAAATCCATTAGGCCCCACACTTGAGTACAGGAGCTAGACCAGGATCCTGATCTAGGTTCAGGTTTTTTGTTGGTTCAGTCAGTTGAACAGGTTCATCCTTAACGGTTAACCTTCTTGCTGCCGTGGCAATGCTGTGTAACAACTTGAGAGAAACTGTGAAGCAACTTCCCATCCGGGATTGAGAAATGGCTTGATCCAGAGCTGTTCTGCTTCACTGGCTGTTTTGAAAACCTTCTCTGCCCTAGTACAGAAACTTCCAAACACCTCTGAGATTGTGGGCATAGCAGTACAGAAAGAGTCTGACTGGGGGGAATCCGAGCCCTTTGAGGAGCCCGAGTTGTGAATAAACATGTGAATCCTTATTCTTGATGCCCCTATCTCAAGAGGAAGCTCAATGGCTTGTTCTAAGGAAGCCAAAGTCTTTGTGCATGTTGTTCAGGCTGGACCAGCAAGGTAGTTTGTTTGGAGGGAGGAGGGAGCTGTTTAAGAAGACTACATATGTAAGTTTTGAGAACACTGATCTGTTATTTGAAAAATAGGGTCAACTTTTACTCACCTGCCATGTTCTGAGTTTAAGGTTTGATATCCTTGGCCATCAACTGTTGCAGGGAAACCACCCTAAATAATGAAGAAAAGAAGTCGTCTCAGTGTAAAAAAAAAAGTGGTGGGCTTATTTTCTTTTCTTTTGTCTGTTGTTCCCTCTTCCCCTCCCCCAGAGAGAAATTCTCAAAAGAACAACTCAAAAAAACAAAATGGCTTCCTAGTGAGAACTTCAGTGATGATCCTTTCCTCCATTTTGGGTATGGGCTTTTTTTCTTTTTACACTGAGATGATTCTTCTTTCCTGCATTATTTAGGGTGTCTGATGCCATCAAGTGTTGCAGGAGAAACTTCAGTCTTGGCTGGTGAGTAGAATAGGAATTGTGCTGGCTGGGCCTGGGGTGGGGGTCGGTGGGATGGTGGATGGTTGGGAGCTGTGTTCCCCATCAGCTGGATGTGGGAGAGTGAGGTTCTTTGGTGTGTGATTACACTATAGACTTCAAAATGACTACAAATTTCAGTTGTTTTTCAGGAACTGCAATAGCATCCATAATATGAATTGTCAGGTATTGGCTTAGGGTTTTTTGTGATCCTGTGTTTGGCAGACTGCAATGGCATTTTAGGTTCTTTTATACCATAGCGAGGACACTGAATATGGCTTCAGGTGAGGCCATAGAATGGATTCCTATCACTTGGTAACTTTGTCCTATCTGGGGAGAGACCTCTTGTCCTAGTGAATAGTAGGAGGGTTGTGTGACTTTGGATTTAAGGGTGGTTCCACCCCTCCTCCCTTTCTTTTTCTTTCTTTCTTTTTTTTCAGTTCCTTCTTGGAGGGACCACTCAGTAGAGCCTCTAAGGGACCCAAATCCTTCAGACCTTTTGGAGGTAGGTACCCAAGACCTCTATCAGCAGAGGGAAGTGAGAGACAGAGTAGAAATGGAGGTTTAACTTCAATGTGTCAGAGTAACAGAATGGATGGGTTAAATAACTCTAAAGCCAGAAGGGAACTTAAGCGATTATCTAGCCCAACTCTTCTGTTTATGTAGAAGAGAAAACGGAGTTTCAGAGTGGCTAAATTTTTTATTCAAAAAGAAATAGCTAGGGAGTGTTCAAAACAAAATGAGATTTCATGCTAAGTAGAGAAGTTAGAATGTGCCACTCAGCAACAAAATTATATGTTCCAAATTCATTTGACTCTTAAAACTCAGACTCTTGCAGGGCATGGAGGTAGAGAGGGTTTATGGCAGCCTCAAGGGTTGTTTCAGTTTGACATGATTTTCACCTTGGAAAGTTAAAGAAATAATTTTGAAGTTTGGACCATCTACAAGGGTGGGTGTGGAGAGAAGAGTATATGTTCTGTTGATTCCATTACCAAGAGGTTCCCATGACATCCATTGAACTCACAGATTCAGGTGGACCTGCAGGGGAAAGATTTGACATTCCTGGAAGCTGGAAATGAGTTCGTATACACATGTGTCACGTGATGATAAATTGTTTATCAGCTGCTGTTCTTTATACAGAACCTGGATGACAGTGTGTTTTCGAAGCGGCATGCAAAACTGGAGCTTGATGAGAAGAGAAGGAAAAGGTGAGACAAGATACGCATCCTGGAACAGCTGAGCCCTTGGACCCTGACTTCTCTCATCCATGCTGTGGAAAGTCCTGGAGCCCTTAACACTTTTAAATTACTGCCATCCCAATTGGTTGAGTATCTTCGTTTGAAGTGGTAGTGGTTATAAGTAAAGATGTTTGGCTTCTTTTTCTTTATGTATGCCCTTCCTCAGTTCCACTCTCTGTGGAACATCAACCCGTGATTTGGACTGCTGGACCTAAACAGCTCTTTCCTGACCTGGCAGGCAGTTGGCTTTACCACCCTCCCCCTCCCCACCCCTTTAAGAAGAGTAAGCACAGGGGCACCTGGGTGGCTCATTCAGTTAAGTGTCTGCCTTCAGCTTGGGTCCTGATCCCAGGGTCCTGGGATCCAGTCCCGAATCGGGCTCCCTGCTCAGCGGGGAGTCTGCTTCTCCTTCTCCCTCTGCCTCTCTGCCTATTTGTGCTCTCTCTCTCTCTGTCAAATAAATAAATAAAATCTTTAAAAAAAAAAAAGAAGAAGAAGAGTCAGCACAGGTCTCCCTATTGTCTGGATTGTGTTAGTTGCTTTTATAGAGCAGGTTTTCAGTAATATTGGGTTTGTTTGTTTTGTTTTGTCTGGTTTGTTTTTCCCAGATGGGATATTCAGAGGATCAGGGAACAAAGAATTTTACAACGACTGCAGCTCAGAATGTATAAAAAGAAAGGAATTCAGGAATCTGAGCCTGAGGTTACCTCATTTTTCCCTGAGCCAGATGATGGTAAGTTTTGTCTATCTAAAAGAGTAGGTTTTTCAAAGAAGGAAAAGGGTGCAAGGCTCCAGGGTACAAACTTGCTGTGAATGAATGAACAGCATTTTGGAGCAGGTGTAGTTGCTAGACATTTCCTCTCTTTGTCACTAACAAGGTCCCATTTGGCTTTCTTCCATAGTTGAAAGTTTGATGATTACCCCCTTCTTGCCTGTTGTAGCATTTGGACGACCATTACCCAAATTAACTCCGCAGTAAGTATAAAGGGTTTTTCTCCCCTCCCTTCTCAGGTAGCCTACACTTTACCTCCTTTTTAGACCTCATGAAGGCCTAGATATAAGGTGGAACAGGTGCCTCGGGGGTAGCCATGGCTCTTTGACAGAAGTGAGGCTATCTGGGCAACTAGCTCTTGCAGTGATAATTAGAAGGATTGCTTTTTGAGGGAGGAGGAGAGGGAGAAAGAGATTATTTAGTCACTTTAATAGCACACTGTTTCTCTGACTTTGAGACAGGAAAGACATTCTGAATTTGGAACTTAAGAGTCAAGGTTAGGAGTGGTGAGGGGCATAGTATCTTTTTTAGAGTTAATCTTTTGTCCACACTGAATCCCTTCTAGTCTTCCAAGTTGATTTCCTTACCCTTTTTTTTGCCAGGAATTTTGAGCTGCCCTGGTTGGATGAGCGTAGCCGATGCAGGTTGGAGATCCAGAAGAAACAAACACCTCACCGGACGTGTAGGAAATAGCTGGGCTGGCAAGAACCTCTGTCTTCAGATAGTTGTAGCATGCCATTTCCAGAGAATGGCAGAGACCTGTATATGTGACCTATGTCCTCATGTATGTTATCATTCGCTGATAATGCCTTTCCATAGTCCCTTGATCTTGTTTTGTTTTCATCGCTCTGATTTCACAAAAACTCTTTCATTGGGCTAATTGTGAATTATGGAGGGTGATTGGGATTTCTTTTCCCTTTTTGGGGAAATGAACTCTCAAGCTAAATCTATAGGATGGCAGATTCGGAAGCCTCAAGGGTCTGCTTCTATACATTTGCCTACGTTAAAGGGGTAAAAGGGCTCTCTTCATTAGACTTGTGGAAGGTGAGGTAACTCCTGCCTTTAGAGCTGTGCCTGCATGGCACTCTTCTCGCCCTGGTATACCCTTCCTTAGAGTTCGAGTATAGTGGTGTTTACCCTAAAACAAAACACACAAACAAAAAACCTCACCATGAGCTCAAGGACCAGATGAGGAATAAAAAATGAAGTGATGAAGCAAGTCATCTTCACAGGGTAGAAAAGAGATTGAAAAGTTGGCAGATAAATGTCTGAAAAGACAGTTGTTCTCTTAAAACTATTCTGTGATACAGCCATGTGGGAAGGGATTTGGGCTGTGATTATTTTCTTCGTTAATGGGTAACTGAATTTCTTCCCCCACTCCTCAAGAAATAAAATCCTTAGAAAAGAGAATGGGGATGGTTAGTTTTGGGCAAGTTATGACTCTAAACAAAAGCAGTTGACATTCGAGGATGGCATGCCAGAACCTGTATAGATGTCCTTGTGTCACATCACTTCTCACGTATTCCTTAGTTGGGCTTCATTCTTTTAGTTGAGCTCTTGGTGGTGGGACAGAGATTTAGGGAGGGTGGGGGGTGTATGTGGAAATATGTGCTTCCTTTGGCTGGCAAATGTCTACATCTTGAAACAAACAGATGTACCTAATGAGCTTCTCCATTCACTTTGTAAAAATAGATTTGTATTTGTATCATCTTGGTCCTCCTCTCCCATTTTGTTAAAAAATTTCAGGACAGCACTCCAGGCCACTTTGGTCTCAGTGTAAGATCCCTGTAACTATCTGGAAGGAAAATAGAGCCAGGACCTCTGGTCTTAAATATATAGGAATTGCCTTTCTTTAGTCTTCATGACTATTGTGTGAAAACAAGTAGGGGTCTAATCTCCTAGAAGGTAGGGGCTTTTATCCTTGAAGAGAATATGTCCCCAGATTATTAGCACTTTTAGAGGAGAAGCCAAGGTATGTAGGGTGTGTGGCCGGCCCATCAATGGAGCATGACAGAATGGGGATACCATTGTGGGAAGAAAAGAAAAGTTCCTCAGGGGCCTCCCACTGCTAAAGATTTTTGTGACATGTTGATCTGTGCTCCCTGGGTTTGACTTTTAAAGGAATTATTCCGGCAGCACATGTAGTATTCTTGGATGATCTTGCTGCTTTTATTTCTCCTTTTGTGTGTGTGTGTGTGGCTAAGGGTTTTCGTTTGTAATTCCATCTGCTTAGGAGAGTGGGCTCTCCACAAGGGAACCTGCTGTGAACTTCACTGCAGCAAGAGTGTAGAGAGAAATAGGACTTATTCCACTAGGGGCTCTCATCTCACACCTTAAGGGGAGGAAGGAGATTTCTAGAAAAACTGGGCCAGATTTTCTTTGTTCTCCATCATTTTAATATGGTAAGCTGTTTGGCTTTCCTACTCTGACCTATGTTATGTTCCTTTATAATGTGCCCAAGAAGAAAAAAGACCAATCAGTGTCTCTTTACATTGTTCCTTGATTCCTCTGTTTCTTCTTGATTTTCAGCATTTGTCGGATTCCTAATTTGGATATGGGTTAGCGAATTTAACCTTTGTGCCCTACCCACAGGACTCCCCAGATTCTGAACTTGAGCTAGACTAAGAGGAATCCATGAGGTGCTATCTGGCCAGACTTAAGTGGATTCTATTTCCTTGGTTCTCCCTCTACTTAGGACCGCTCATTTTATTGTCCCCTCTTCTAGATCAGTTCTCCTTTGATTTGGATGTGTTGAGGTTTGTTGAGGAGGTTGGAGAGTAGATTAGCAAAATTCCAAGAGCGAAATTACAGTGTGTTAGAGTGTGGGGGGAAAATTAGTCTTATTTTTTCCCTACATGGGATACAACACTGTGAAATTCAATCTTCAACAAAGGCCCTGCAATTCTCCTAAAACATAGTTCTTTGTTTCTTTCTTTAACAAAGTTTAAGCTAGTGTTAATAAATTAAAAAGAGAAATTGCTTGTCTGTCCACTTCAGCTTTGTTTTATGCCCATTTCATATTGTTGTCTGTGTTGTAATTCATACTTTTGATACCATTTCTGATGTGTAAAATTGGTTGTCTTGTAAATATCTTATAAAGAGTTCAATTGTAAATAAACTATTGTGGCTGTTAATTTTTGAACTTCTGCTTCAATTTATTAGATTTATTGCGAAGCATTAAACAGTTCTGCTTGTAGATATTAAAAGATTAGAAAAAGAAATCCATTTTCACAAAATAAATACACCATTTTCTTTTTTGTGTATGAGCACAACGTATGTTTTTCATCCCTCTTTGTTATGTGTTCTCCCTTACACATACGGTAAGTGGCAACTTTAAAAACAAGATCCTGGGATAGGATACTTGGTGCCTGGTGTCTAAATGAATAAAACCTTACAGTTGAAGGAAAAGACCTTAGAGGTCATCTAGTCTGACCCCTAATACATGATTTCCCCTTCACAACATTCCAGACAAATGAAGTCCAGCTTTTGCTTTAATGCTTCTTTTTTTTCTATGCATTTTTTCCTAAATGATAGAAAATCCTTCCTTACTGATAAAATCTAACTTCTTGTAACCACAACCCATTGGTTCTTGATTTGCCTTTCAGGGAGATGAAAAAAGATCAATTCTTCCTGTTTCTCATTGTCTCTTGAATAGTTAGATTGCTGTGGCTATCTCAAATCTTCTCTTCATGGTAAACATTCAGAGAGCTTACACTTGTTCCTCAAAAGCAAGGATTTTGAATTTTTCAGTTCCCTCTGAGTAAACAAGTTGGTCATGTTCATTTAAAAATTGAACCCAGACCAAACAACTGAAAGGTAAAGCAGCAGATTATCACTTTCCTTATTTAGACACTAAACTTGGCAGCTTCATTTGCATCAATTTACCTTGTGATAGAAAAGTTGCCACTCACCAGTATGTGTAAGGGAGAACACATAACAAAGAGGGATGAAAAACGTACGTTGTGCTCATACACAAAAAAGAAAATGGTGTATTTCTCTATTTTGTGAAAATGGATTTCTTTTTCTATCCTCCAAAAGATCTTTCTAACATTTATGAAATCATACATCCTCCATTTTGAACTCAGGCAGCTGGGTTTTGGAGCTGGATTTACAAGTCATCACATTTGGCCACTTGTTTAACCAGTTGAGATCTTTTTGGATCCTGAAATCTATCTATGAAGGCATTCAGAATGTCTTCTAGTTATATTGTCTATAAATTTGGTCAACATTAGATCTTTAGCCATACAACTTGTAAAAATAGTACAGAGTGCAGAATTCTATGCTATGTGATAGTTAACCTTTCTGTTTGATATATATAATTAATATGCACTCCCATAGGTACACTAATAGCTTAGTATGTATTTTAAATGTACTTATTATGGTCCAAAGAAAATGGACTTTTTTTTTTTTTAATTGCTGACAATGTCTTGCCAAAATCAAAGCATTCCCCTCATCTACCTGTCTGGTAACCCTTAAGAAAAAAATCATGTCAGGATATTGAACCAACTCCGGTTCCTATGATCATCTCTTAAAATCGGTTCCAAAATCTTAGTCTTAAGTCTAGCCATACCAGCCTGCACTCTGGGAGAGATGACGGCCGGGGTGGGAAGATACAAGAAGGAAGAGGACATGAGAAAACATGGTAGTGCTGCAACACTAAGTCCTCGAGATTCAGTGCAGACAATTGGTTTCCCCTTCACTCTTCAGCTTCCAATGGGCTGCTGTGCCAAATCTGATGCAGTACATCAGCTTTAGAGATTTACCCCGGCTCGTGATTTTACCAAGCAAAGGAACGCAGTAAAATGATCTGCTTCAAACATAGGTAGAAACGAGAAACGGAAACAGAAACTATGAAACAGCCCCAATGCCGCAGTGAAGCTGTGACAGGTGGGCGCCTTGCACACGGAAGTCCCAAAATGGCTGGGCGAGCAACCGGAGGCTCAGCTCTCTTTCCCCCGGGCCCACCCAAGGGAAGACAGGGGTCGCGGCACGCCCCCCGTACGTCACTGGTTACGTAATCCCGTTCGCCCGCAAACGTGCCGCAGGGTGGCCGCCCCGCCCCTAAGCCCCTCCCTCTGAAAAGTGCGGCGGCCAGTGTCGCACGTGAAGCATGCCGGGACTAGCTCCGGAGCCTCCCGGCAGCCCCTGCGACGGGCGCGGTACGTCAGGAGCTGGCCGGTGGCGGCCGTTCTTCGTAAGATGGCGGATCGGCGGCGGCAGCGCGCTTCGCAGGACACGGAGGACGAGGAGTCTGGTGCTTCGGGCTCAGACAGCGGCGGCTCCCCGGCGCGGGGCGGCGGGAGCTGCAGCGGTAGCGCTGGAGGCGGTGGCAGCGGCTCTCTGCCTTCCCAGCGCGGAGGCCGAGCTGGGGCCCTTCATCTGCGGCGGGTGGAGAGCGGGGGGGCTAAGAGCGCTGAGGAGTCGGAATGTGTGAGTGCGCGCGGGTGGGGCGGCCGGGGGGCGGGGTGTAGGTGGTGATGGGAATCTGGGAGTTGATGGTAGATGCTGGGGCATATTGTGTTAGAGAAGAGAACTATCCCAGTGCAGTGTGCATCCGGAGCCCCCAGGGAGGAGGTGTTGGGGTTTCTGGGGGAAGGGCAGAGCCTCTGCACACGAAAAGCGGATGTTTATGAGGAAATTGGGGCTGGAAGTGAAGGGACCGGACCTTCCTTGGTTGCTACTTGTTAAAGATGTACCTCTCCTCATCTCCCTTTTCAAAAATTTCGTGTTGAGTCTTCAGCTCCCCGCCCTTTGGAAATCACGGAACTAACCTATAGTATCTTCTTTCGTTCAGGAGAGTGAAGATGGCATCGAGGGCGATGGTGAGTAGCATCATGACAAGTTTTTTGACTGTAAACTCAGATCACCTATTTCCAGCAATTGACATCCTCTCAGACTGTTAAGAATTTGGAGGAGGGTGCCACAAGTGGCTCTCTGTAGCACAGTGCCTACAAGCTTACGTTTTAGCAGTATGATCTTGGGCAAATCACTCTTTAACCCTGTTTCCCATTTGTAAATGGGGCCTATAATTTTATTTTTCTGATAGGTTGATGTCATAATTGAATGAGAGTCTTAGCTTGACTTAAAAAGCAATCGGGAAACGTATTTATAATTTCTGTTGATTTTTTTTTCTTCACATATTTCTGTTTTCTTTCAGCTGTGCTGTCAGATTATGAAAGTGCAGAAGACTCTGAAGTGAGTGTGATAGCTTCTTTTTTCTATGGTATATAGGTTGGAAATTTTTAAATGTGTTTTAAAAACATGGACGCACCTGTGGTTCAAAAGTATGGTGAGGTTCTTGTTTTTTCTCTTGTGCATTCTTCATTTATGCTTTTCAGAAACTGTCATAAAAGGTCTTTTTTACTTAGAGTGAGGGAAGTTTGGTGCACGCCTCTTCAGGCTTCAGATTTTTTAACATTGTTAGTAGTTGGCTTTTCACCCTGTCTGAAGAAAATAAGGTTCTAAATAGGATGTGAACATCCTGAAGCCCTTCACAGGATGACAGTTCCTTTTATGCTGTCTAGGGAATGAAACCAGCTAGTTGGATATTTTTTCCAAGTGTATCTAAAAACCTTAAAAGGGCAGGATTCTGAGTGGTTTGTATCAGAAACACCCTTCAGTTTATAGGTAGCTTTCTCCCTCTTAAATTCAGGAAAAATTTTCCATAAGCCAAGCTTTTGTGGTCATACTTGTGTTGGTTGGATGAACTACTAGAGATGCTATGAGAATGGCTGCTTGTTTCCTGGGGTTGTTGAATAAAAAGTCCTAAGTTCTGGGATTTGAGTCATGAGGTTATGGACAGGAGGAATTGGATTTCATATAAATTTTATAGAACTGTTGGTACATTTTAGATTTCCACTAAGTCCTGGAGATGCAACAGTGAACATTATACTAAAATTTCTGTCTTTAGGAATGACTTAGGAAGTCAGATAAACATGCAGGCAGTCATAAGATGTGACAATTGCTTGGGATAGAGTTAAGTAGGGTATTAATGGCTGAGTACTGAATCCATCTTAGGCAATCAGGAAAGAATACGTTGGAGTTAGGTCATGTTTTAGGTAGAGGAAACAACAGTTGTGAAAGTCCAGACACAAGAGGGAAGACTGATTATTTGGAAACTTGATTTGGCATAGCTGGAACAAAGTTGGGACAGGATGCATACCAGAAATAAAGGCAAATCAAGTGAAAAGGGGCGAGATCATGAAGGGGTTTACTTGTTTCTTTTCTTCATTATGTACCTTCTCTGTGCCAGGAGTTGTACTAGGCCCTAGAGTAAAAGACAGACATGGTTCTCCCCTTTGCATTTCGGGGGAATTTGCATTTTTGGGGAAAACAGACAATTAAACAAGTAATTACAGTAATGTTTGGTTAAGTGTCACAATATCAGAAGCATAGAATATTTTGGGAGCACATGGCAGGGGCAGCCAACTAACGGTTTGGAAATGCTTAGAGGATGAGACTTGAAGGCTGAGTCGGAGTGAGCAGAGGGAACACTCTGGGAAGAAGGTCTGGAAGGGATGCATGACAATTTGGAGGATATGAAAAATTTAGTGTGACTAGTGCTAAATGATGAGTCTGAGTCCAAATCTTAAAATACCTTGCAAACCCGGTTAAGATGTATTTGGGGGTCCACCTGGCTGGCTGAGTCATTAAGCATCTGCCTCCGGCTCAGGTCATAATCCCAGGGTCCTGGGATCGAGCCCTGCATCGGGCTCCCTGCTCAGCAGGAAGCCTGCTTCTCCCTCTTCCACTCCTCCTGCTTGTATATTCTCCCCCCCCCTCTCTCTTTCTCTCTCTCTCTCTTTGTCAAATAAATAAATAAAATCTTTAAAAAAAATAAAATGTATTTGGATTTTATTCTAAGGAAGTGAGAAAACATAATAGGGTTTTAAACAAGTGTGTGATATGGATTAGGCTTAAATTTTAAAGATTTGTCAAATCCAAAGAACACCTGCATCAGAAAATCCAGTTGGCCAGTTCTACTGAAAAAAAATCTTGCAGAGGGAGGGAAGACTCAGACATTTAGATGTTAACAAGATCCCAGATTGATGTTTATGCTCAGTAAAATTTGAGAATTATTATTTTATAACAATTATTTTGTCTGCAATGGTAGTTGATCTGAGGGGGGCAAGATTGGGGGCAGGAAAGCTAGTTAAAGTTACATGGAAGTCTAGGCAAGCAGTAAGTGCGACCTGGAGTGGAGTAGTAGCACTGAAAGTAAAAGTGGACCAAATTGAAAGTTATGTAGGTTAGGTTATGGAATTCACAGAATGTGGTGATTAATGAGATGCCTTATTTTCTCTGGAGTCAGTGTTGAAGTTATCTACCAAGATAAAAGGGAGATAAGAGGTTTTCGGGTGAGGAATGTTTGCAGTAGTCACTAGAGAATGGAAACCCTGGAAAGATTGTCAGGCGGTACGGAGTATTCAGTGAGGTTTGGTGATTGTGAATTTATAGCATCTTACAATTCTATATGTAAATGAGTTTGGATGTTATCCTAGTAACAAGGAAAGAAGGCTACTGAAGGCTTAAATAGGGAAGATGAAGCAAGACTTGGGACAGGGAGAGCTGTTAAGAGGCTGTTAGAATTAAGCCAAGGAACACGATGCTGCCCAAAGAAGAGACGCGGCAGGGGGACTCAGATTTGAGAGATGTTTAGGTGGTACTAACAGAACTTCTCCATTGATTGAATGTGGAGTGTGAATTTTAAGTTTTTATTTATTTATTTATCCATTTATTTATTTGACAGAGAAAGATCACAAGTAGGCAGAAAGGCAGGCAGAGAGAGAGGGGGAAGCAGGCGCCCCGCTGAGCAGCGAGCCCGATGCGGGGCTTGATCCCAGGACCCTGAGATCATGACCTGAGCCAAAGGCAGAGTCAACCCACTGAGCCACCCAGGTGTCCCTGGAGTGTGAATTAAGGAGTCAGAAGGATGCCCAAGTTGATGAATGATGTTACTCAGTAAGAACAGGACACAGGAGGTTTCAGGAAGGACATTGGTGGGTTAAGTTTTGGATGTTTTGAAATTGAGGGACCTGTGGGACTTTGAAATGGTACTATATAGGATATATCATCTGAAAATTAAAAAGGAAGTCTAGTTCTACTCTGTCCAATACAATAGTCCACAGCAAAATGTTGCTGTTTAATTAAACTTTAAAACTTCAGTTCTTCGGTTGCACAGCCATATTTTAAGTACTCAATAGCCACGTATGGCTAGTGGCTGCTGTATTCGACAGCAGTGGTCCAGATTAGAGGAAAAGGCCTGGCGTCCTGACTTTCATAGTAATGCATTACTTGCTTGCATTTTTCTTGGTTACTAACTATATACCTAGACACTATAGTTTAGTCTTGCCTATTAAAATTTGATCTGTCTCTTAGTCTGCAAGTTAGTTTTTCATCTCTTCCTTTTCCATATAGTTTATCTGTTGAAAAGATTTTGATGATTGCTTGCTCACTCATGGTACATCTCCGCATCCTCCCTCTGTCCTTTGTATTTCCTGCAAATTGGTATTGCAGATCCATGGAAAGACAAAATGAACCAGATTTTTATCTTGAACAAAACCGACTGATAATCAGTTTCTTTCCCTTATAGGTCACTTGCTGTTTTTGTCTAGATATTGCCAGTGTATTTTCTTTAAGGTCCAATAATTATATTAGGATTTGTCTTGGTGTTTGTTCTGGGTTAGTGTTCACAGTTGTGAGATGTGCTCTATTGTGTGTCACAGAACTCCAATCCAAGTATATTCTGCCTTTCTTCAGTATTTTACCCTTTCTCTCTAATCCTTTTTTCGCTTCATTTCTTGATTTTTAAAATTTTTAAATATTTAAAAGTCAGTTATGAAGTTATCTGCAAAGTGTAAAAGAGAGATGAGAGGTTTAATGAGGTGGCACTTTATTTTCACTTAAGGTGTTTTTACTGTGTTTATTCATATTCATTCTTGTGTTCCTTCTAGTTTTAGACTTTGTATTTGAAATGATTTTTCTTTCCATTTCTAATACCTTCCTAGTTCTTTCATTTCATTTTTTAGTTTTTCTAATTCTGATGTTCTTTCATGTCTTACATAATTTTCTTCATGTCTTTTTAGCTCATTTTTAAATAGGAGTCACAATTTTTATATGATACGAACCTGTCTTTCTGGTATGGTTTCTTTATAGGAATGCTCTTCTTTTTTTTTCTTTCTTATGGTAAGTTTGTATGGGATTTGACCTCTGTATCTTTCTATTACTGATGTTTGTGTAAAATTAGTTTTCCCGATCTGTTAGAAGGAGTTATGGCTCAGAGTAGCTTTTTCTAACTTCATAGAGCTCTTTCTTCTGTTGTTTTCCTGTAGTCTTAAAGAAAAGAAAGGAAAACATGGTGGCTTGCTTTAAAGAGATTTCCTGTTTTTGTTCCCTTTCCTGACATGTTTTGTAGCTTCTCTTCATTCCTTTTGCCCCTCTCCTGCTCAATTTGACCCTCCTCTCAAGTTTTTCTTTGGTGTGGGACCCTATCTAGAAGGGAGCCCTGTAGCTAGGTCAGTTGCAAGATTTCAGAGGGGATAGATGACAGCTCTAGCCCTTTCAGAGCTTCTTACTGGAGGACTCTCACATTCAAATGCTATTGGAGATGCTAAGATCCGTCCTAGTTGCAACTCTTTGTCTCAGTTTAGCTTTCTGTTAAACAGCTGTTGATTAGTTCAGGGTTCTTCTGTTCTCAGTTGCATTTACTACTCAGCTCTCTTGAGTACAGACACTAGTCTGATGCAGGTCTTATGGCTCTTGGTGCTTTATTCTTGTGCACTCATAAATTTGGGGTCTGGGGGATACTTTGTAACCTACTTTTGTTATAAATGTTGTTGTAAAAGGGTTTAATTTTTTTTTTTTTAAGATTTTATTTATTTATTTATTAGGAAAGAGAGAGAGTGAGAGAGAGCATGAGAAGGGAGAAGGTCAGAGTGAGAAGCGGACTCCCCATGGAGCTAGGAGCCCGATGTGGGACTCGATCCTGGGACTCCGGGATCATGACCTGAGCCGAAGGCAGTCGCTCAACCAACTGCGCCACCCAGGGGCCCCGTAAAAGGGTTTAAATTAGGACTTTGATTTTGCTGTCTAGAAGCCCTCATTTCATGTGGAGATTTGAAGGGATCAAAAACTGCTGCTGCCATTTTCCCAAATCTTCCAAGGGAATTTTTTAAAGAAACTTGACTGTGAAAAGGAGGCTAGAGAGATGATGGCTTGAAAAAAGACTGTGAGGTCAAGGGAGGTTTTGGTAGTTATTTTTTTCACATTGGAGAATGAGGTATGGTTAAAAATTGAAGGAAGGAGTAGAAAGGGAAAGAGAAGAGAAGGAGTAGATAATAAGTGTACTGGTGTCCTTGATTGACTTTGTGAAAGGAAATAGGGAAAGGAAGGGAAACATTCCCAGCCAAGGGAAACATTTTTTGTTGAAATTATAGAGAGGTGAGAAGGAAAGGTATGGGGGGAGGAAACTGCTGTTCTCTTCTTTGTTTTGTTTTCCTTATGAGGTAGAAGGAAGGACATTGAATAGGGAGGTTAATGGAGGGAGGATCAAGGGAAGAATTTTCATACTAAAGGAGTTTTAAGTAGTTGAGGTTGGAGGTGGCATGATGTGTCAGGTTATATGATCTTTTTTTAAAATCCATTCATTGATGATTAATAGTCTGGTTGTAGACAAAAAAGGCAGACATTTGAGTTGATCCAGTCCTAGCCACAGGGGAGTGGCAAGGGACTTTGTGATTAGAATTTAGTAGTGATTGAAATGAGTGGGCCCGGGGCGCCTGGGTGGCTCAGTTGGTTAGGCGTCTGCCTTTGACTCCGGTCATGATCCCAGGGTCCTGGGATTGAGCCTGGCACTGGGCTCCCTGCTCAGCGGGAAGCCTGCTTCTCCCGCTCCCCCTGCTTGTGTTCCCTTTCTTGCTGCCTCTCTCGCTGTCTCTCTCTCTGTCAATTAAATAAAAATGGAAAATCTTTAAAAAAAAGAAATGAGTGGGGCATGGAGACTGAAGAGAGAGGAAAGTGTGGAATAAGACTGATTGAGGGGCGCCTGGGTGGCTCAGTCGTTAAGCGTTTATCTTCGGCTCAGATCATGATCCCAGGGTCCTAGGATCGAGCCCCCGTATCTCCACTTAGTGCTTAGTGGAAAGCCTGCTTCAATAAAATCCTTAAAAAAAAAAAAAAAAAAAGGACTCATTGATAGGGAGAAGGTGGAAGGGTCAAAGGAATGGATATCTTAAGTTGGAGTTGAGAGGGTAAGCGAATAAGAATAGGAGTAAAAGGCAGGGGTTTTGTTGTTGTTTGTTTGTTTGTTTGTTTTAAAGTAGACTCTAGGGGCTCTTAGGTGGCCCAGTAGGTTAAGCGTCTGCCTTCAGCTCAGGTCATGATCTCTGGGGTCCTGGGATCAAGATCCCAGTCGGGTTTCCTGCTTAGCAAGGAGCCTGTTTCTCCCTCCCCCTCTGGTGCTCCCCCTGCTTGTGCTCTCTTACTTTATGTTAAATAAATAAATAAAATACTTTTAAAAATAAATAAACTCTACTCTCCCAACATGGGCCTCAAACTCATGACCCTGAGATCAGTCAAGAGTCACATGCTCTGCAAGCTGAGGTAGCAAGGGGCCCCTAGGCAGGTTTTTTTTTTTTTTTAAAACAGTTTTATTGAGATATTAATTTACATACCATACAATTTATCTAAAATGTACAGTTCTATGGGTTTTTTTGTATATACATAGATATATGCAGTTATTACCACGCTTAGTTTCAGAACATTTTCATCACCTTGAAAAGAAACCTTTGTATCTTTTAGCTTTTATTCTCCCTACCCCTTAGTTCCTCCATCCTCATCCCTTGGCCCCTAAGCAATTACATATCTACTTTTTATGTCTAGAAATTTTCCTGTCCTGGCCTTTCATATGAATGGAATCATAATATATTGACTTTTGTGACTGGCTTCTTTCACTTAACATTATGTTTTCACAATTTTCATCCATGTTGTACCATGTATCAGTGCTTAATTCCTTTTTATGGCTGAGTAACATTACATTGTATGGGTATACCACGTTTTTTTATGTGTTCATTGATTGATGGACATTAGGTTTCTATTTTTTTATGTGTTATGAATAATGTTGCTATAAACATTAGTGTACAATTTTTTGTGTGGATTTATGTTTTCATTTCTCTTGGCTATGTATCTAGGAATGGAGTTGCTGAGTCATGGTAACTTTTTTTATCCTTTTTTCCTCAAAGATTACTTTTTTTTTTTAAGATTTTATTTATTTATTTGACAGAGACACAACGAGAGCAGGAACACAAGCAGGGGGAGTGGGAGAGGGAAAGCAGGCTTTCTGCGGAGCAGGGAGCCTGATAGGGGGCTGGATCCCAGGACCCTGGGATCATGACCTGAGCTGAAGGCAGAGGCTTTAACACACTGAGCTACCCAGGTGCCCCATGGTAACTATTTTTAATTGTCTGAGGAACTGTCCAACTGTTTTCCAAAGCAGCTGCACCATTTTACATTCCCAACAGCAATATATGGAAATTCCAATTTCTTCATGTACTCACCAGGATGTAATTGTCTCGCTTTGACTTTTCGATTCTAGCCATCCTAGTAAGTGTGAAATGGTGCCTCATTTTGATTTGCATTTCCTTGATGACTAATGATGTTGAGCATTTTTCCTTGTGCAAGGCCATTTGTGTATCTTCCTTGGAAAACATGTCTAGTTGGATACTTTGTCCATTTTTTAATTGGGCTGTCTTTTTATTGAGTTGTAAGAATATTTTTTAAAGGTTTTATTTATTTATTTGAGAGAGAAGGAAAGAGAGAGGGAGGGTCAGAGGGGGAAGCTAACTCCCCGCCAGGCCGACTCCCCACCAAGCAGGGAGCCCAATGTGGGACTCAATCCCTGGACTCCAGGATTATGACCTGAGCTGAAGGCAGTTGCTTAACCAACTGAGCCACTCAGGTTCCCTTGTTGTAAGAATTCTTTCTAAAATATTCTAGATTCATGTTCCTTACCAGATTTGCAAATCTTTTTTTTCCTATTCTGTGGGTTTTCTTTTTACTTTCTTCATGGTGTCAGGTTTTAAATTTTATAAAGTCCATCGTATTTGTTTTTTCTTCTTGCTCGTGCTTTTGATGCCCTAAGAAGGCTTTGCTGAATCCATGCCAAAACCAGAGTCATGAAGATTAACTCCTTTGTTTTCTTGTAAGAGTTCTATAGTTTTAACTCTTATATTTAGGTTTTTGATCGATTTTGAGTTAAAAAATTTTTTTTGAGATTTTATTTATTTGAGAAAGCACAAGTGGGAGGAGAGGCAGAGGGAGAGGGAGAAGCAGACTCCCTGCTGAGCAGGGAGCCCGACTGGGGCTTGATCTGAGGACCCTGGTATCATGACCTGAGCTGAAAGCAGACACCCAGCCGACTGAGCCACCCAGGTACCCCTAATTTTTTTTAATATATGTTTATTTGAGAGAGAGAGAGACGGAGAGTATGCATGCGTGCAGTGGGGAGGGACAGAGGGAGAGAGAGTTTTTTTCCTAAGATTTTATATATTTGTTAGAGAGAGAGAGAGAGAGCGAGCACAAGCAGGGGGAGTGAGGGTGCGAGCGAGAGAGAGAGCGAGCACAAGCAGCAGGCAGAGGGTGAGGGAGAACCAAACTCTCCACTGAGCGGGAAGCCTGATAAACTGGGCTTGATCCCAGGACCCTAGGATCATAACCTGAGCCAAAGGCAGATGCTTAATTGACTGAGCCACCCAGGCACCCCAGGGAGTGGGAGGCTTAAGCAGACTCCTCACAGAACATGGATCCTGATGCGGGACTCAATCTCACAACCCTGAAATCATCACCTGGGCCAAAACCCAAGAATTGGATGCTTAACTGCACCATCATTTTTTGAGTTAATTTTTGTATATGGGGTAAGGTAAGAGTCTAAGGTTAGTTTTTTGCACGTGGCAGTTTTGATCAAAGGAGTATTTAAGAGCTTTTAAAGAGAAGCAGGTTTACTTTTTTAAAAATGAAATGTAAAGGGGTGCCTGGATGGCACAGTTAAGTTTCCTGACTCTTGGTTTCGGCTCAGGTAGTTATCTCAGGGTTGTGAGACAGAGTCCCACATTGGGCTCCATGCTAAGCATGGAATCTGATTGAGATTCTCTCTCCCTCTCCCTGCCCCTCCTGCTTGTGCTTTCTCTCTCTCTCTCAAATAAATAAATCTTTATAAATAAATAAAGTAAGTTAAGTAAAATGTATAGGAGGGTCTCCTGGTTGACTCAGTGAGCAGAGCATGCTACTCTTGATCTCAGGGTCGTGAGTTCAAGCCCCATGTTGGGTGTGGGGCCTACTTAAAAAAAAAATGTATAGCAGTTCCAGATGTGACTTGTCTGAAGTGTGGCCATGGAAATAGATGCCTGTAGCAGAGGTGAAGACTGTGAGTACCTTGCCAGTCTTCCAGGTCAGTGGCAGGGTGGGCTGACGCAGGTCATAGAGGTGTGGCTAGGTGACAGGAGCTTCACGGGAGTAGGAGTTTAAAGTGAGGCTGGAGAACTTAGAGATCTGGAAGAGATACTAAGAATGAGGAAGATAAGAACTCTACCTCATACTCTGAGATATGTAAGGAATGAAAGAATGAGCTAAAACTTCTGTGTAAGAATGCTACCAGGGAAGCAGTTGCTTTAGGGGAGAGCTAAACTTCAGAGTTGGGAAGAGTGTTCATTGAAGGTAAAATCAGCAGTAGGGGAGTTTGTCTCTGGAAAAGAATTTTGGTTTCAGCCCTTAGCCAAAGCAGTGTGATCTTGGGGTAGCACCATTTTGGCTTCAGTTAGACCAGATTTTGACTCTAATTTGTAGTCTCCTCAGCTTTACCCTGTTTGTATCTTTCTGTCCTGCCCTAGAAATAAAATTAGTTTCTCATTTGGAATAAAAGAGTTGCCTCATTTGACATTCCACCATGGACTGGAGGGGTCGAGCATAAAACAAAGTTCTCTCATTAATCATGCTAATACTATTTTAAGATGTTTGAATTCAGTTTCTGTGTGTGTGAGTGTGTTTGGTGGAGACTAATGAATTAAGGTCACATATGCATATGGAATAAGACTTGCAGTTTTGGCTTCAGAACATGCAGGGAACATAGGATCAGGAAAATAACTAAAGGATTACTACCCACCCATCCCCATGTCAAGAGGAGAGATAACTTCTTTTGACTGAGGGGACATGGGAAGAGTCTAAGGTACTTGGTTATTAACAAGCTATGGGTAGGGGTGCCTGGGTGGCTCAGTTGGTTCAGCATCTGCCTTTGGCTCAGGTCAGGATCTCAAGGGTCCGGGGATCGAACCCTGAGACCATGACCTGCCCAGTGGGGAATCCACTTGTCCCTCTCTCTGCCCTTCATCCTTGTTCATGTTCTCTCTCTTGCTCACTCTGCTCTCACTCAAATAAAATCATTTAAAAAAAAAAAAAAAAGCTATGGGTAAAGGCTTAATCCTTACAGTGTGGGTGTGGTCTCCCTCAGTTGTGGTCTTCTTCAGATTGTGAATTTCACATTATCACCTCTCTGGGAATCTGCACCCAGAACACTTAGAGGCTGAAATACCTGGATGCTAAGCAGGGAAGAGGTGTTGATTGGCTTGTCTGGGCCAGTTGGGCAGACCTCACTCTGAAGAAAGGGCGGAAATTTAGAGCTCGAAGAGGGTCTTGCTTCATCAGGAATCTCACGGTGGGACTCTTTGATCATATTCCTGATGTTAGCCTGGGTGTGGAGTTATGAGAGGGTCCGGTGCAGGTCAAGTGTCAGACCCAGTAGGAGAATAAGACCAGTGTGCACATTATCTACCAGGTGGCAGAGGGGTATGGCTACCGTGACCTATTAACCCAACGATGGGGACTAACCCAACTTTCCTCGAACCCATCCCTTTGTCTTCAGGTGCCTGAACCTAGTAGCCCCCTACCCCCGCCCATAGCTCCGCCCCCTGAGGTTCAAATCCTGAGAGGACTGTGAGGACTGTGAGGTGAAGGTAAAGCCAGTTCCCTCAGGATCAGCTCTAGTTACTCCTTTTCCCTGCCTAGAACTAGCCACACCTCTATTACCTGACCCTTTCTGGTGGCCCCTATATATAGCCTAAGGACCTTCCTCTGTATGAACAGACCCAGCAGTTTGTCAACAAACAGGATTATCTAACCTTGATGTGGCAGGAGAATAAAGGCGGTGGTAGAGAGGCAAGAGAGCACTTGGGCTTGGTTTTTGTTTCTAAAATGCGATAGTCGCATTCACCAAAGTTTTCTAAGTCAAAATTTTATATAATTTTGGACAGAGTTGTTGGCTAAGGGGATCTCATGCTACAGAAAATCAAGTATTTATATATGAAAAATGTAAGCCACTATTTCCCTATTTGAGAGTAAATAGTGCCTTGAGAAATCATAGTGTTATTACAGAGAGTTGGGAAGTTCACTAGTTCAGCTCGTTATAGACTAAATCTACATCTCCCACCTTTATGCACTACTGTTTTTGAATATATAAACCAATACAATGTAAATTTATTTTGTAGTATTGAACGTGTAGTAGTTGTTTGTCATACGTTTTTTCAGTCAGTGAATATTATGCCAAGCTATTGTCTAATGGAGATCCATGAAAATTTTAGAGCCTAAAAAGAGGCCCACATAATCTAAAAGGTTGAGAATCTGCCTAAGCCATTTTGAGATGAGAGAATTCACAACTTGAGTTAATGTGTAGTTTTTAAGCCCTGCATATTTAAGAAACAATCCATGAAGATGGAGAGAAATTATCAACAAAGGTAAATCTCCTTCTGTATGCTAAGCAGTTTAAAGCCTCCCTTTCATATCTTCTGGGCTCCTTCCCCAGATGCTACCACTGTTAACATTTCCTTCCATGTCTTCCTGGAAAACTTACATGGATCTGTATAAATGTATGTACATATATTTCTTTTATTGTGCTCTTTTTTTAAGTGCCCCCTCCTCTAGAAATTTTAATAAGAGTATTGATATGTTCGCTTTTTTTTAAGATTTTATTTATTTTGACAGAGAGAGAGAGATCACACGTAGGCAGAGAGAGGGGGAAGCAGGCTCCCTGCTGAGCAGAGAGCCCAATGCGGGGCTTGATCCCAGGACCCTGAGACCCTGACCTGAGCCGAAGGCAGAGGCTTTAACCCACGGAGCCACCCAGGCACCCGATATGTTTGCTTTGAATTCTTACATTATATTAAAAGTTCATTAGGAAATGTTTACTTAAAGAATGGGGGGGGAAATGCACCATTTCAAACTGACAGGGTAACATTTTTCAGGGTGAAGAAGGGGAATACAGTGAAGAGGAAAACTCCAAAGTAGAGCTGAAATCAGAAGCCAATGATGCTGCTAATTCTTCAGCAAAAGAAGAGAAGGGAGAAGAAAAGCCTGACACCAAAGGCACTGTGACTGGAGAGAGGCAGAGTGGGGATGGACAGGTCAGTGCCCACAAAAGCCTCCCCTTTGGGGGTCAGAATAAGGGCTCTTAACCTTGGAGAGAATAAGGAGCCCTTTATCTGTCCTCTAGGAGAGCACAGAACCTGTGGAGAACAAAGTGGGTAAAAAGGGCCCTAAGCATTTGGATGATGATGAAGATCGGAAGAACCCAGCATACATACCCCGGAAAGGGCTTTTCTTTGAGCACGATCTTCGAGGGCAAACGCAGGAGGAGGAAGTCCGGTAACAGCCTCTTGTTGCTGCTATTTAGTACATATTTAGTGCTTACTAGAGGCCAGGCACTTTGCTGATTTACTGCTCACAGTACTTTAAGGCTATTATGATTGTCCTTTTTGTATAAATGAGGAAAGTGAGGCTTAGGATGTTTGGTAACTCTTGGTGGAGGAGCTGGGGTCTGGACGCATACTTCACTGCCTTTCTTAGTCTGAGGCTCAGGCCTCTGGAACATGAAGTACTTCTGTAAGCTGCTTTACAGGTAAGAGATGCTTCCAAGGTGCCGAGTAGTTTGAAGTAGTCTTTCCTCCTTTTCATTCTGTGTGAGCCCAGCAGGCCCTGAGATACTGTGATTGGTTTTGTATGCTCTATCTGGGAAGATGGGGAGACCAGTGAAGTTCTTACTGTTTCTCTGCCCAACTGTTTTTTTTGTGTACATCTTTACTTGGCAGAGTTTGCAACCTAAGACACTTTTCCCTGGTTTTTTCTAGACCCAAGGGGCGTCAGCGAAAGCTATGGAAGGATGAGGGTCGCTGGGAACATGACAAGTTCCGAGAAGATGAACAAGCCCCAAAGTCCCGACAGGAGCTCATTGCTCTTTATGGCTATGATATCCGCTCAGCTCACAATCCTGATGATATCAAACCCCGAAGAATCCGGAAACCCAGGTGAGAAAATTTTGGAGTTTACACTGTTTATATTTGTAGAAAGAACTCTACTTTTAAAAATGCCGTTCCAGGGGCACCTGGGTGGCTCATTCGTTAGGTGTCTGCCTTTGGCTTAGGTCATGATCCCAGGGTCCTGGGATTGAGCCCCACGTCAGGCTCCCTGCTCCGCTAGAAGCCTCCTTCTCCCTCTCCCACTCCCCCTGCTTGTGTTCTCTCTCTCTCGCTGTCTCTCTTTGTCAAATAAATGAATGAATGAATGAAAGAAAGAAAGAAAAAAACAATCTTAAAAAATAAAATGCCGTTCCAGTCTGTAATTCAGTGGATGAGGAAATGGGAATTCTTCCTGACCCTCAGTTTAGATCTCTAGTGCTCTTTTTGTTATTTCATTTCTTAAGACTTTTGCCATTCCATTTATTCAGGTTTGGGAGTCCTCCACAAAGAGATCCAAACTGGATTGTTGAGCGACCAAACAAGTCCCATCGCCACCAGGGTCCTGGGGGCACCCTACCACCAAGGACATTTATCAATAGGAATGCTGCAGGGACTGGCCGAATGTCTGCTCCCAGGAATTACTCTCGACCCGGGGGCTTCAAGGAAGGTCGTGCTGGTTTTAGGCCTGTGGAGGCTGGTGGGCAGCACAGTGGTCGGTCTGGTGAGACTGTTAAACACGAAAGCAGTTACCGATCACGGCGCCTAGAGCAGACTCCTGTGAGGGACCCATCTCCAGAAGCTGATGCTCAAGTTCTTGGCAGTCCTGAGAAGGAAGAGGCGGCCTCAGAGATACCAGCTGCTGCTCCCGACACTGCACCACCGGCCCCTGACAGGCCTGTTGAGAAGAAATCCTACTCCCGGGCAAGAAGAACCAGAATCAAAGCTGGAGATACAGTCAAAGTTGCAGAGGAGGTGCCCCCTCCACCCGAAGGGCTGAACCCAGCACCTCAAGTCCCAGAAACCACCCCTCCTCCACCTGCTAAGACTGGAAACTGGGAGGCTCCGGTGGATTCTACAACAAGTGGACTTGAGCAAGACGTGGCACAACTAAATATAACCGAACAGAACTGGAGTCCAGGGCAGCCTTCATTCCTGCAACCACGTGAGCTTCGGGGTAGGTACTTTAGGGTTAGTGACCAGCTTTTTTCCCTGTTTTTCATTGGGTTTGTGGGCATGGGATTTAGGTCTCAGGGATATGAGGTCTGGCAAATACCTTTGTTTTCATTAACTGAAAGAAATGGATGGATTTTTGCGTATATTTATCCAAAGACTTCAGAGAAGTTTTATCTGTTACCCAAGACTATCCCTACTACTTGGCCTACTATGACTTGACTAGTCATCGGTTTGGAGCTCCTGCATGCAGAATCTTTTACCCATTCTCTGTAGGGAAAGTCGGAAGAAAGTGGCAATGTTCTTATATGAGCTAATGGTTAAATGTTTGAAGGCAGAGACTTGAATTTGGATGAGAATTGTCTAGTCTCTTTGAAAGGAAAGCCTAATTTCCTTAATGTAGAGCTAGGCTACCCAGTAGAACTCTCTGTAGTGTAAGAAGTTTTTGAATATTTGTAATGTGGCCAGAGTGACTGAGGAACTGAACTTTTAATTAATTTGAGATTTAAGTAATCACATGTGGCTACTGGATATCACATTGGACAGCATAGTTCTAGAACTAGGACCTAACTACCACTGCTCTTGCCCATCCGTCTTTGTCTCTCTCCAATTAGGTAGATCAAAGGATCTTTCCCTTAGTTTCTGAAATCCAATTTGAACTTAAAAATTAGAAATCCTCATTTGGACTGGGAATTTCAGCATCCTTCTCTGGTGTGCATGATTTTTGAATATCAAAAAACAATGTAGCCTGAACTGGATCTGGAGTTGATCTTAGGGTGAGGAGTATACCCTTATCCTGGTATCTTGCTACCATTGGAAGACAATCTCTAACATATCCTTTTTTTGGCCCTGAGTCATATTCAGCCAGAGAGGAGTATCTTCCCAAACTTCCAGCCTAGAACTCTTTGGCCAGGAATAATTGGGCAGATTCACAGAATGTCCAGTTGTTTCTCAAACTTTAGGGCTGAGATTTTTTAATATGTTTGATAATGGACTGTGCTGATTATAACCTCCTAGGGATTCTGTACAGAGAAATAGTTCGTGGGAAAATTGCAATTTCTCATTGAAGTTTTTTTTCCCCCACATTCAAAGGCTTTTTATTCCTGTACTAAGGTTGCAGACAGTGGGGGCAAATTTCCAAATGCTAGTATTGACAGGAAGCAGAGATACTTTAAAAGGAATTCTGTCAGTTTAAAAGAAGAAAGCAATTCCCCATGTTGTATTCTTAAACCTGTCATTTTCTTGATGTTCTCTTTAGTCCCACTCATACCTATGTGCTCTTTAGCCGTGACTTTTTTTTTGCTCTATCACAGGTGTGCCCAACCACATACACATGGGGGCAGGGCCTCCACCTCAGTTTAACCGGATGGAAGAAATGGTACAGAAAGGGAAAGGGAGTAGTTGAGGGAGGGGGCTGCATGTTTGTTGTTTAAACTAAGATAACATCTGGGGTGTCAGTGTTCCATTTATTTACCCATATTTCTTTTAATTTGGCTCTCCAGAAAGGGTAGCAGGGCCTAGGTTTAGATCTTGATGTTTTTCGTTGGTTTTTCAATTCATCTTGCAAATCCTCTTTTCTTTCTTTCTTTCTTTTTTTTTTTTTTAAGAGAGTGCAGGGCAGGGAGGGGAGCAGTACAGAGGGAGAGGGAGAAAAAGAACCTAAGCAGTTCCCCACACTCAACTCAGCACAGATGTGGGTCTCAATCTCATGACCTTGAGATCATGACCTGAGCCGAAATCAAAAGTTGGATGCTTAACCAACTGAGCCTAGGTGCTCCTACTCTTTTTTTTTTAACATTTTTTTTTTCTTTAAGTAATCTCTACACCTGTATGGGGCTCAGACTCACAACCCCAAGATGAAGAGTTGCATACTCTTCTGTCTGAGCCAGTCAGGCACCCCTCATTTTGCAAATATTGTTTAAACATGTGCTGTGTACCAAGTGTGTGTTTTGCAGCACCTAAAGGAGGGTGGGACTTGATACTAGAGTCAGCCCTCTGGGAGTCTTTTTGCTCAGACATCTTTATTTCAGGGTGTCCAGGGTGGGCGAGCCAAGCGCTATTCATCTCAGCGGCAAAGACCTGTGCCAGAGCCCCCTGCTCCTCCTGTGCACATCAGTATCATGGAGGGACATTACTATGATCCACGTGAGTTTTTTCTTATTATTGGGGCACCTTTCTCGGCAGCATGAAGTGAACTAAGAGACCAGCCTCTTGCCTCCTGAATTTCCCTTCTGACTTCTCACAGTGGTTTTCAAACATTGTCTGGCTGCTGTTTTCTTCACATGGAAAATTGAAAACATCTTTGAAAGGGTTTGGGGGACAAGGAGATTTGTCCGTGTGATATGAAGAGTGAGGGTTTATGAGAGTCCCAATGTGATATCTTACAGTGCAGTTCCAGGGACCAATCTATACCCATGGTGACAGCCCTGCCCCACTGCCTCCTCAGGGCATGATTGTGCAGCCAGAAATGCACCTTCCCCACCCAGGTAAGCTTTGCACCTCTGCTTGTATGCTTCCAGTACGTGAGGATATGTGTCGGGGCTTCACAGACTCCATCGTCCTGAGCTCTGTGCTGTTTGCTCACAATGCTAGCCACTCTGGCTGCTTGGGCTACAAACTCCTCTTGGGTCCATCCTGAGGACTTCCATCCTGAGTCTGTGCTGAGCAGGGCAGCCAAGCCATCCCGTGGAAATGGTGCCGTCCTCTGTTTCAGTTTTTGTTTTCCTCTTCCTCTCCAGGTTTACATCCCCACCAGGCAGCGGCACCTCTGCCCAATCCGGGCCTCTATCCCCCCCCAGTGTCCATGTCTCCAGGACAGCCACCACCTCAGCAGTTGCTTGCTCCTACTTACTTCTCTGCTCCAGGAGTCATGAACTTTGGTAATCCCAGTTACCCTTATGCTCCAGGGGCACTGCCTCCCCCACCGCCTCCTCATCTGTATCCTAATACGCAGGTGAGATGGCTAATGAGCAGATTTTTCTAGGTACACATCCTTTAAATTAGACAAGCATGAGGTATGGGGAGAATGCTCAAGGAATTTGAGAGAACATTTCATTGCCACTGATTTTGCGTGTGGCGCCAGGATGCCTCTTGGTGGTCAGGAGCTGGAAATGCAGCTTATGTAATGCCCATCGTCTATTTATTCTCTTCTGTTTCTTTTTTCTTTTTTAAAGATTTTATTTGAGCGAGAGGAGAGAGAGAGCGTGCAAACATGAGCAGGGGGAGGGGGAAGAGGGAGAAGCAGGCTCATTGGACTCGATCCCAGGCCCCTGGGATCATGACCTGAGCCGAAGGCAGGTGTTTAACAGACTGAGCCACTTGGGCGCCCTCTTCTGTTTCTTTAATGGTGTTTCATTCAAGTGTTTTGGTATGTCTTAGGTGACCGTCTCTGCTGTTTATTCAGTTGAATAAAGAAGCTGTACTATTTTTACCCCTCCCTGTACTGCTTAATTCCCAATAGGTTGACACCATCTGGTGTGTGAGGTGTCACCATTGAGCTCAGCCTCTTCTGTTTTTCAGTTGATGGTAGGAATTAGAGAAAGCTAAGTAATACTTTGAAGAAGTACAAACTAGAACATAATTAGGATATAGTAAGGCAGAAATGAATAATCACTTATTTTAAAGGGGGGCATCTTAGAGATTTATAAAATTCCTCCGTACTTGTATTTTTGTGCCTGAATAAAGTTTTCTGTTCATCATAGTTTAGGTGAATTTATCCCTAACTTTTTCTGCTGTCTTATTGGGGTCACAGGCCCCATCACAGGTATATGGAGGAGTGACCTACTATAACCCCGCCCAGCAGCAAGTGCAGCCAAAGCCCTCCCCACCCCGGAGGACTCCTCAGCCAGTCACCATCAAGCCCCCACCACCTGAGGTATGAGAGCTGCTTCCAACATCAGTGGGCTTTCCTTTCCCCTAGAAGATTTCTCTCCTTTTCTGGGTGTGTCTCCGTGATTGGTTGGTTGGTTGTTTTAATGACTGGTAACAAATTCTAACTTTGTTATTTCAGGTTGTAAGCAGGGGTTCCAGTTAATAGGAGTTTCTAAATATTTTAAATCAAACATCATATAAAAGTAAGTGTATATGTACTACGATTCTTATAAGTTGTTTTTTTTTTTTTTAAGATTTTATTTATTTATTAGAGAGAGAGCAAGCATGAGATGGGGGAGGGTCAAAGAGAGAAGCAGGCTCCCTGCTAAGCAGGGAGCCTGATGTGGGACTCGATCCTGGGACTGCAGGATCATGACCTGAGCTGAAGGCAGTCGCTTAATCAACTGAGCCACCCAGGCGCCCCAATTCTTATAAATTCTTAAAACTAATGCTCATGCTTACTTGCTTAACAATCTCCTAATTAATGCTTTAAGTTGTAATCATGAGATATCTTATGGGGAGGCTTACAGGAGTCTCAAAATTGGCTAGCTGCTTTGTTTTGCAAATGCACTGAGCAGGGTTGAAGCAGAAATCATTGTTAACTTGGCAGAATTTCATTTGGGAAGCTGCAAGGAAAAAATGCAGGAGGGTATTCTCTTTTAAGGAAAGGGGAAATCTAAATTTGAGGTGTTTGCAGCAGAGCCAATTTTAAAGGTCATGGAGAAAGACCCTGGGGGTTTTGTTGTTGATTTGTTAGGGACTTTATTTTAAAACACATTATTTAGAAATGTGGCTTTTTGAAAACAGCTTGTAAATGCCCTGAAGGTCCATTAATGCTCTGATGATTCTTCCCTTTTCCTCACCGCTGTCAGAGAACCCAAGAAAGAAGAGAAATACAACTGGCTGTTTACTTGCAGGAGGGCTTCAAAGATACAGGGTGGCTCCTACCAGCAAGCAGCTGAATGAGAAGGACCCGTGACCTCCTCTGACGACAGGCTCTGTTGGAGAAAGGGACAAACAAGTGGACTTCCTCCCATCTCCACTCTTTACTTGAGTTAGCTGTGCTCAGAGGAGCAAAGATCCAGCCAGCTCAGGCTTCTGGGTCTACATCTAGAAGCCTATGTCTTTTACTCTTCTTCACTTTTTCCTGGGAAATTCAAGCGTCTTCTCCCAGGGAAGCTCCTGCCTGTTTGTTTTGTTTCTTAAGACGTTCGTTTTTAAAGCCTGGCTTGCTATTTATTCTCTTAGTTTCTTTCTCTCTTTGCCTTTAAATGACACAGGTTAATTCTTCTGATTTTCTAGCTCCTCTGGTTTCCCTTTTGGATTTTCCCTGCATCCCAGATAATTGAAATTTTACTAGCCAGTTTTCTCCCACCAAGACTGCAAAGAGGTGGCCTTTCATTTTTGGCTGTTCTTTGTTATTCTATACTTGGATTCTCTTAATTCCTCTAACCCTATGGAAGCAGAGCCGTCCACAGAGTGTCTCATTGTGGAGAAAAGCTCAAAGTGTGTGGTAGGAGCCCTATTTGACTTCCGTTTTCAGGAATTTGAGCGTCCGTCAGTCCCTGTATTGTGGTAGGCGTCAGCCCTCTACTTGAGGGCAAAGCCTCTACAGGAGGGAGAGATAGCAAACCAGATGCTTTTGTGAGAAAGGCAAAGTGAAGTAAGCCTTTGCACCTTAGCGGACTGTATTCACATAGTCCTCAGGGCTCAGTCTTTGAGGTAAGTGGAATTAGAAGGCCCTGCTTCTCT
Source organism: Nasua narica (assembly GCA_028533885.1). Lineage (NCBI taxonomy): Eukaryota > Metazoa > Chordata > Mammalia > Carnivora > Procyonidae > Nasua > Nasua narica. Next base: position 18,338,601 of record CM052804.1, on the reverse strand, counting down.
TCTTTCCATCCCTCCTACCACACCCCCTTTCCAGTTGCTGTGGACCAATGCATCTCTCTAGAGGCACATACTGTCCAGCAAGCTGTCTACCTTGTACTTTGCAGTTGCTCTTCTCCATGTCTTTCCTGCTACAAGTGTTTTAGATGTTACTACCTGATTTTCCCCAGGTCCTGCACCTGTCCTTGCAAACAGAAGATGCCACATCTGGGCTTCAGGCCTAAGGAAACCAGTCACTTTCGGGGCAAGGGCTCCTCCCTCCTCCTCCCTACCCACGGCACTGAACCAGTCCCCTGCTGCCTCTGCAGGAGAGATTCCTATTGCTGCAGTACTTGTGTCTGCTGGGAATAACTTGGCCACTGTCCCTGTCCTAGAGAATGTGAGGGAGATGGTGGTGCCTGTGTCTCCCCAAGTAATGTCACTGTTTCTATTCCTTCTCTCCAGCAGCTGATCTAACCACTCTTTGAGTCACAGGTGTGGGGTGGGGAGTGGGGAGAGGCACTCAAGCTGTAAACCCCAAGGAGGAAATAACTAAGAGATTCTTCCAGGGGTGGTGATGGTTGTGCCTTTTGTAGGCTGTCCCCTTTGCCTTAAACCTGAAAATGTCTCCTCAAGCCTGTGGGCAGCATGCCCAGATTCCCAGACCTTAAGACACTGTGACCGTTGTCTCTGTTGGTCCACTGTGTTTCGTTGCAAGAATTTCTCCATGTGTGTTGTTGTTGTTGTTGTTGTTTGTTACTGTTTTAAAGGGTGCACATTTGTGATCAGCATTGTGACTTGGAGATAATAAAATTTAGACTATAAATTTGGCTCCTTTGCCAGTGTTTTGCATGAGTCTTGATTTGGGAGGGGTAGGAGAGGACTTGCTGGTTCCCCAGAGCCACAGTCACAACTCGAGCCAACTCAAGACTTATGAAGTGGAAGCCCTGAGAGGTGAGGAGCCCACAGGTGTGTCTGTGCTCCCCACTGGCTATCTTCTCCTGACTCCATCGCCACATAGACCCAGGATACCGTGCAGTCCCTTAGATTGGAAGTGTCAGGGACCGAAAAACTAGTGAAATGTAGCTATCCTTTTCACCTTTGTTAGTGTTTGGCCAGTGAGTAATGTGCCCAGTGTCAGTACAACTGTACCAGGTCCTAGATGAGGGAGGCACAGGTGGTCAGCTTTCTTCTTGAAAAGTAAAGACGCACGGCCACTAACGTACCAAGAACCACAGTCTAAGAGGGAGGCTTCTCTCAATCTTCATCAAGGTAGAGAGAAGCCATTGAGACCATCAGCTGTGGCTTATGCTGCCCGTTACCAAGGCCACTGGCTGGGCCCCTGATGTGCACGGGTCAGCTCCTAGCTTTGTTTTCTTTCAGATCCTGGGTGGGGCGGAAGTTTACTACAGAGGTTGATCCCGATGTGAGGGAGCAATTGAGTTTTAATATGGAGCTAGTGGCATCTGTTCTTAGGTACCCCAAATCCTTGTACACTGGGGGCTTGGACATCCTAGTATACCTTAAAACAGTTAGGACTCCCCCTACATCCCTTGGTGCTGCTGCTTGAGCTGGCGGACCATGACTTTTAACTTCCATCCCTAATTTCTCTTCATGTCCATTTGCTTTCCTCCTCCACAGGGTGATGGGTAACTATGGGCCTGATCTCCTGGGGTCATGCAAAGAATGCCAGCCAGTCTTAGTAGGTTACTGGCAGGAGGAATGACTGTTAAGATGCTCTCCCCTCACCCCTGCCTCTTGCTTCCCCGGTCCTGCAGTTAGATCCCATTGCTCTCTGTTGCCCTGGTAACAAGCTCAGGGAGAAGAGAAGAAACTGGAGCTCAGCAAAGCCCCCAGGTTGCCCTACCAGCCTGCCTCTCAATGGGCAGAGAGGGAGTATAAAGGGCAGACAGATCAGCTTTAGGTAGCCCTGCCCCTTCCCCTTCTAGGGGCTGGGCTCAAAGTTGCTTTGCCACCATCTCAACAGTTAATCATAGCACTCTCCCACTATTTCTTCCATGCCTGCGCCCCTCCTCTGCGGAGTTGACACACAGGCCTTTTACCTTGTGGGTAACCCAGAATAGTAGGAACTTCAAATCCTGAAGTTGTCTCCCAGCATTGGCAGCGCACTCGGGTTGGATTGTCCCTCTGGGGCAGTGATCCTCCACCCTGGCTATTTGAATCACTTGGGGTTCTTTTACGTATCATCCTTGTGCAGGGACCAAGCTAATCTATATAGTTTCAACCTTAGTGTATGTGCTGCTGAAGCAAGCACCGCTTGGGGCGGGGATCTTCTAAAAAGTACCAGAATCCTTGGCCTCGCCTTAAAGATTTAATTGATTTAGAGTGTGGCATCAGTATTTTTGCGAAGTTCCCCTGGATTCCGATGTGCACTTGACCTGGGGCGAGAACCACCGTTCTAGGAGGGCCAGGACTCAATGCTGGCTTTCCTTCCTGATTCAAGTCCTTGAACTTAGTCTCTGTCCAATATCCTTGAGTAGTTGCAGGGGTGGTGGGGTCCTACTCCCCAAGCTTTCAGTTTTCAGAAGTGTCTCTTGCCTCTTATTTCCAACCCCCACACCCTCCACATTCCCCAATTCTTCCCCCTTCCTAACAGACAATCCCAAATCCTGCCCAGAGAGGAGGTTACCAAGGCAACCAGCTTAATCTGGTAACTGTGGCATGTGCTGGGAGTGGAGCCCTCTCCTCTTCTTATTTGGTTCACAAAATGCCTGGGGAGTTCGTAGCCACTCCAGCCAGTGTCTCCTCTTAACCCCAGGGATAGTGGGGTGTCCAATAAAGGGAGCCCAGCAAGCTGATACTTGGATCTCTATTCCAGCTTCTTAGCCAAAGCTGCTGCCTCTCCCTTTTACTGTTCCCTTTCCCAACCCACAAACAGATGGGTGTGCAAAGCTTTATTTCTGTGAACACATGCTCTAGCACACATAAGACGCGATATGCACACGCAGTGACATGCGTGTAGTACACGCCCTGTGCAGTTCAACCACCACTCCCAGCCTTTAGCATTCCTGTCCCTGCCTGGTCCCTGCACAGTGAACAGGGGCGGGGCATTGTCCAAGGAGCTTCAATCCCTCTGGAACCTGGTGCCACTTCTCTACCTTGTTACTTTAACCTTGATGTGTTTACACTGAGTGTGTCTCTACACCCACCTCCTCCTCCTGGGGCAGTCTATCCTTAGGGACAGAATGCTCCTGGCACAGGCATCAGGAATAAAGATCATTTCGAGAGCAAATTGGTACCACTTTCCCTCCTTCGTGGCCATGTCAGATCTGGAAGGGGCTCTCAATGCTTAATGATGTTGGTTGGAAGTTCTAGAGTTTGTCACTCATCTCCGTGACCCTGCTCTCTCCTGCTGCCAGCTGGGCTCAGGTGCCCTTGTACTCCTCATCTCCTCCCCCCTGCCTCCTGTCTCTTCTCAGCCCAACTAGACCTGCCACAACCTGCTGCTCCCTGCCTGGCTCCTACCTGCCTGCCAGTACCTGCCTCTCGCAAGCCAGGCCCTCACCACCTATTGTGCCCTACCAGAGAGGGCAGATGGGCACCGCTCCCAAGTGCCAGTGCCAATCCACCCCGAGCCTTTCCAGCCCTTCTTATAGAAGGAACATAAAGACCACAAATACGGCTAAAGACTATATTGTTGGGGTTGAGAGTGATGGACACCCAATCAGCAATCTTCCTAAGCCTCACCTGGGTACAGGGAAGCCCAAGTTGTGGAGGCCACAAACCTGCCCTACTTCTTTGAAATGATACTTAAGAGCCCCTGTTAGCCCTCAAGCCAGGACTCACTCTCCATTGGTAAATCACTCCATCACCTTTGCCCTTGATTTCTGCGTCTGCCCTGAAGCCAGTCCCATCCAGCCCCTTACTATTTCCCTCGAGGCCAGCCCCAACGCCCAAGTTCAAGCCTCGCGCGGCCCAGGGGGCGGGTCAAGAAAGGGAAGGGGCGGGGACTGGGCGGAGACTGCAGGAGGGGGCGAGGTCTCAGTTCTGCCACCTTCCCCCGGGCCAGGAGCGCAGCCGCCGCCGCTGCTGCTGCCGCCGCCGCCGCCGCGTCCTCTCTCAGCCTTGCACTCCGCCCGCTGTCTCTGCCGCCGCAGCCCGGCTCAGGAGCGCAGAGCCCGGGCACTGGCCCCGCAGCCCAGCCGCCCTCCGGGCCGCGTGCCGGCTGCAACCGACATGGGGGGCCACTAAGAGCGAGCACTCTTTCCCCCTGGCACCTCCCCGGGCCACTGGCCACTGGACCCCGGCCAGCGAGCCTCGGGCACCTCTGGCCCCCAGTCCGGCGCCTGGCACAGCCCTCCGCTCTGCCCCTCCGGCTCTGAGCATCGTGTCCCCGCCCCCCCCGCCCGCGCCTGGGACACCTGGGTCCCCCGGCGGCCCCAAGGAGAGGGGCGGGGGGGGCATGAAGCCGTTGGAGAAATTTCTGAAGAAGCAGACGTCGCAGCTGGCGGGGCGAACGGTGGCGGGAGGTCCCGGCGGGGGTCCGGGAAGCTGCGGCGGGCCTGGCGGGGGCGGGGGACCTGGCGGGGGCGGCGGTCCAACCGGGGGACTGCGGCCGCTGCAGCGGCGTCAGAGCGTGTCTCGCCTGCTGCTCCCCGCTTTCCTCCGGGAGCCTCCCGCCGAGCCGGGGCTGGAGCCGCCCCCCGAAGAGGAAGGGGGAGAGCCGGCGGGGGTCGCGGAGGAGCTCGGTAGCGGAGGACCCTGTTGGCTACAGCTCGAGGAGGTGCCAGGGCCCGGGCCGCTCGGAGGAGGGGGTCCCCTGCGCTCCCCTTCCTCGTACTCCTCTGACGAGCTGTCCCCGGGCGAGCCCCTGACTTCCCCGCCCTGGGCCCCCCTGGGCGCCCCCGAGCGGCCGGAGCATCTTCTGAACCGGGTGCTGGAGCGGCTCGCCGGAGGGGCCACCAGGGACAGCGCCGCCTCAGGTAAGGCCCATCCATCCCGGAGTAGGGGGTTGTTACCTGGTTCCTCTTCCTTGCCCTTGGACAGTGGGGGTGCGCTCTGCCGGAAGCCTCGGTTTGGGGTTGAGCGGTCAGCTGAAGTGGGGCAGCGGCCTAGGAGAGAAGCAGACCCTTATGCAGAAGGCAGGCGGGAGTGCCACCTTCCTCCGTGTAGCAGCCTCACCCACCAGCTGGAGAAGCTGAACCTCTTTCTCTCCTTAAGCCACCTTCTCCTGGACCTGTTCCCCACAGATTCTCATGGGTCCCTGCTGTTGACTACCTCCTTCGGTGGCCCCAAATTAAGGCCTGACACACTAAGATGGAAGCTGCCCGGGGCCCACGGAGCTCCACCCCCAGCCCCCGCCCCAAGGGGTGCTTTCCAAGACCTGAAAGACCTTCTAGGAGTCCCTGGTTCTGTCTAGAAGCCCCAGAGCACAGGGCTGGCCCACTCAGAGGGGCAGCGCCAGACAGGCTCAGGGCCCACGCTGTGTTCTGGGCTCCGGCAAAGGGATGCATTGTCCTTAGCAGCTTTGGGGGAAAGGAGGTGTTCTAGTCGGGGGGCTGGCTCCGAAGGTGTTTGTTAGGCGAGAGGTGACTAGGCAGGCAGACATCAGGATCCTGCAGCATTCCGGGGGGGTTCTGAGCACCTCCGACTTCCCCCCTTCCCAAGGCAGGCCTCAGCACACGGCCTCTTTAAAAAATAATAGCCACACCCTGAGAAGCTTATTCCCTAAATGATGATGCTATTTCACCACTCCCCACCAGCACCCCTACTAAGGGGACTGTGAGGGAACTGAAGCCCCCAAACCTCTGGTTAGTGGTGGAGGTAGAAGAGCGACGGGCCTTTAGGTCTGCCTCTCAGCATTTCACTAAGCCCAGCAGGGTCTGAGGAAGGGAGCCCTGGTTGAGGGCCCAAAGATGGGGGTTTCACACTCTGCTCTTAGACCTCTGCAGGGAGTCTGGACCTAGGCTTGTGGAATAGGACACCGCTCCCCTAGATTTTCCTCAAGACCTGGGTCCTCTCCTTGGCTCAGCTGTCGTTGCCCTGGGGAGCTGACACCTTTTGGATTTAATTAGAAAAATATCAGACACACACAGCTCTCCGAACCATAACTTCCCGCCTACACCACACACCCTGTGTCTCTATGACACATTCCCTGGGGAGGCTGTGCCTTGGACCAGAGCCTGGCTTGGAAGAGACAGACGCCAGACTGTAGCCCCCATAGCAGCGTCTCCCCCACTTTGCCCCGTGTTCCTCTTCCTTTGCTCTGGCTTCGCCCTCCCATGAGATAGATGGGAAGGACGTTGGGCAGCCCTATTCCCCGTCGCCATCTTTGGAGCCAGGGGTCACGGCTGGGGCTCTGAGACTCGCTTTAACAACATAGCAGGGTAGCGAGGCAAAAAAGAAAGGGAGAACCTGTCTTTCCCCTTCCACGGGGACCTGGTACCACACACTCTGCCTGGTCTATCGTGGAGAAGGACTCTTGAATTGCTTGTCACCCTATTACCTGGGCTAGCAAGCTAGACGCGCAGAGTAACTGCTTTGGTGAACCTCAAACCGGTCTCAGGTAAATGAGAATCACCTTAACGTGCCACTCTGATATTCTCCAGTATAACCAATATTCTCAAGCCATCTTGGCTTCCTGGGGGTGGGGGGGGGCACTTACAGAAGTTATCTTCAAACCAGTCCAAGGTTGCAAACATCTAAGCCGCCCTATCTAACCACTGTGCTCTACGCTGATACGCTGCTTGCCTCGGGCATATTGAGAAAAGAGCAAAGACTCAGGGGTCTGGGTTCCTACTCCAGCTCCAGGCAAAGCCCTCCCGGCTCTGGGCCTCAGTTTTCTCATTTGTGAAATGCAGCCGTTGAAGTAGAGGATTTGGTGTTGGTTCTTCTCCTCTACCTTCATGGCTAGAAACAGACACCAGGGGATGGTAAGCCAAGGGACATCAGAAGCCTTGGTTTTGTCCCGGGGCAGTGCCTGGGGACCTGGCCCTAACCTGCCCTGGTGAGGACACCCGGCTCCCTCCCTGCTTTCTGCCTGTCTCTGTGTGCCAGGCTGCCCTGCCCCACCCCAGGGCTGGCTGCAAGTCAGGGCGACCTTGTACCTGGCTGACTGACTGAGCCAGGCCCAGATGGGGGAGTGGAGGGGAAAAGGGTGGTGAGGGCCACTCCCCTCCACCCTTCCATCATTAACCCTTCCATCTCTGGGCATCCAGAGGACACAGGGCTTCTATTTAAAGGCTTTGGGGATCAAAGAGATGGCAGTCACTCCCTCTCCTTTTTAATGGGGCTGGTTCTCACCTGCCCAGTTGGAACTCAGAGCTGTTAGGTAGGGAGTAGGGAGGGGAGGAGGGATACAGACATAGACACACACACACACACACACACTGACCCTAACCTCCATGTTTGGAAGTTAGTTGTTTATCTAGAGACACTTCTGGGTTTGACCTCTTTTGGGGGGTAGATCTCCAGCTTGCTATATTATCTGACCAGCTTCCCACAAGCACTGAAGAGTAGTGGGTGTGGCCACCAAAGGGCGCCCCCTCCTTCCCTCCAGCTGCCTTGGCAGCTGCCGACCCCACCCCCGCAGCGGCTGCCCAGAACCTTCACACGTGTGTGTGTGTGTGTGTGTGTGTGTGTGTGTGTGTGTGTGTGTGCGCGCGCATGCTTGGGCAGAGCATGACGGGGCAGGTGGCCGGGGCTCCAGGCTGGCTAAGGAGAACTCACTCTAGGAGGCAAGGGGGACGCGGGTAGCGAGTGCCCAGTTGGGTCCTGGAAGTGCCCGCCTGACATCAGTGGCACCAATTGATCTCTACAGATATCCTGCTGGATGACATCGTCCTCACCCATTCTCTCTTCCTCCCCACGGAGAAATTTCTGCAGGAGCTACACCAGTAATATCCTTTCATGGCGCTTGCAATAGGGGAGGTCAGGAGGAAGCCGGTCCTCCCACCCCACATGTGATAGCCGGGCCTCAGGGCTTCCCCAGGAAACACACCTGGGTTTCAATTCCAGGGGTTTTACTCACCGGCTGTGTGACCTTGGGCAGACCACCTAGCCTCCTGGGGCCTCAGTTTCCTCTTCTGTAAAAAAGGGGGTAAACAGCACCTGCCTGCCTCCCTATGAGCCTGCTGGGGAGATGAATGTGATAGTAGATGTGGCAGCGCTCTGGAGACTGCAGAGCCCTGGGCCAATGTAAGGTGTTATTATTCTATTAAGGGAGCCTCTCTCCCCACTGAACTGTTGGTCTAAACGTCTGGTTTCCCAGCAGGTTATTATAGGGTCCGATGGAGGCATCGGGTCACGGCTCTGCTGCAGTGGGGTCTGCTCAAGGCAGGCCACCGGCCGGGCTCTCCGTAGTGTCTCGTGGAAGCACAGGGCCTCTCACTGAGTTATTTTAGGACCTAATTGTACATGTCAGGCCACTGAGTAGAATACCGTAGGCTCTCTTAGAAACAGCAGGCCTTACCCCGAGGTACGGTCAGCTTTGTGGTAAGCGCCACTGGCTTTTGTGGGCTCCAAGTTCTGGGCTGGTCAGAGGTTGGGGGGGTCCAGGCAGGATGTCTCCCCAAGTGAAGTTCAAACAGGCAGGATGCAGTGAGATGGACGTGGTCAAGTAGGGGGCATCCCTACCTACTCTGAGCAAAAACCCAGGCTGGGGCATGAAGGGGCCTTGGTTCCAGGGACCCCTGGACCTCCCTTGTCCCTGGCCCCAGATGAGAGAATACTTAGGAGGGTTTAGCCACCCGCTGCTTCTCATCTCCCTTCCCAGTTTTCTCGGGTCTGCCTGCTCAGGGATTTTTCTTAACTAAGGGGTCAGTTTTGTTTGGGCAGGAGGCATGGAGGGCCCCGAGGGACTGGGCCGGAAGCAGGCCTGTCTAGCCATGCTCCTTCATTTCCTGGACACGTACCAGGGGCTGCTGCAGGAGGAAGAGGGGGCCGGCCGCATCATCAAGGTGGGCCTGGGAAGAGAAGGCGGGCGAGCAGGCTTTTAGCTCTGGAAGGGGGCTCCTTCAAAGGAGCCGGGTACCTGGAAGGAGAAGATGCCAGTGAACCTCAGTTTATATGGTTCCTCTCTGTTCAAAGATGTGGAGTCCCCGCCCCAGCCCTTGCCGGTAGCAAAGCTTGGGATGAGACCCCTGCCTTTATCTTCTCTCTCCTCTGCTCCCCAGGATCTGTACCTGCTGATTATGAAGGATGAGTCCCTTTACCAGGACCTCCGAGAGGACACGTTGAGGCTGCACCAGCTTGTGGAAACAGTGGAGCTAAAGTGAGGGGAATGGGTTGGGAGAGGGGATAGGACAGAAGTCCCCCATGTTCCTCTGTCGCGGGGACTGCCTCTGGCCTTTTGACTCCAGTGTGGTTTTATTTCAGCCCCTTTCTCTTGCTGGAGGGTAGCACAGAGCATGGCCTTCAGTCACCTTCTTGTCCATTTTCCCATCCATTTCTTTGTTAATCCAGTGGTGTACTGATACCTATTTAACAACCAGCACTTAAGGGGAGGGGGAAAAAAAAGCCCCTATTTGTAGCTTTTGCTGATTCCCACAGTGTAAATTCTCTCGCTGACTGATTTCCAGCTACCGACATGATGTCACGGAATGTGAAGTCGCGGTGGTAGGCCATTACGTAGTATTTTCACCACACAAATACAAGAGAGGTAAATAACATCAAGAGCATAGATAATAGCAAAATATAGTAAACAGGATACTACCTTCTGTGGTGATAATTTGGCTACATGTTCATAAAACATATTTTTATTAATAGCTGTTTAAATACCCAAGGCAGAGTCTCCCCAAATTTCACAGTCTGCTCTCGTGAGCCAATGTGAGCCAGCTTCAGGACCCCACTGTATCCATCCATGTGTCCGCCCGTCCGTCCGTCCATCCATCTATCCCTCTGACCACTTCAGTCTCTCTCCACTCCGTTCCCACCGGCGCAACCCTCGTTCGGGCCTCATTAGCTCTCACCTCGATTATTGCCACAGCCTCCCGCCCCGGGCTTCAGCTCATGGTCTTGCGTCCTCTCCCATCTTCTGCTGACACCAGAGAGATCTTTCCGGTTTGACGACATCACGCTCTTATTCCAAAAACATCCGGGGCTCCCTATTGCCCACAAGACAGAATTGCAACACCCCTTTTTTTTCTTTTTAAGATTTTATTTATTTATTTGACAGAGAGAAAGAGAGACAGTGAGAGAAGGAACACAAGCAGGGGGAGTGTGAGAGGGAGAAGCAGGCTCTCCTGTGGAGCAGGGAGCCCGAAGTGGGGCTCTGTCCCAGGACCCTGGGATCATGACCTGAGCAGAAGGCTGATGCTTAACGACTGAGCCACCCAGGTGCCCCAAAATTGCAACACCTTTGCACAGCATTCAACACCCCTGCCTTTCTGCTGATGCTTCCCGTCTTATCTCCCACATCCCCAGCCCCCGTGACTCTCCCTATACACCCCACCATTCCCTGAACTCCTGGGCATTCCCAATCCTAATTTCCTGCCATCATTTACATGGTCCAAGAAGGACCACCCTGTACCCGCTTCTTTTTCTGTTGTCCTTCAAGGCCCCGGTCAAACACGTCTTCCCAATGAAAGCTCCCCCTCCCTCATGCCAACAGAACTCTCCTCGTACCTTTGTTATATCACCTAACACCTCCTGTCTCGTGTTAGAAGGAGCTGTATCCATGTCTGTCTCCCTCCTAGGCTGTGAAGTCCTTGTTGGCAAAATTCAGGGAACAGAGGATGACCTACACCTACCATGTGCCACGTAGTGTGCTAGGCCTGGAGGGTGGAAAAAAATTCCAGGAAGAACTAAGCCCAGCCCTCAAAAGCTCTCAGCCTTGCAGAAGAGATAAGATACGCACATGAACAAATATTAGCCCAGTGTCCTACAGCAGTTGATGCCAAAAAATGACCTTTCCTGGTGGGTGGGGTGGGTCAGAGAATTCGTGACAGAGGTGGCATATGATCTGGGTCACTTGGACAGTCGTCCCATGCTGGTCATTGTCTCCCTTCTGACCTCCTTTACCACTTTCTGAACCTGGTGCTGGTGCATCCTTGACTCGGTTCTGATAACCCCCTGCTTGATGTTGCCTGCCTGGCACTCCCTGCGCATGACAGGACTTCCTGACGCCCAGCTGTGTCCATGCCAGGATCCCAGAGGAAAGCCAGCCACCCAGCAAGCAAGTGAAGCCACTCTTCCGCCACTTCCGCCGGATCGACTCCTGCCTGCAGACCCGAGTGGCCTTCCGGGGCTCTGATGAGAGTGAGTGTGGGCCTCAAGGCGGGCAGAGCTTCCAGAGCGGCTCGGAGGGCCCTCCGGGGCCTCTGGGTTTTAGGGCACCTTCAGTGGAGTCTCCTGGTGGAGTAGAACCTATCCTTTTGACAGCCTCTTTCTCAGAAGCCAGCCGATTGAAGGTTAGGGGTGAGATGGGCTGGGAAACAGACGAGCGCTGAGGGGCCTGTGTCCCCGCTGCCCTTCTGCCTTCTCATGCGAAGCCACCTTCCTGTGTCTGCCCAGTCTTCTGCCGGGTCTACATGCCTGACCACTCTTACGTGACCATCCGCAGCCGCCTCTCGGCGTCTGTGCAGGACATCCTGGGCTCTGTGACAGAGAAACTGCAGTACTCGGAGGAGCCCGCAGGGCGCGAGGACTCCCTCATCCTGGTGGCTGTGGCTTCCTCCGGAGGTGAGGCTCGGGGAGGGCCGGGCCGGGTGGTGGCGGTGAGGGGGGCCGGCAGGAGAGGAGAAACTCACAAGCTCTGGGGTGGGGCGAGGACAAATTCTAGGCCCCGGCTACCGGAAGTGGGGTTCTGGGACCAGCCACGACAGCATCACCGACCTGGGAGCTTATTAAAACTGCAGTACCTCAGACCCTGCCCCTGACCCGCCGATTCTGAATGAGCATTTTAACCAGGTTCCCAGGTGATCACTATGCATACTAAAGTTTGGAAAGCACTGGTCCAGGACACTTGGGTTCAGATCCTGGTGCTTGCCTCTTCCTCACCTTGGGATCTGGTTCTTTAGCCTCCCGGAGCATCTGAGGATGCTACGTTTTTGAGGCTAAAAACGCAGAGTGGGCCTCCAACTCCCATGGGAAGGCAGAAAGCCTGCAATGTAGCCAGAGCCCTCTCTTCCTCTGAGGCAAGGGGAAAAAAAAAGTTCTGGTGTCCCCGGGCTGAGAGAATGAGAGGAGAACTGTGGAAGAATGTTGGGAGCTTATGACTGCAAGAGAATTCATTATTTGAAAAATGTCAGATAAATATGGTATAAACTGGTGGCAACATCACAGGAGTCCCATTAGTCCAGAAGGTGTCCGCGCAGGGTTAGGAGTTTCCAGATGGGATGGCGACGGGGGCCGGGGTGTGCGAGGGTGCAGGTGGCGGGGGCTGAGGCAGAGCAGCTCGTTCTCCTGCAGAGAAGGTCCTTCTCCAGCCGACTGAAGACTGTGTCTTCACCACGCTGGGCATCAACAGCCACCTGTTTGCCTGCACGCGGGAGAGCTATGAGGCCCTGGTAAGAACTCCAACCCAAGGCCGGGGCTGGGAGCCAGGGCCCAGAGGGGCTATGGGCAGAACCTCACAAGCCCAGAGTGGAGTCCAGCCCCTGTGCCCCCCGCCTACCCCCAGATGCCGCTCCCCGAGGAGATCCAGGTCTCCCCTGGAGACACAGAGATCCACCGAGTGGAGCCGGAGGACGTTGCCAACCACCTGACTGCCTTCCACTGGGAGCTGTTCCGATGTGTGCATGAGGTGGGGACTGTGACTGGTGCTGGGCTGGGGGGCTGGAGGGAGAAATGTGTCAGCGCTGGGGGGGGGGGGGGGACGGGGACTGGAGACCGGCACCCTGTGCAGCTGACCTCAGGGTTAGAACGCTGGCTGGCGGGGTGCCCTTGGACAATTCACCCCAACTCACCCCAGACCCTCTTAGCCTTATGTCCCCATCTGAAGAAAAAAAAAAAAAAAACAGCAAAGAGAGAGACCCCCTTAGTAAGGTGGGTCTTACCTTCACCCTGATCCGTGGTTACTATCTTTAAGCTATTCTCCATTAAAGAAAGAAAATAAGGCAGTCACAGTAACGTCTATCAGGTGGTTCAAGAACCTGGCACCTAGTAAGTGCTCAGTGGATAGGAGAGTATTATTGATGTTGCTCCCCGCCCCCCATCTCTGGTGCAACCTGTCTTGTCCCCGTTTTCTCCTATCTGCCGCCCCTCCGGCCCTTCCCTCCGCCGCCGCCGCGCGGCCACCTGCCCACCTACATCCCCCTCCGCGCCCGCGGCCCGTCCGCCACGCCCACCGTGGGTGCAGCTGGAATTCGTGGACTACGTGTTCCACGGGGAGCGCGGCCGCCGGGAGACCGCCAACCTGGAGCTGCTGCTGCAGCGCTGCAGCGAGGTCACGCACTGGGTGGCCACCGAGGTGCTGCTCTGCGAGGCCCCGGGCAAGCGCGCGCAGCTGCTCAAGAAGTTCCTCAAGATCGCGGCCATGTGAGTGCGGCCGGCGGGCGGCGGGCGGGAGGCGGTGGACACGGGGGGCCCCCACCCCCACCCCGGGCGCGCGCTGACCCCGCCTCCCACCCCCCGCAGCTGCAAGCAGAACCAGGACCTGCTGTCCTTCTACGCCGTGGTGATGGGGCTGGACAACGCCGCCGTCAGCCGCCTGCGGCTCACCTGGGAGGTGATGACACGGCGGCCCTTTCCTCTCCTCCCGTCTGTGCTGGCCCGGCTCGGGGTGGCGGAGGGGGGCGTCCTTGGCCTCCGGGGTTCACCCCGGTGCGGCCTCCGGCGGCTGCTGCTGGCGGGTAGGAAGCCTTTGTGCGGGGCGGAAGGAGGCGCCCTCTTCTGGCTTATCCGGCCCCCGGGCGGGGCGCGCAGCTTGGCTACCGTGTCCCTGTCCCTGTCCCTGTGCAAAAGAGTAAAAAGCCGGAATCCCCGCCGGAGTGGGGGCAGGCAGCCCAGGCCAGGTCTCAGGCTTGGACACTGGATTGCAGCCAGCACTCAGTGAGGCCCCTCGCGCATGGCGCCTGCCTAAGCAGAGGCTCGAATTCCCCAGTGTAATTCGTCCCCCTGGACTGCTTCAAGCTCCCCAGACTGCACCAAGGGCTGACTCTATTTCCCCACCCACCAGCTTGCCAGCCCCCTGCAAGACAGCCAGGCCTTTTCCCCCTCTGACACCGGGGGATTAGCCAGAGCTGCCATGAAACCCAAGGAGCTCCACTCTGACATTCCTTCTCCTTCTTTCAAACTCTCTACAGAAGCTGCCAGGGAAATTCAAGAACTTGTTCCGCAAATTTGAGAACCTGACAGTGAGTGGGTTCAGCTCTTTTATCTGCCGCTGGACTTGTACCCCCAAGGCCCTCTGTCCCCATAAACCTGCTTCCTGAAGCTTCCCTTTAAGGCTTTTAGTGCCTGAGACCACCACCCACCCCATACTGGGAGGGGAGTGGTGGGAGGATTGCTACCCCTTTTTCCTTGGAGGAGGGACAAGGGTCAAGCCCCTCCCCACCTCACCCCCAGCGAGGCACCCATACATATGCTCTCTGATCAGAGATGGATCTAGGGCAGGGGGATGAGGGAGGCAAAGGAGGCATCTTTAAGGTGCACTAACTGCCCCTTTCCCTCTCTTCCCTGAACGCCAGGACCCCTGCAGGAACCACAAAAGCTACCGAGAAGTGATCTCCAAGATGAAACCTCCTGTGATTCCCTTCGTGCCTCTGATCCTCAAAGGTGAGAGTCACCCCTGTGCCCTTCTAGCCACACTCTCCGTGCCCCAGTTCTGGCTCTCAACCCCTGGCACTCAGCTCTGAGTGCCCACCTGGACAGGAGCCCCCTATTGAGGGGTTGTGGGGGAGGGGAAGGGCCCTCTGAACCTCCTCTCTTCTTCCTCACATGCGCTTCCCTTCCATCCCCTAGACCTGACTTTCCTGCACGAGGGAAGTAAGACCCTCGTCGACGGTTTGGTGAACATTGAGAAGCTGGTGAGTGGCACTGCTGACCGTGGCCTGGGCGCGGGGGCTGGCGTCCTTCCCCCTCTCCTGGCAACCCCCTCAAGACAGCAGCCTTCCTCCTTGGTGCCCAGCTTGCCTGACAGACTCCTGACTGTCCCTGGTGGCACTGCCGTGGCAACCCGCCCACGAGAGGCAATGCTGACAGGCAGCCGGGGAGGGGCGGTGGGGGGGTGCAACTCTACCTCTCCCCACCAGCCTGTTACACCCCTCCTTTGGTTCTTCAGAGACCCTCCAGGATCAGACCTTGAGGGAGCAGGGTCAAACCAGCAGAACTGGAGATCAGGGCCGGGGGAGCACTAGAGGGGGGAGCATCTTTCTGTACCCTTTTTAGGGCTCATTCCTTGTCATCTCCCAGCATTCAGTGGCTGAAAAAGTGAGGACGGTTCGCAAATACCGGAGCCGGCCCCTCTGTGAGTACCCGGGCTTCTGAGAGCGTCACAGGAAGAGCTCTGCCTGAGCCCGAGGGCTCCGGGAGGGGTCCTCGCTCGGTTCTTTATTTCCTTGAACTTGTCAGCTCTCCACCCTCTCCTTGGCCTCCCCCCCCCCGCCCCCCCCGCCCCCCCGTCCCTCCTACCCAGCACCTGTCCCAGGCCACACCCCTGTCCTCTGGCCAGCATGCACAGAGAGCAAGAGGGGGGCTGGGAGCCTGAACGCTTCTCTCTCGTCGCGCCCCCAGGCCTGGATATGGAGGCGTCGCCCCATCACCTGCAGACCAAGGCCTATGTGCGCCAGTTCCAGGTCATCGACAACCAGAACCTCCTCTTTGAGCTCTCCTACAAGCTGGAGGCCAATAGTCAGTGAGAGCAGAGGTTCTGGTCGGCGCCCCGCCGAGGTCCTCGGGCACCTGGCACTCAAGCACTTTGCACGTTGTCCCAACCCACCCCGGACACCTTTCCGCTGGGGCAACTGCCGGCCCTTCGGGGAAGAGTTAGACGGACTTATCCCTGGACTCAGAAGCCTGTCCACCCTGCTGAAACCCTCTCCCCCTTGCTCCTTCCAGCCGAAACCCCACTCGGCCAGTTCCTGCCCTCGCAGGGAAGGGGGCAGAGAGCTCCTTCCTCTGTCCCCTCCCATCAAGGTCCGCTCCAGAGATGGAGTTTCCAACCTCCTCCCGGGCAGGCAGGAAAGCTGCCCACCCCCCTGTCTCACAGGGTGGAATCGTGGGAGGGGTTGGCAGCCTTCCTCTCCACCCCGGGCCGGCCTCTCCCTGGTCAGGGCGGGGACCCCTGGATGTACGCCCCCTGGAATATCACATCGCCCTTGTGTCTGTGTGCGTGCGTGCGCCTGTCCCCCTTGAAGAAGCGGAGTGCATCCGGTAACTGTGGGAGGGCGTTGTGGGCAGAGGGGTCCCTCTGTTTGGTGCTACCCTGGTGAACTCGTCCCGCGATGGTGCGGGGTGCTTTCCCCACTCCCACCGCTCGCTGCTCAGCTCCTTTGGCTGCCCTGCATGCCCGAGCCTGTGGGCGAAGCTGTTTGTGGGGCAGGGGGCAACCCGTCAGCCCTTGGGAGTCCCCCACTCAGGCCTCCCCAAGGTCCCTGGGTGGGCTCCAATGAGAGGGTAAGAGATGCTCAGGGAAACAAAGGCCTCGGCTGCCTAGGGGATGCTCCCTCCGCATTGCGGGGTGGGCCGTGGCGCTATCAGGAGCTGGAGGGGTCAGCTGCCTGCACTCCTGCTTTCGGGGTGTCTGCTGCTAAGAAGGGAGCTGTCATCCCCCTTCTGGCTTTTCTGTGGGACACCAACCACATGGTCTCTATCTTTCTCCCTGTCTTGACCGCCCCGCGTCCTCCCCATCAGAGCCGGGGTGGGGTGGACCCCTGTACCAGGGCCGGCAGCACCCAGAAGCGAGAGCAGAGGGAATGGCCGAAGCTGTCAACGGAAAACTGGCCTGTGGTGACTCCTTTCATGCCTCTCCGTCCCCCGCCCTCTCCCGCGGGGCCTCCAGGGCCGAGGGGCGCAGCGCTCCTGGCAGCTACCGGGGGAGGTTTCCTGGCGCAGCCTCGCACCCCCCTTTCTGGCCCCACCTCTTTCCCTTCTGAAGAGGCAGCGGCGGCCACAGCAAAAGCAGCTGCTGCTCCTGCTCTGAGGGTGTACATATTTTTTACCAAAAGCTCTGGAATTGTAAATTTATTTTTTAAAACTCAAAGAGGGGAAGAGCCTTGTATCATATGTAAACATTGTATCATATGTTGTGTTGTACAGTCCCTTTTATACAGCGGTCTGTCTGGTTCCTGCCCCGAAGCAGTGTGTGTGGGCTCCCTGCCCCCACCTGCACAGACAGCACTGTGTCCCGCCTCCTCCATCCCGGACAGACAGTGACCACAGCCCGCCCCCCGCCCTGCTTCCTCCCTGCAGCCGTCCACGCGCCCTCCTCTCCCTGCGGCCACCCTTCCTCCTGACCCCGCTGGGCAGCCTTCTCACGCCACTCCCACAGCCCTCCTCAAGCCCTGGGGTCCAGGGGTCCGGCCTCAGCCCGCCCCCGGCACAGATGCCTGCCCCGCTGCTCCCCAGCTTCGCCAGAGTGAACCGTGTGCACCACGTACAGGCTCGGCTGTCTGCAGAAACCACTGGGTGGAGAAAAAGCTGATAAAGTCTATGAATCAAGCTGCCTGCTGTTCTCCATTCTATTCCTCTGAGGCTGGGGCAGGGAAGAGGGGACCCCCTCTCAGTGCACTGGGCCCCTCAGCAGGGCTGTCCTGGAATGACTGAAAGCGTGGCTGAGAGGGAAAGGTGCCAACCTCACGAGACTGGTCGCATCGTGTCTGGAACCGGGAAGAGTGGAAGTTAGTTCTTTTATGTTCCAGAGGCCATAGGCATGTGAGCTTGCTAAATGCTAGCGCCGTTAAGGTGGAAGACGGGAGCTGGGAAGTCCGAGCATACGGGCCGAGTCACAGGCGAGCGAGGGGACAGCACTGGGCCGCTACCTAAGATCTGTCCCTGCAGACAGCGTGCACATTCCACCAGCCACTGCCCACACAGTGTGCACTATTCACACAACTGGGATCTACCACTTACGCTAAGCTGGGGCGCAGCTGGAGCCTGGTGTCCAGCCCTAAGGAGAGCCTAAGCTTCAGGAGGTGACATATCTTCAAGAAGCTACACAGGAGCCCTAATCTCCCTGTGCCACACCTGTTACTCCCTGTCTTCTGCATCTCAGGAGACGGTCCTCTCGTCCTCCCAGGTTTTCAAGGCAAGAATGCAGGACTTGCCCCTCCGCACCTCCCTCTCATCCCTCCCTCATCTCATCAGCCGGTCCTGCCGGCTACAATTCCAGAACATACCCCGATCGGTCCACTTCTCTGTGACTCCTCTATGACCACCTGGTGCAAACCGCTTGCCAGTCTCCCCTGGATGACCACCCCAGCCTCCTACCTCTCGGCTTCCTCTGTCAGTCCGACCCTCATCCTTCCACGTGGTTCTCACAGTGGAGCCAGGTTGCTCTGTTAAACTGAATCAGATCGTGAATGGCTAAAATTAGAAACAGCGAGGGATCCCTGGGTGGTTAAGTGGGTTAAGCGTCTGCCTTCGCCTCAGGTCAAGATCCCAAGGTCCTGGGATCGAGCCCCACATCGGGCTCTTTGCTCAGCTCAGAGCCTGTTTCTCCCTCTGCCCCTCCCCCCGGGTCTTGCTCTCTCTCTTTCTCTGACAAAATCTTTTTTTAAAAAAATAAAAACAGTGGCAATACCGATATCAGTGAGAATGTGGAGCAACTGGGACCCTTATAGGCCGTTGACAGGAGTGTAAAATGGTGCAGTCACTTTGGAAACCTGCTTGGCAGAGTTTACCCAAACTGAATGTACACCTAACCTACGACCCAGAATTTCCACTCCCAAGAGAAATCAGTGCCTGTGCCTGTGTCTACCGAACACCCAGACGACAGTGATCAGAGCAGTTTCATGAATGACAGTGCAGCTGGAAAAAGCTCAGATGGCCTTCAACAGGTGGATGGATAAACCGAGTGCGCCATCGTCTCACGATGGGACACTACACAGCAATAACAAAGAACAAGCAACTGCTACCGTATGCATGAATCTCGCAGACATAATATTGAGTAAAAAAAAAAAAAAAAAAAAAAAAAAGCCAGACACATAAGACTACCGATTGTAGGATTCTATTTAAGAGAAGTTCAAGAGCAGGCAAAATTAATCTATAGGGAGAGAAGTAAAAATAGGGGTTACTTGATGGGGATGGGGGAATATTGACTGGGAAAGGGCATGAAGAAGCCCTCTGTAGTGATAAAAAATGTTCTTTTTTTTTAAGATTATTTATTTGACACAGAGACACAGTGAGAGAGGGAACACAAACAGAGGGAGTGGGAGGGAGAAGCAGGCTTCCCGCTGAGCAGGGAGCCCAATATGGGGCTTGATCCCAGGACCCCAGGACCATGACCCAAGCCGAAGGCAGATGCCTAACAACTGAGCCACCCAGGTGCCCCGATAAAAATGTTCTATATCTTGACCTGTGTGTGTGTGTGTGTGTGTGTGTGTGTGTGTGTGCATGTTCACTGAGATTTATACATTTTCCTGTATGTGCATTATATCGCAACTAAAGTAATTCAGTTCATAACACTCCTGTTTCTGACAACACATTAAAAATAAAAATCCTCCCTCTTTGGCCCCTTCTCCCACCCCCTCACTTTTCATTCACCTCCAGCAGCCACATTGACTCCCATTCCTGTCCCGGGGAACCACCTTTCTCTTTCCTGAGCCTTCCCCGACCACGCTGACCCCATCTCACCCACCCCTTCCTCTCTGTCCCCTACCCCCCTGTATTGTCTTCAAGGCTCTCACCAACCCCTGACATCATATACACTTCTCTGTGCATTTTCTTTGTGCCTCCGCTCCTACGAGAATGTTAGTTCTCAGCTCCATGAATGTCTCGTTCGCTAGCCAGAGCCTAGGACAGTACCTGGCACAGAGAAGGCACTCGATACATATTTGCTGAAGGAATAAATTAGGTTGGTTGAAATAGGAGCTGTAAGAGCAGAGAAGACACAAGATGACAAGCATGCTAGGAGTGGAGCCAAAGAGATTCACTACTGGTCTGGGGATAGGGAGTGGGGGACAGTAAAAGAAAGCTTCTTCAAAGAGATACCTCAAGACTTAAAGCAGGTTTGATGGCCAAAGTGTAGAAGTGGGAAGTCAAGGATGAGGCACTGGGAGCTGCCCCTGCCCTGTGGACTGGTCACCAGGGGAGCCAGATGTGTGGTGGCTGGCCAGGTTCTGCCCTCCTCTTAGGGTGCTGGATGACTCCATGCCCTGGGTCAGGCTCATAGAGGTCAGGCTTTTCTGTCCCCGCTTCTCTACCTTGGGGAGGGCAGGCCAAGTGGTATGGGTCATTCCCCTTATCCCCATCTTGGCCATTTTCAGATCCATCAGTCGTCTGCTCCCTTTCAGGGGTGATGATGAGAACTGACATAAGGAAGGGTGTCCTTCACCACCCACGATGCTTGGCTTTGTGTGTGTCCTCTCATTTTGTCTTCCCAACAGAGAAGTTGGCTCTATCAGTCTCACCTTCCAGAAGAGAACTGAGGTCATGAGGAGTTTCTCATCAGAGCCACAGAGAGGCCAAGTCTCATAGCTAGCAAGAATTGGAACCCAGTTATTCTGACTCCAGAGCCCACGGTTTAAGGTCTGCACAATCCCCACAGTTTGAGTAACTAAGAAATATGTACTTTGTACTCACCAGACTGCAGTGACCACCTGACTATAGCTGGGGGGGTGGGGGGTGGGGAAACTATCCTTTCTGTTCCTTTCCTCCACTCTGCCTGAGTTCTGCCTCCTTGCGTGGAGAGTGGCCAAGACGCGAGACGTGGTCAAGGGCTCTGTGGGCTGTGCGCGGAGAGGACGAACTCAGTAGCATCGCACATCCCAGGCTGGTCTAGCAACGAACAAAAGGGTTGGCGTGGTCAGAGGACCAACACAGTGTAAGATGCCCTCCTGATTAGGTGTATAGAGGAGAGTGAAGAATTTAAGCAGTGCCCTTTGGATCCACTAGGTGTCACCACTAAGATGACTTTCTCTTCACCCTTGGGGATAAGGAGGAGGGTAGAGTATTTCTTTGGGGAATATTGAATCTCTCTTATGGTCTGTAAGATTATGAGTCAGAAATTCGACCGTGCCTGACTTCCCATTTGTATCTTTCATTCTCTTCTTTCTTTTTTTTAAATTTTATTTATTTATTTGACATGGAGAGTGCACTAATAGGAAGAGCCAATAGACAGAGGGAGAGGGAGAAGCAGGCTCCCCGCTGAGCAGGGAGCCCAGGGTGGGGCTTCATCTCAGGACCCTGGGATCATGCATGACCTGAGCCAAAGGCAGACACTCAAGCGACTGAGCCACCCAGGCACCCCTCATTCTCCTCTTTCTGCTGGCCCTTTCCCATTTAGCATTTCAACCCTCTCAACTCCCTATTTCTAAAAGTACTTTCCTTGGCCCTACATGCCTGCCCCAGCTACTATTCCCTTTCTCACTTCCAGTTCAAGGTCAAACTTTTGGAAAGAATTGTCTCCACGTCCTTATCTCTCATTAATTCCTTTTTCATTTTGTCTTGTTTCCCCAACTTTTCATCATCAATCAACTCAAACACAGAAAAGCTTAAAGATTAGTAAAGTGAATATACTTAAAGCCTTCTAGATTTTATAATTACCATTTTGCTAAATTGCTTTTGTTGTCTCTTTCCCTCTTTTTCTCCCTTTTCTCTCTTCACACACACACACACACACACTTTTTCTTTTGCTAAGCTATTTGAAAGTAAGTTGCAAACATTAACATCATTTCACTCCTAAAAGCCTCAGCAGGAACCTCCTAAGGATAAGAACAATTTCCTACATATCTACCACACCATTATCATACCTAAGAAAGTCAGTAGGAATTCAACAATATCGCCTAATATCCAGTCTCTATTTGATTTTCCCAGGTTGTCTCAAAAATATCCTTTTAAAAACTTAAAAGAATTGAGAGGCACCTGGCTGGCTCAGTCAGTAGGGCATGTGACTCTTGCCTTGATCTTGAGGTCTTGACTTCAAGCCCCATATCAGGCCTAGAGAGTACTTCTAAAAAATTACGTCTTAAAAAAGAAAAGAAAAGAAATCCAGATCCCATTAGGGCCCATGCATTACATTGGGTTCTTACATTTCTTTTGTCTCTTTTAATCTAGAATAACTCCTTTGCTTTCTTTTTCTTTCCAACAACATTGACTTTTTGAAGTCTAGGGGAAATGTCTTGTAAAACATCCCAAATTTTTGACTTGTCTGATTGTTTCTCCATGCTCTTGTTCACTTACTTGTACTTCCATCCCCTGTAATGTAATTTACATTTTTCTAATAGTCACACCTAAAAAGCAAGAAGAAACAGATGAGTTAATTTTAATAATATATTCTATTTAGCTCAATATATACAAAATAATATTATTTCAACCTGTAATTGATATAAAAATACTGTAATTGATATAAAAATACTAAAGATCTTTCATTTTCTTTGTAGTAAGTCTTTGAAACCTGGTGTTCATTTTATACTTGCAGCATATGTCAATTCGGACTAGTCACATTTTAGTTGTTGAATAGCTACACATGGCTAGCGGCTCCGAAATTGGACAGCATAGTTCGTTCTAGGGGTTTTCTGGAGCTTAAATATTTGAGAGGAGAATACAGGTGATGCTGTTTATAGCATTATACCAGGCTGCAAATATGTAAATAATGTGAGCCAGGTTGGCTTACCTTAGTGCTGGCTGACTTTGTCAAGGAGGGATTGCTAGAACTCTCCATGAAAATGATACATTTGTTTTTTTCTCTTTGTTGTTAGTATGTGGTGATTTTCCCATGTTGCAATTATCCTGTTTATCCCATTCATTCCTTTTAGAAAGTTATTTTTAAATGCATCATGTAATTTTTCAATCGTTGAAAAGGTTAAAGACTAATATAATGAACACCCACGTCTCCACTATCCAACTTAAGAAATAAAGCTGTACCCTGCCGCTGAGGCCCCAGCTGTCTCTCCCCAGTCACATCTCCTTCCTTTCTCCCCAGAGACAACCGCTTTTCTGCGTGTGGTATCATTTCCATGTGTTTCCGTGAACGTTTACTGTGTGCATAGACATCTCAAAACGATAAAATTTTTGCATTCTGGGGAGTAACAATTTTATTGAGATATACTTTCACATACATTATTTAAAGTGTACAGTTCAATGACTTTTAACCTAACCACAGAGTTGTGCGACTATCGCCACAATCAAATTTAGAACGTGCTCGTCGCCTCAAAAAGAAATCGTACAAGAGTGTTCATGGCAGCATTTTTTGTAATAGCCAAAAAGTGGAAACAACTCAGTGTCCGTCAACTGATGAGTGGATAAACTAGAATGTGGTGTATCCATAAAATGAAATGTTATTTGGGCACAAAAAGGACTGAAGGGCTGATACGTGCTACGACATGAATACACCTTGAAAACATTATGCTAAGTAGAAGGAGCCAGGCACAAAAGCCCACATATTGTATGAGCCCCATTTATAGGAAGCGTCCAGCATGGGCAGAGCCACATAGAGAGAATGGACCGGTGAGTACCAGGAGGTGGGACGAAGGCAGCACTGCGAGAGGCTATTAACGGGTATAAGGTTTCTTTTTGAGGTACTGAAAACGTGCTGGAATGAGAGAGTGGTGACCGCTGCACAAAATTGAGAATATACTAAAGCCTGTTCAACTGTCTGCTTTAAAGTGAGTAAAACGGTTTCCGGTTACGTAAACTTTATTTGCTTGCCTTGTACACACGTCAGTCTCTGTCTCTGTCTCCCCACGGTGTTCTCCCCTGGGTGTGTCTGAGTCCTCTCGTCTTCTTGTACGGACACCAGTCATTGGGTTTAGGGCCCACCCTAATCCCCTTCACCGCATCTTGATTCCACTTGACTTCAACTTAATTAATTTTATCTGCAAAGGGCAACTTATTTCCAAGGAAGGGCAACTTCTGAGGCCCCAGGTGAGTGTGATTTGGGGGGTGGGTTTGGGGGATTGAACACGGTTCAAGCCACTTCAAGATCCTGTACCCATTGCTTAACTGGGTTGTCTTTTTATTTTTTTTAAGATTTTATTTCTTTGACAGAGAGAGAGAGATCACAAGTAGGCAGAGAGGGGGAAGCAGGGTCCCCACTGAGCAGAGAGCCCAATGCGGGGCTCGATCCCAGGACCCTGAGATTATGACCTGAGCTGAAGGCAGAGGCTTCAACCCCCTGAGCCACCCAGGCGCCCCGGGTCGTCTGTTTATTACTGAGCTTTAAGAGTTTTAAATATTCACATCTTTTAAGACTTTATATAAATACTGTCCTCCCAGGTATAGTGTTCAGCAACTTTCCCCCCTCAACATTATGCTTGTAAGAATCACCCAGGTCAATAGGTGTAATTCTTTTTTTTTTTTTAATATTTTATTTATTTATTAGAGAGAGACAGAGAGAGCGAGAGAGAGAGCATGATCAGGAAGGAAGGGGAGAAGCAGACTCCCCACTGCGTAGGGAGCCTGACTCGGGACTTGATCCCAGGACCCTGGGATCCTGACCCGAGCCAAAGACAGACGCTTAACCCACTGAGCCACCCAGGCCCCCAACAGGTGTAATTCTAAAAAACCCCACCAAAACCAACCAAACAAAAACAGTAACAAAAACCGTAATTCCGGTTTGTTTGCTTTTTCATTCTTCAACCCATTGCATCTAGTGTCCGCCCTCAGGACTCACTGAAACTGTTCCTGTCAAGGCCACTGACTCCTGTGTTACCACACTTATCTGTTCTTTTGCTGGCATTTGATATTTCTGACCACTTTTCCTTCCTGAACACTTATCACTGCTTCCAGGCCAGTATGCCCTCAGGATTTCCCTCCGTCCTGTTTATCTCCGTCTCCTTCATAAGCCTTCTCCCTCAGCTTGGTCCTTGCATGTGGGGTGCCCTGGCTCTGTCTCAAGCCCTCTCCTCTTCTCACTCTCCACCTGGGCTTAGAGTTCATCCATTTCATTCTGTTTAGGAATCTATCGCTGCCTAACTGACTATTCTAAACTTAGTGGCCTAAAACCACCACCGTTTTATAACTTCTCATGATGCTCCAGGTTGATGGGGGCTTGGCTGGACAGTTCTGCTGTCTTACTTGGGGTAACTCACGTGGCAGCAGTCCGAAGGTAACCGGAGCTGGAACGTCCACGATGGCTAGTCCGCCTGTCTCACACTCTGGTGGCAACGACTGGAGTGTTGGGATGGCTGGACCTATGTCCATGTCAAAGCTTATCTCCAGATCATCTCTGCAGCAGAGGAGCTGATCTCTCACAAGAGAGATTAGGGGTCCCAAAAGCAAGAGTGGAAGCTGCTGGGTCTTCTCAAAGCTTAATACCAGACCTGGAACAGCATGACTCCAGCTGCATTGAAGGTTGTCACAGGTCAGCCCAGATTCGATGAATACAAGGGTCCTGGGTGTAAGGGTCATCTTTGGAGAGTAGCTACCACAGTCTAGGAGTCCCAAATTGCTAGGATTGCTCTTCTAACTTCCAGCCCCAAACATGTGGCGGCCTACTGGACCTCTCTTCCCTCCCTCCTCGCCAGGTTCCTCAGGCTCGTTCACAGCCCTGGCCACTCCAAGCTAAGTAGCTAAGTGTCAGCACCACGTGCACACATGAGTTCAGTCAGAAGCTTGGGAGTCATCTTTGGCTCCTCCCTGTCCTTGGCCCTCACATTCCACTTCTTAAATATCTCTAGAATTATTTCTCTCCATCTCTACTGCTCATACCTAATAACGATCATGGCTAAGATTAGTGGGTGCTTTCCAAGTGTGCACACACTTTGGACGCATTCCATCTAGTCTTATCTCCATTTCGTAGATGAGAAGCCAGAGGGTGACAGAGGTTGAATAACTTGCTCAAAGTCTCACCGTATTCAGTAGAGGGGAGAACTGAAATCTGAGCCCTTTGGCTCTGGGGACAGGCTGCCTTGCCTCGGACGCCTTTGTGCCCAGCTGCCACCCAGCACAGGAACCGTCGTCTCTCACTTGGATGTCCACAGCAGCCTCCCAACAGGTGTTTCTGCCATCTAATCTAGCCTCCATCCTGCAGAGAGATTTTTCTAGAAGACAAAAGGGGTCATGGCACTTCTCTGCTTAAACCTTTCAATGGTTTCCCTCTCACCCAGAAAATAAAATCGAACTTTTCACAACAGATAATAAAATGCTTCATAAATTGGCTCCTGTCAACTTGAGAGTGTGCCTTGGCGCAGTGATTTTCCATGGGGGCATTTGGGAAATCTATGGAGGCTTTTTTGTTGATCACAATGATGAGGAGGTGCTATAAGGCATTTGGTACGCAGGAGTCAGGGATGTGAGAGTGCTACAAGGCAAGGGAAGGATCCACATAACCAAGAGTTATCCTGGGCTCCACATGGCTTTCAATGTCCGATTGGACATTGCATGTGAAAAATCCATGTATTTTTTAAAAAATACCTTTCTAAGCCTATAATCTATATCTCCATGAACTCTATACCCAAGGGAGGAGGGGACAGGCTTATTTCTGGTTCACCCTTACCAGAAATAGAGCCCTGTGTTCCTTTGGGGGTCCCATCTTTCTGAAGGAGAATCTCCTGTTAAAACTTCCCTGTTGAGGGGCGCCTGGGTGGCTCAGTTGGTTAAGCAACTACCTTCAGCTCGGGTCATGATCTCAGGGTCCTGGGATCGAGCCCCGCATCATCGGGCTCACTGCTCAGCAGGGAGCCTGCTTCCCCCCTCTCTCTCTGCCTACTTGTGATCTCTCTCTCAAATAAAGAAATAAAATCTTAAAAAAAAAAAAAACTTCCCTGTTGAGGAGGTTCTGAGGTGTGTTTCCTTTTTCCATGAGACACTGACAAAAGCTCAGGTTCACCTAGTTAGGCAAATGTCCTCAGCAAAAACCTGCCTCGGTGTTTTACTTACCTCTTTCTAGAAACTCTGCCTTTGTTTGCTTTGTTTTGTCAACATTCCTTACTTTTTCATCAAAGCATTTAAGATGTTTTTCAGTATTATTCTTTTGTTGTTCATTGGGAGGTCTCCCAGGAATGTGGCCTGTCATAGTATGGAAAAGGGAAAGTACAAGCATGGAATATTTTTTGCACAAACTTAATATAACCTCTCTTTTTTATGGGCAATCCTACTTTGGGCAGGATGGTTAACCATGCTGTGTCTCCATTTCTTTCATTTGTAAACTGGGGGTAATGATACCTACCTCAGAAAGTTATTATGAGGATTAAATGAGTTATGACAAGTGAAGTTATGCCAATGTTACATGGTAACATGATGTTAGTTAAATGTGAGATATTATGATGACTAGTTTGACCTAATTTCTCATAGGTTTGCCTTTCCATAAGTTCTAGCTCGAGCTCTAGCACATCAAAATGCTTTCAATTTTTGGAATGTGCCATGATTCTTGTTTTGCATATACCTTCCCTCTGCTCTGGAATGCTTTTCTCTCTCTTCTGCCCCTGCCCAATTCTTATTTTCCCATCAGGCTTCATTTAGAGGTCACTTTCTTCATGAAGTTCACACCTGGTTCCTAAGGTGAGATGTCCCTGTGTTCCACCCCAGTGGTTGCCTTTATCATAGAATGATGTTTTAGAGAAGGGGGAGCTCACACTAGCTACAGTGGGCAGGGAATGCCTCTGAGGAAGGGACATTTGAATGAAGTCTTGAAAAATGAGGAAGGGGCAGAGTAGAGGCAGTACAAAGGCCTTGAGGAGCCACTTGGTGCATTGTAGTGACAGGACCCAGATATATGGTGAGCAAGGAAGAGACAGGATGGACATGAAGTTGAAGAACTGGGAGTTTGGGTCTACCATCGCCCTGACCCAATCAATTGCCCACCTTTAGATATGCAGGACTACATACCTGAAAATCTTTACCTTTGCACCCACTGATCCCTATGCCTGGAATGTGTTCCCTGCCTTCTCTGACTGGTAATAAAATTCTACTCATCCTTTAAGGCCCAGTTCAAAACCACTTACGAAACCTTCTTCCATTCTTCAGCAGGAGATAATCACTCCCTGTATGACCTCTCACAGCACATATGTCCCCATGGCACTAATTACATGCTGACTTGTATTTCAGCTAGCTGTTTACATGCCAGTCTACCCGCCACACAGTGAGTGCCCTGAAAAGGGAGGCTCTTAGTCACCTCTGTAACCATCTGATGGTGCCTAGCCCGGTGCCTAGCTCACAGCAGGTTCTCAATGAAGGCTGTGACACTGACTAGTGCGTAAGGCCCAGCACTACTCATGGCAGAACAGAAGGAAAACAAAAATAAAACTTACGGTTTATCACGTCTTCCCACTCGTTACTTGATTTGAGCCCTCCAGCAACTCTATGAAACAGCTGAGACAAGCACTATGCCCCATTTTACAGATAGGGTAGCTGAAGCCCAAGGGCACGCCGCTAGTGAGTAGTGAGAACTAAACCCTAATCCTGTTCCCTTTCTTTGGATTGAAACTCAATGAAGGTTGACAGACGCAAAGAGCATTTTGAGGATATAAGGCAGTGGGGTTAGCTATAGCGAAAAGAGCTTTTGTGAGCGGACTAGGGAGAGATCCTTATTCGGCAGGGAAGGAGTTAACAGTAGCCCCACCAGAGAGGGCACAGTATTCCTTTCCCGAACCCAAGCAGCTGGAGGAATCAGCAGCACCATCCCCCAGCCCTGGAAACGAAGGAACCCCCTCCCCCCACCACCCCCGACCCGCGGAAGAGACGGGTGTTAGGGTCAGCTGGCTAAGATGACGCTAAAGATGACATGTTAGCAAGTGCCTGCCTCTCTGTCGCTATGACAACAGGAGCTTGACTACTGGGCCTTGCAAGGTTGACTGAGGCGGGTCCTTCGTTGACTCTAAATTAGGGAAGGACATTTATGGGGTGGGT
Organism: Nasua narica; assembly: GCA_028533885.1. NCBI lineage: Eukaryota > Metazoa > Chordata > Mammalia > Carnivora > Procyonidae > Nasua > Nasua narica. Next base: position 18,309,780 of record CM052804.1, on the reverse strand, counting down.
GTGCGCGCGCGCGGTAAAATAAAGACGGGAAAGATATATTCAAGACTCCAGCTCATTCACCTCGGCAACACGTTAGCTACACCTGCACGATTTCAAAAGCCTCGATGCGTAGGCCATACCCCAGACCCATTAAATCAGAATCTCTAAGCTTCACTATCTGCTTAAGTCTTCGCCGATGACTCCAATTGCAGCCCAAATTGCAAACCCCGCTTTCAGAACGCAGGCGGAATTCCAGCGACCTTCCCAAGATGGCGGCTACCTTACGGCTTCCGCCTTTACGAGCGCTGGCAGGGGGCAGGCTTTCCAGGAGCGCATGCGTGTAGTTCTCTTCTCTCCCTTCTCCCTCCTCCTCTTTTCCCCCGCCTCCATTTTGTTCGCGGACGCTGGGGACGGTGGGAGCAGTTCCATTTCCGGGTTGGCAAAAGGGGCGGCGGCGGCGAGAGAGGGAGATTGCCGGGGAGCGAGCAGGACGGGACGAAGCCGGAGCGGAGGTGGGGGAGGATTCGCTCCCGGGGCTGCTGCGGCCAGGTCGGAAAGAGGCAGAGGAGGCTGGGTACGTCGCTGAGATGATCTGCGGACCCGAGTGGGAGGGAGAGCCGGGGGAGGGGGGATTGGGGCGGGGCTTGAGAGAGGGGATGTTGGGGGAGGGGCCTGAGGGAGAGAGGGTCCTGGGGGCGGGGTCTGAGGGGTGAATGGAACCGGGGGGGGAGGGGGCTGGGTCTGAAGAGCCTGGAGTGGGGCGTGGGGAATCTTAAGTGGGGAGGAGTGGTCAGGAATTGGTGTGGGGCGAGCCCTTACTGAAAATGGGAAGAAAGGTTATTGAGAGACAGGAAATAAGGGATCCTGAAGGGTTGGGTAAGGTGAGTAAGACGGCAGCTTGGAGTGAGGGACAAGTAACCGTGCGCAAAAAGGGAGATGGGGAGGACCTGTTGTGAACAGGTAATTAACAGGATGCTCTGAGTGAGGAGGCCCCGTGACATTTTGTGGATTGAGCTGAGTGAAAACCAATGGCTCAGAGGGTGATTCGGGAAACTGCTTACACTTGAGGGAATCTAGAGAGCGTTGGTTGAGAAGGAATCAGTATTGAGTTAAAGGTTGGAGTGAGAGGTGCTGAGTTGCTCGTGGGAGCAGCCTAGAGTTGAGGGTTCAGATTGGAGTGGTGTGAAGTGAGGGGAGATGGAGATCTTAAAGTCTTCGTGGGCAGTGCGTGGTGTTGAGTTACTGATTAAGAAGGAAAATTCGTAGAACACTCGGGAAGAAGCTGGTGTGTACTGGAATTCATATTTTTAAAGGGATTTGAATTACTTATTATTGCTTTGGACTCTCTCCCCCCCCCCCCCCACCACCCCCAGGAGCCACCTCTTTTTTCATAGTGTTATTTTTGCCTTACTGTTTTCTGGATGACTACTGAAAGTTTTTACTGACATTTTTCTCCTCTTACAAACCAAAAGAGAACCTCAGGGAATAAGGACTGTTCTAGCATACCTATGGATTTACTAAGTAAGTTTGAGGCAAGTCATTAAACTCATTTTTTTTCCTCCTTTGAAAGACAGGTTTGGTTCCTCTCTGCCTCTAAAAGATTGTGTTAACTAAATGGAATCTTTAAAGTGGTTGCAGAGAAGTGATCTCTGAGAACATGATTGAAGTATTGATATTTAGAAGCCGTGTGTTTCTCAGTTTCTTCTCAGCCTTGCTGCATATGTTCTGCCAGGGAATAGATGATTTTTGATTTGATACAGGTTTTTTTTTTTTTCAACTTTTTTCAGTGTCAACTTTTAGTAGCCCTAAATTTCATATTATTGTGTTACATTGTATTGACTATCATCCGGAATGAAGATAGGGAAGTTAGAGCTGGGGCTGAATGAGGTTGATTGATGAAGAATGTGAGAGAATTCAGTGTTTTATTTTACTTTTGACAAACACTGACTTTTCTCATGAACCCTGAGAATTCACTGAAAAGTCGTATTCTTGATAGTTGAGTCTTTTTCTTTGACCCAGGCACATTGGTCTCATTGCCACATGGTGGGGAGCAGCAGTGTACTTGTGGATAGTTTTACCCACTTTATTAATTTTTAAAAAGATTTTATTTATTTGACAGAGACACAGGAAGAGAGGGAACACAAACAGGGGGAGTGGGAGAGGGAGAAGCAGGCTCCTTGCTGAGCAGGGAGCCAAATGGCAGGGCTTGATCCCAGAACCCTGACCTGAGCTGAAGGCAGACGCTTAATGACTGAGCCACCCAGGCGCCCCTAGCTTCTTTATTGGTAATATTTTGAAATCTTGACTATTCCAACTTTTTCTTTGGGCATAATATTCTGACCACTTTGCCCATAAGTGAACTTACTTAATTTAGCTTTGAAGAAGTGTTCCTGAAAGTCTTGGCATTTCTGAGGTCTGACGTGGATTTGCTTAGGAGGGGGCAGTTTCCAGTTCTCCCTCATACTTGATATCAGAGTAGTGTTTACTTCAGTTGGTACTGATTAGTTATGTGATGGCAGCACAAAGGGGAAGTGCAGGGGAAGGTGGAAAGGACAGTGGAGTTTTCAGGTTTTGTTAATGGCTTTTTTTTTTTTTTTTTTTTGCGTACCAGCTGGTGTTGTTAGGTTTTTTGTTTTTGCGTACCTTATTGATGGCTTTTAAGAAGGGAAGAGAGAAGTCCTGTTCCTATTGAAGAGAATGTGTCAGATGTTCTTTCTTGACCTCTTCTTTGGGAGAGTAACGTAGTGTACTTGAGTCTGTTTTCCTTCTGCTCTGAAGTGATATTGAAGATCATGGGCTGCTGGTTCAGGCTGTTTCAGCAAACCCTAGTCTTCTCCTGCCCCCAGCAAGAGCAGGAAGGGCTTCAGGCTATAAAGTATATACTATACACTTATTTGGGGGTAAAAACCTGCTTAGTATTTTGCTGTTATTTCAACCAGAGGATCTCTTTTTGGTTTGTTTTTCAGGGGGTTTGGAAATAAGTTATGGGGGCGCAGGGGTCTGGGCAGGCTTTTGGTGTAGCCTGCTTTAACATAGGATTTTCCGTTTTTCCTCTCCTGTCACGTTTTCCCATTGCTCTATTTGAGCCAGTCCTAGGTGGAAAATGGCAAATTACATATTTTTCCCCTCCTTTTTAGTCTCTGGTGGACATGTTGTCTCTGTCCCAGTTTGGTACCTCCAACGTGAAAGGATTCTTGACTGCTTCCAATGGGGAGGGTGACAGAAGCTGAGCCGGATTTTCTGGGCCAGAGAATGGATTCTGTCAGAGCAAAGAATAGTTGCAGAGACACAAACTGGGACCTTAAGCTGTGACTAACATTTTGGCAACATGCTTCCCTTTGCCGAATAACTTCTTTTCTTCTCGAGTGTGATTGTTGATCTCCTTCTCAAAGTAGGCTCTTGTTGCTACTGTTCTCCACACAGCTCCGGAGCAGAAGTTGGCAGAGTTCCGGTTGACCCACTGTCTCTTGAGGGATATGCCCCGGATTAGAGTAGATGGGGTGTTCCACATCAAAATGAGGTTCATGGGCAGATCCCGAGAGCTGCTGTGCGAGGAAATAGAGGCAGTACTTTTTCTGAATGTGCTTTTTCTAAATTCAAACCTGTTTCTTATTCATCTGCTGACTAAAAGCAGAATCGTTGCCTCTGCCTAGCTTTCAAAGTCCACGGCACTGAGGAAAAGAGAAAGAAAGAATTTCCCACATTTTCTTGTTCCACTCTCGCTCCCAAGCCTTTTAGCCTAGGGAGCCACAGGCTAAATTCACGAGCACTTCTTGGTATTATTATAGAGGGGTATTTTATTTTTTATTTTTTTATTTTTTAAAGATTTTATTTATTTATTTGGCAGAGAGAGATCACAAGTAGGCAGAGAGGCAGGCAGAGAGAGAGGAGGAAGCAGGCTCCTGCTGAGCAGAGAGCCCCATGTGGGGCTTGATCCCAGGACCCTGAGATCATGACCTGAGCTGAAGGCAGAGGCTTTAACCCACTGAGCCACCCAGGCGCCCCTATAGAGGGGCATTTTATTGTATTTTTTTATTTTTAGAGAGTGTGTGCACGAGTGGGGAGGGGCAGAGGGAGAGAATCTTTTTTTTTTTTAAGGTTTTATTTATTTGAGATAGAGACAGAGAGAGCATGAGAGGGGAGAAGGTCAGAGGGAGAAGCAGACTCTCTGCGGTGCTGGGAGCCCCACATGGGACTCGATCCCAGGACTCCGGGACCATGACCTGAGCCGAAGGCTGTCGCTTAACCAACTGAGCCACTCAGGTGCCCCAGAGGGAGAGAATCTTAAGCAGGCTTCACCCAGAGCACCATGCCGCATTCGGGGCTCGACTTCACAGCCTTGAGATCATGACCTGAGCCAAAATCAAGAGTCGAACACTTTACTGGCTGAGCAGTCCAGGTGCCCTGTTGAGGGGTATTTTAAAATGCTGATTAGAACTTTATGGAGAGGGATAACTAGGTGGCTCAGTCAGTTGAGTGTCCAACTCTTGATCTCAGGATTGTGTTTGAGCCTTGGGTTGGGCTCTGCGCTGGGCATTGAGCCTATTTAAAAAAAAAAAGAGATCTTTATGGAGAAAAACAATGTTAGTAGGGAAAACAAGTGATTGATTTGCTAGTGTCTGTGTCAGTCTTAGATCTCTTAAGATTTTGGCTTAACATGGAGAAAGAGCATTTTTTTTTTGTCTTTTTTTTTTTAAGATTTTATTTATTTATTTATTAGGAAAGAGAGAGTGAGAGAGAGCATGAGAAGGGAGAAGGTCAGAGTGAGAAGCGGACTCCCCATGGAGCTGGGAGCCCGATGCAGGACTCGATCCCGGGACTGGTGAAGGCAGTCGCTCAACCAACTGCGCCACCCAGGGGCCCTGTCTTTTTTTTTTTAAAGGATTTTATTTCTTTCTTTTTTTTTTTTTTTTTTAAGATTTTATTTATTTATTTATTAGGAAAGAGAGAGAGTGAGAGAGAGAAGGTCAGAGTGAGAAGCGGACTCCCCATGGAGCTGGGAGCCCGATGTGGGACTCGATCCCAGGACTCCGGGATCATGACCTGAGCCGAAGGCAGTCGCTCAACCAACTGCGCCACCCAGGGGCCCCAAGGATTTTATTTCTTTATTTGACAGAGATCACAAGTAGGCAGAGAGGCAGGCAGAGAGAGAGGGGGAAGCAGGCTCCCCGCTGATCAGAGAGCCCTGATGCGGGGCTTGAGACCATAACCTGAGCCGAAGGCAGAGGCTTTAACCCACTGGGCCACCCAGGCGCCCCCAGAAAGAGCATTTGGAGGCAAGTAAGTTTTATTAAATTTGAATGCCAGGAATTGGCTCCTAACTTGCCATATAACATGGCAAAATTATAACAATTCAGAATGGCTATACTAAGTACTTGGTTCTACTTATTAAATGCCTTTTCAGTGTGTTCTACTTAGTAAATACCCTTTTGTTTTTTGAGGGATAATTAGTTGAAGGTAACTTAGTCTCTCATAGGTCTTGGCATGGATTGTGAAGATCATTTCTTGAGTCAATGGCAGTGGCCCTTGGAACATTGGAGATAGATAACCCCAAAACAAATCCTCTCTCTGGTGGCCCTGGATTCAGCTTCCTCCTACCGGTCATTAGCCCAGAGTATTCTGTTCTCCATGTGTGAGTTTGGGAAACTGACAGGTTCGGATCCAAAGGTTTTGACTCTGATCCAGGGCTCTGATTGTGGTAACAGGATTATTTGGAGTTGCGTTTAATCTTGTCTCAGATGTTTCTTTACTGAAGAATGTCTTGAAGTTTGGCAAATCTGTATATCTAAGGAATGTATATTGATTTCCTCACCTTTCTTTTATAATTGGTTTTCAAATAAATTCTTAGTTTTTGAACTTTGTGGATTCAGATTAAGCTCCATTTAGATTTTGAGGCCCTCTCTGAAAATAATTTGTTTTTAGTCTGTATTTATGATAATTTCTTCAGTTCAAATTCATCGACCTCCTTTTTAAGCTTATAAAAATGGTGAATTCAATAATCCCTTTTTTCCTCCCAGTAACCCCTTCTGACTATGAAAACATTCTCCATATGTCCAGATTGGGACAATTAGTTGCAAAAAAAGGTGGAAATTTTCTTCTAAAGTGGTATCTAGGGCGCCTGGGTGGCTCAGTGGGTTAAAGCCTCTGCCTTCGGCTCAGGTCATGCATGGTCTCAGGGTCCTGGGATCGAGCCCCACATCCGGCTCCTTGCTCAGTGGGGAACCTGCTTCCCCCCATCTCTCTCTGCCTGCCTCTCTGCCTACTTGTGATCTCTCTCTTTCTCTGTCCAATAAGTAAATAAAATACTTTTATAAATAAGTAAGTAAGTAAGTGGTATCTAGTATGGGACAGGCTATCTGAGATTTGTGGATAAGTGAGTTTTCCTTCTGTCCACTTACCCTTCCCAGTCAGTGCTCAGCTAGCAGGCGGATCACAAAGTCATTTAAACTCCATCACTGTCTTAGAAATAAGGATAGGACTATCTTCAGCAAATTTTATTTATTTATTGTTTAAAAAGCTTAATTTTATTTTTAGTAATCTCTACACCCTACGTGGACCCTGAGATCAAGAGTAGCACAGCCTTCCAACTGAGCCAGCCAAGGTGCCCCTGACAAATTTTATTTTTTAAATAGATAATACATTCACATGGTTCAAAATTTGAATGTTAAAGAACGTACACTGAATAGTCTATCTTTTCTGCTTGTGTATTCATCAATCCAGTTTGTCTTCTCAGGGGCAGCTGATGTGTTCAGTTTCTTAAGATCCTTTCCAGAGATAATATGTTCATATAAAGCATGTGTGTGTGTGTGTGTGTGTGTGTGTGTGTACATTTCTTGCTTTTTCTTATAAACAAATGTAGCACACTATTAGTACTATCTGCGTTTTTTAAAAACTGACTTTGGCAGCCATTCCATATAAGCAGTAAGGAGATTTTGGCACCTGCCCTAAGCTGGTAGACATTTGAAATATTTCCGGTCTTACATGATTACCAATTATGCTCCTGTGAATAACCATATATATTTGGCCCTTAGCATGAGTGACTGTATCTGTAGGGTAAATTATAAGTAGAATTGCCAAAGCTGATGTGTTTTTAGCCCGGTTATTCATTTATTTGCCAAGAAGTTTTGAGCTCCTACTGTGTGCCAGGCACTGCGCTTCATCAGTGAACAGAACTGAGTCAGCCCTTGCCCTCGGGCAGCTGTCTGGTCTGGTGGGGAAGGCATCCGTTAAACAATCATCAATTACTGTTGCTGTAAATCCTGTGGAAACAACTAATGGGAAGCCTAACCAGATTGATGGAGAAACGGGGCAATAAGGGAATGTCCTTAAGAAATTGACTTTTGAGGCTGAAACCTAAAGTATGGGGGGCAGACCAAAGAGTGTTGCAGATGGAGAGAATGGCATAGGTGAAGGTCTTGAGGAGGGAAAGAACATGGCTATTTTGAAGAATTGAGGGAGGTAAGTTCCAGTATGTCTGGAGCTTGGGGAGTGAGAAGCAGAGACGGAGGAGGTAAGGCTTCAGGGATGTGAGGTCTCCAAAAAACCCACGTAAGTAACAGTGAATTTTGAACCCAGTCTTTGCAGGAGAGATTTTTTTTTAAAAGATTTTATTTATTTATTTGATAGAGAGATAACAAGTAGGCAGAGAGGCAGGCAGAGGGGCGGGGGGGGGGGGGAGGGGCGGGGAACAGGCTCCCTGCTGAGCAGAGAGCCCGATGCAGGGCTTGATCCCAGGACTCTGAGATGACCTGAGCCAAAGGCAGAGGCTTTAACCCACTGAACCACCCAGGTGCCCCGAGAGATTTTTTTTTTTATTAACGTATAATGTATTACTGGTTTCAGGGGCACCGGTCTGTGCTTCATTAGTCTTACTCAATAACACAGCGCTCACCACAACGCATACCCTCCCCAATGTCCCATCACCCACCCATTCCATCCCCCCACCCCTCTCCTCCAGCAACCCTGTTTGTTTCCTGAGATTAAGAGTCTCTTATGGTTTGTAAGAGGGATATTTTTTGTCAGTTCTTTTCACAGATACTAATTTACTAGTGTTGATGCTGAAATCATCAGTATCATAAAGAAATCTGATGCCTGTACAGTGGAACATGTTTAAGAACTTTTTTGGGGTGGCTGGGCAATGGACATTGGGGAGGGTATGGAAAACAATAATACATTATATGTTAATTAAAAATAAATAAATGGGGGGGGATAAGATTTTTGGATAAAGGCTATTCTTTTAGTCTTGATTTCTTTTAGGTCCAGCAAATTAAATTTTAGGAATCTTGGAAATTGGTTTGGAGGTTAGTGATTATTGGGGAACCACTTTGAGATTCTGGGGGATGATGAATCTATGGCCATATTACTCTGAATGCACCCAATCTTGTCAGATTATGGGGGATGATGAGATGGTTAGTCTGTCAGACCTGCTATTTAGGAACAGAAAACCTATTTACTTCTTGAGAATATTGACTGTTTTTTATAAGCCTCACAGGGCTAGAGAGAGAGCACAGATGTTCTCGTTGTGAACTGGTGACTGTAATACTCTGTCGTACCCGTCATCTAGGCCATATGTCTTAACACGATGCATACCTCTTGTTGGACGTGCAAATGAATCAGTAGCCCAAGGGCCATTATAACTCTGAATATATGAAAGCATTTTTATCTGCAAGTGTATTGACTTTTGTTCAGAAATCACAGTACTCTTGCTCAAAGCCCAGATGGCCCTGTTTGATTTAGTACCTTTCTTGTGTAATTGGATCAGCTTGCCCTGTTTTCATAACTTAAAGTAGAATTTTGGTTTAGCAGCCCAACACTAGTGAGCAAGGAATGAAAATGTGCACATTTTTCTAGCATTTCAGCAAGAGGCGTCTGTGTATCTGCTGGCTTAAGGGCCTTAGAGCAGGAGAAGAGACTCCTCAACAATGAAAGTGACAGCTTTGTTATTAGATTATCTGTGGTGAGTTGGGACTTAATATATTATCTTTGAAATGAGGCGTGACACTTCTCTCCATGTGAAGTCTGAATCAACATTTTATGGAGCATCTGTTTAAGTTTTCTTTCAGGCCTTGTCTAATGGAGACTGTCATCCCTGGATTTGCCTTACTTCTGCGTGTTCTCCATATAGGCTTTTTCACTTGTCTGTCTGGGGTGTGCGGAATGAAGGCTGGCACGTGGAAGCTGAGGCCTGGTCACATAAGACACGGCTGCCCTCCACTGAGAAGAGCTGTTTTTTGTCATCAGTGACTAGGTTTCAGCCTCCCTTGTAAGCAACCTTTTAAGCTAATTAACAGTTCCTTTAAAACAAACGGTTTCTTAGAACTTTTAAACATATTTTGACCGGAGATGTTGGTTGTTTTTGTTTTTCAGTTAGTTGTGTTAAATTGAAAACAAAACCTAAAAAAGGAGCTAAGGTGGGGCGCCGGGGTGGCTCAGTGGGTTAAAGCCTCTGCCTTTGGCTCAGGTCATGATCTCGGGGTCCTGGGATCAAGCCCCACATCGGGCTCTCTGCTCGTCAGGGAGCCTGCTTCCCCCTCTCTCTCTGCCTGCCTCTCTGCCTACTTGTGATCTTTCTCTGTCAAATAAATAAATAAAATCTTTAAAAAAAAAAGGAGCTAAGGTAATTGATTTTAAGATCTGTCCCTCTGTTTTTGTGCCTACCTTTGAAATTAATTTTTGTTGTGATTTCTTATAGTGGCCTACAAGTTCCTCACATATCTGACACGTGGTAGAGTAACCTCTGTGGTGGTGGTGGTTGTTAGGTGACACCCAGGCTGTGGCAAGAGATTGAGGTCACATTAAGCAGCCTGCTTTCATTAGAGTTGAATCAGAGATGCAGGTTCTAGAATTAAGCATAATGGCCTTTTAATTGTTTTGGTTGGTTTGGGATTTTCTGCTGTTCTTAATTACATTGGTAACAGATCCAGTATGGACCTTATGTTTTGAAATTGTGGTCAGTCTGAGGTTTGGTTTTGCTTATACAGTGTTGGGATTTTTTGGGTTTTAGTAATCAAATTAAATGTTTGGATTTTTAAATTTTCATAGTAAGAATACATAATTTAAACAGTCAATAGCACTAGGAGACTGATAATTAAAAGAACAGCTGCTCCATCTTTCCTTAATTGTCCTCAATCACTTTTAGTACTTTCAGTGTTTTTTTTTTCTTTCTTTTTTTTTTTTAAAGATTTTATTTTACTTATTTTAACAGAGAGAGAACACAAGCAGGCAGAGGCAGAGAGAGGAGCAGGCTCCCTGCCGAGCAAGGAGCCCGATGTGGGACTTGATCCCAGGACACTGGGATCATGACCTGAGCCGAAGGCAGCCGCCTAACCAACTGAGCCACCCAGGCGTCCCAGTGTTTTTTTTTCTGATGCATATTATTTCCATATTTTTACATAGGATGCTTATACTGTGCTTATACAGTATGCTTATACTGTTATTTCTTGATCTTTTCAGTCTTAGGTATTATCTATTGAATTTCTACTATGGAAGATGATTTCAAATTTTTTAAAAGTTTTTTTTAATAAAGATTTATGTATTTATTTTATATATAGTGAGAGAGTGTGCACACATAATGTGCAAGTTGTGGGGGAAGGGTAGAGGGAGAGTGGGAGAAGCAGACTCCCCATTGAGCGTGAAACTCAGCACAGGGCTTGATCCCATGACCCCCGAGATCATGACCCAAGCTGAAATCATGAGTGGGTGCCTGACTGAGCCACCCAGGTGCTCCAAAGATTTTTTATCTTTAAGTATTCTCTACACCCAGTGTGAGGCTCAGACTCAACCCTGAGATGAAGAGTCGCATGCTTTACCAACTGAGCCAGCCAGGTGCCCCTGATTTTGTATTCTTATACTGCTACCTACCCTCAACCCTTCCTGCTGTCCTCCTAATACAGATTCATCACACTTTTGATTAAATCAATATTTTGTGTGTTTTTATATTATATATCGGTGTTCAGTCAGAAAAAACCAACCATTCTTGATATTTCTTCCCCCCATTCTTTTTTTTTTTAAAGATATTTATTTATTTGACAGAGAGAGAGAGATCACAAGAGTAGGCAGAGAGGCAGGCAGAGAGAAGGGGGGGGGGTAGCAGGCTCCCCGCTGAGTAGAGAGCCCGATGCTGACAAAATCATTGGAAGGTCATGGGAACCCCACCTTGCAGGGATTCCAAGAAACTGTTGCTATTAATAATCTTGGATATCTTAAACACCAAAGCAGGCAATTTGTAGAATATCGAAAACCTGCAAAGCCACATGTCTGTCATCTGTTAGAGGCCACACACCTGCTTATTGCTACTAGAAGAGCAATAATAACATATACTTTTCTTACATCTTCTAGGTCTTGAATGAATGACTCTATACTGATGGAATTTAAACCACAACCCCATTGGCACAGCATTCTGGGAAATGTAGTTTCTAGGTTTTCAGTCTCCCTTTCCATCAGCTATGAGCCAGAAAGGGGGTAGAGGTAAATGTAGCTTAAAGAAGAAAAATTAACATCCAATATAATGTCTGTCTGTACTGTGATTATATTGTATTCCTTATACATTTTCCCTTTAAATATAATAATCACCACTCTTTTTCTTTTTTTCCTCCTTCTGCTTGATTTATTGAGTATCAATCCCTAATTCATCCCTAAACTATGACAAAAGTATAAATCTTGGGCGCCTGGGTGGCTCAGTTGGTTGAGCGACTGCCTTCGGCTCAGGTCATGATCCCGGAGTCCCAGGATCTAGTCCCGCATCAGGCTCCCGGCTCCGCGGGGAGTCTGCTTCTCCCTCTGACCTCTCCTCTCATGCTCTCTCGCGCGCTCTCTCAGATAATAAATAGATAAATCTTAAAAAGTATAAATCTCTTTTCAGTACAAATACTTTAGTGGAACCTTTTTGGGAGGCTTTATAAAAAGGTTCCATTGGAGGGAGTGAATTTTGGGGGGCCTTGCATGTTTCTGCCCACACTGGTTGGAAATTCGAATAGATATAAAATGTTATATTGGTGATGGCATTTCTTTGGAAATTTTAAACCTCGTTTTGTGGTCTTCTAACTTTTAATAGTAATATTGTGAAGTCTGATTTTATTCTGATTCTGGATTCTTTGTATGGAATTTCTTTTTTCTTCGAAAGATTTTAGGGTGTTGTCTTTACCCCAAGTATTCTGAAATACCCCAGGTATTCTGAATATGTGACTGTGTACCTTCGTGTGACTATTCTAAAATTCATCTGTGCTTGGCATTCAGTAGGCCTTTTCAGTCTGAAGCTTATTTCGATTTTCTTGTATTATATTTTTGATAACATATTCTTTGATAGTTCTCTCCTTTGTCTTTCTGGGAACCCCTATTATCCAAATGGTGAAATTCCTACACTGGTCCTCTTAATTTTGTTTTTTTTTTTGCCCTTCATGGTTTTGTCTCCCCCCTCATTCAGTTTTCAGATATTCTGAGCTTTTTCTTCCAGCTCTTTTATTGTACTTTTAATATTTGCTGTTGATGTTTTAAATTTCCAGGAACTCTTTTTGTTCTCAGAACTTTTTTTTTAAGATTTTATTTATTTATTTGACAGAGAGAGGTACAGTGAGAGACGGAACACAAGCAGGGGGAGTGGGAGAGGGAGAAGCAGCTTCCCTGCTGAGCAGGGAGCCCGATGCGGGGCTCGATTCCAGGACCCCGGGATTTTGACCCGAGCCAAAGGCAGACGCTTAACCCACCGAGCCACCCAGGCGCCCCAGTTCTCAGAACTTTATATATAAGATTTTTACACATTGTTAGGAATTCTGTTTTGTTTACTTTGATTCCTGTCTTTCCTGTTAGAGATTTTCTTCAAATGTCTGGTAATTTTTGGCTGTTTACTTTGAGAATGAGGCACTTAAAAGCTCTGAGTGTGGAGCCCTGGCTCATCAAGTGGTAGGCATCCCTGTAGGAGGTACTGGCAGCTGGTCATTCTCCCTGGAGAGGACTCCTCCAGTCTCCTGCCCAGAGAAGACAAGCCTGGCAGCAGGTGTTTCAGAGCCAAGTGGGGGAACAGAGCTGGGGAGGGGAAGAGGTCTCATCAGTGAGTAGATAGACGTTCACTCGATCTCCCAACTTTCAGTATGGTACTCCTGCCCTAGGCTGTAACTGCTCACTTGGTTCAGAGGCCCTCTGCCTGGCAGCGTGGGCAAGGGAAAGAGGGATCTCTTTCTTATATAGACTTTCAGTCAGTTCTCCTGTTTTAGCCCCCCCGACCCCCTTTTGTTCAGAGGTACCAGGTGCCTTCAGTTTCTGAGTTTTTTCTGACTTTCTGTAGTGGGAATTTACTTTGTGCTGCAAGTGTTTAACTTTTTCCTTTCCATGAGGTTACTTGTCACTAGTGCATGTGCCTTCCAGCTTCCAAAATTTTGTTGACATCTTTCTGCTGTTGCATCCTTTTCTCTTTCCTTCCTTCCTTCCTTCCTTCCTCCCTCCCTCCCTCCTTTCTTTCTTTTGGGGGATGGTTATGCCTTTAAAAACATCCCTTTGCTGTCATTTGAATGGTGTCTCATGAGGAAACACTGATAAATGCCTGCCACACATTTATGTTTAACCAGCATATTCATCAGCTTTTCCTTGCTGCTCTCCATTCGGTCACCGTAGCCTTGGTGTAATTGAGTACTAATACTCTTCCAGAACAATGTTTTTCAGACTTCCCTAACACCAAGAATTACTTAAGGTGCTTGTTGAATATACAGATCTCTGCTGGAAGATTTCTGATTTCAGTAGGTCAGGATTAGGACCCAGGCATGCATGTGTGTTTTAAACAAATGCCCTAAGATGTGTCTTATCTTTGGCAAGTTTGGAAACTCTGTTTTAGAAGGACCTTCTAAACCTTTATTGCTCCCAAGTCTCTGAGGCAAACTCCTCAGGCTACACCTAATATTGCTTTTGTATTCAGACTGTGTTTTAGTCTGTCTGGCTTTGGTCTGGATTTCTAAATTAAAGTGTGTGTCCTTCATCTGATTAACTCCTCTCTTCTCTGGTTAAGTGCTTGCTGGTGGTAATAACTTTGGCCTTCTGTGACTCCTATTTTTTTTTAGCCAGCACTTCTAGACCCATTGCTTGGTTGCTTGGTTCCTGGCCTGTGTGGGTGGGGAGGAAATATTAGTTATGAACATTGAGCTACTCTCTGCATCATTTCACTGTCCAAATCCTAGAATCTGTTAGATTTTTTTTTGGTGAAGTGGAAAATTGACTCAGGCTTTGAAAACAGATGTACTAATTATCTGCCTTGGATTTATGCAGCATCATTTTTAGAGATATTAAAAGCTGTGATTAGATGTTTGCTTTTAACTTTCATAATATGAAAGGGCACATTCTCTTCTCCTTTTTGTAGTATGGATCCCTAAGGCCCAGAAAAGCAAAATGGCTGGACCTTTTACTACCAGTCTGTAAGGCATCTGGAAATGAGTGTTTGCAGCTGCTCCTTGGTTGCTGTGAATTGCGTGGCAGTCAGGAACCAAATATGCAGCTCAGGTCATGCATGATCCCAGGGTCATGGGATCGAGCCCCGCATCGGGTTCCCTGCTCAGTGGGAAGCCTGCTTCTCCCTCTCCCATTCCCCCTGCTTGTGCTCACTCTCTCGCTGTGTCTCTCTCTGTCAAATAAATAAATAAAATCTTAAAAAAAAAAAAAAAGAGAGAGAGAAACAGCTCTAATAGGTTTTCCAAGTTCCTCTGAAACAGTTTTGGTGAATGAAGTCACAAAAACAGTGGGAAATCTGAAGTGTTACTATCTCACAGATTACTGGTCACCGGCTGTGTGATGAAGCACTACTTTGAACTGTTACTGATTTACTGCAGTTGACTGTTTGTGTACACCTTTCCCCACCTTTCCAATAATTTAGTGTTTTCAGGTTAACAGGATTTTCTCTTTGCTTTGAGGTGTGTAGTAGGGGCTGGTGATGTTTGCTGAGGTCATTCTCCGATCTATGTTTAGGCTGATTTTCAGACATTTAATTTACAGTTGCTCTTGCATTAGTTAATCTCTAGCCATCTTTTTTATGAAGCCATTCTTCGAGGCTGTGGTTATTTAATTGAACCTAAGAGTAGACTTCTCATTGATTTGCATCATTTTAGATGTGAGGACTTGGCTCCTGGGTATCTGGGAATAATCGGTGGTATCTAATATTTACTACATCAAGTAGTATGTGAATAAGTAGACTTCTGAGTTTATGTTTTTAGGGCTTTATTTTATTTATTTATTTGTTTATTTTAATTTATTTATTTGACAGAGATAGAGAGAGCACAAGCAGGGGGAGCAGCAGAGGGAGAGGGAGAAGCACGGTCCCTGCCGAACAGGAAGCCCAATGCGGGGCTTGATCCCAGGATGCTGGGATTATGACCTGAGCTGAAGGCAGACACTTAACTGATTGAGCCACCCAGGCACCCTATTTATTTATTTAAAAGATTTTATTTATTTACTTGAGAGAGAGAAAGAGCAAGCACAGAGGGAGAAGCAGACCCCCGCTGAACAGGGAGCCCAGAGTGGGGCTTGGTCCCAGGACCCTGGGATCATAACTCAAGCCAAAGGCAGGCACTTAACCAACTGAGCCACCCAGGAGTCCCTGTTTCTAGGGTTTTAAACAAATCTAGGACAAAAGGAAAGTGTCCCATTAGGAGGAAAAGCTGCATCGTTGGGATGTGTACTTATGTTTCTTATTAGAGAAATTATATTGAAAGAATTTCGTCATACAGTTACATATCTTTATTCTACTTCTGTCTTTTTCTCTTTCAGGGTTGTGTGCTGCTTGTACCAGTGAAAAATTATTGATGTGGAGAGTAAAACATTCAGTTTTAGTTGTAGGAGTTGTAGGATTTTCAGTTTAAATATTCATGGCGCATATGTGATTTTTTTTTTTATCACTTGTTTTGGGTCAATCAGATTTGCTGCATAGTTGAGTTTCCGTGATGGAAAATGCCTGCAGTTGGAAAAATGGTATTTTCCCCTTCGTGGAGTAACCTTGGCGTTTTAATTAATTCCATCTCTATGCATGACAGAAATCTGTTTCACCAGAGGTTTGACTGAATTGAATTTCAAGGGGAAGGTAGCACCTTCTCCATTGAGAGAAAAGGGCTATGGATTATTTTTAAACTATATAAAGCTTTTTCTGCATGGGTCGAGGGAAGAGTGGTAAGATATCTGTAACATGGAAGTTATTGTAGTCCGTTAATTTTTATGTAGAGAAACCGAAATGCTTTAGTGGAAACCCTCCACTATATTCTGTCCTAGAACACATTTAAGGCTTGTTCATAATTCTGTGTTGACATCAGTTCCCATGTAATTATAGGAACCTGTTTGGCTCCTGCTGCTTGTTAGTCTTCTCCAGTGGCATGTGGATACTCCTAGGTAGCTCCTGGCACTTCTCCCACGTTGGGGTTTTTTGGTTTAAGACTGGATGCCACTGTGTTTACTGTGGTAATGAACTCCTACCTCGCCATGCTGTCCTGCTTTTCAGGAGCAAAACTGAAGGGCAGGTGGGCAGACAGACATTATCATCAGGTGATTTTTAACCCTGGAAGGCTTCCAGTTAGTATCTAGCTCCTAAACTGGGCTTAAACCAAGCGATCAAGGACAGTCTGTGGGATTAATGAGATAACTGATTGAACTTGTTTACTTTGGGCATGGAACTGTTAGTCTGTTTAAACTTCTTTCGTATGGGCATATTGGATGGAGAAGGATACTACTTTTAAGGGATTTGGAGAACGGCCCGTAAGGTCTCAGAGTTCATCTTCTACCGCTGTTTTCTGTAGTCTGTTTTAGCTACCTTGGCTTTCTTACTAGTTCTCTGACATGTCAAGCTCGTTCCCGTCTCAGGCTTTTTACTTGCTGTTTTTTAATTCTTCTTGGAGAGCTCTTCCCCCAAATGTTCCTAGGGGTTGCTCTACTCATGGAGAGACTTCTTTGTGAAGAGTCAGCCCCCCTCCCTGCAACCCTAAGAGAACACTTCCTGGGGCGCCTGGGTGGCTCAGTCATTGCCTTAGGCTCAGGTCATGATCCTGGAGTCCTGGGATCGAGCCTGCATGGGCTCCCTGCTCAGCAGGAAGCCTGCTTCTCCCTCTCCCACTCCCCCTGCTTGTGTTCCCTCTCTCACTGTGTCTCTCTCTGTCAAATAAATAAACCCTTAAAAAGAAAAAAGAACATCCCTTCATACCCTTATTTTCACCCTTCATGATTCTTCCTTTTTTTTTTTAATTCTTTTTATCAGTAATTGAGATACGAGATTTTATTTGTTTCCTTGTTTATCTCTTCCACTAGAATGTAAGCCCCAAGATTGTAGAAACTTGTTCGGTGTCTAGAAGTGGGTTTATTAACCTCAGCATTATTGACATTTTGGACTAGATGATACTTTATTGTGGGGGGTTATCCCATGCATTACAGAATGTTTTCTATCCACTAGATGCCAGGCATACCCCCTAGTCAAGATAATCAAAAATGTTTCTAGACATTGCCAAATGTCTCCTGGGAGACAGAATCATTCTCTTTAGAACCATTGTTATAGAACAATGCTTTGGCACCTAGAGCGTGCTTAAGAAGTATTTATTGAGGGGCACCTGGGTGACTCTGTGGGTTAAAGCCTCTGCCTTCAGCTCAGGTCAAGATCTCAGGGTCCTGGGGTCGGCCCCTGAATCGAATCAGGCTCTCTGCTCAGTAGGGAGCCTGCTTCCCCCTCTTTCTCTGCCTGCCTCTCTGCCTACTTGTGATCTCTCTCTCTCTCTGTCAAATAAATAAAATCTTTTTTTTAACTTTTTTAAATTTTATTTATTTATTTGACAGAGAGAAGGAGATCACAAGTAGGCAGAGAGGCAGACAGAGAGAAAGGGGAAGCAGGCTCCCCGCTGAGCAGAGAGCCCAACGTGGGGCTCCATCCGTGGACCCCAAGATCATGACCCGAGCTGAAGGCAGAGGCCTTAATCCACTGAGCCACCCAGGTGCCCCATAAATAAAATCTTTTTAAAAAAATATTTATCGAGTGGATTAAGTGATAGGTGCTCAATAAATATTCACCGGATGATAAATAAATAAATGATGAATAATTCAGCAAATTAAAAACTTTTGGAGCACTAAACCAAGCATATAGCCTCCTCGTTTCTTTCCTGTTTTTTTTTTTTTTTTTTTTAAGATTTTGTGTATTTGGGGCACCTGGGTGGCTCAGTGGGTTAAGGCCTCTGCCTTCGGCTCAGGTCCTGATCTCAGGGTCCTG
This sequence comes from Nasua narica, assembly GCA_028533885.1. Taxonomy (NCBI): domain Eukaryota; kingdom Metazoa; phylum Chordata; class Mammalia; order Carnivora; family Procyonidae; genus Nasua; species Nasua narica. Next base: position 18,291,593 of record CM052804.1, on the reverse strand, counting down.
GGATCGAGCCCCGCATCGGGCTCTCTGCTCATCAGGAGCCTGCTTCCCCCTCTCTCTCTGCCTGCCTCTCTGCCTACTTGTGATCTCTCTCCTCTCTGTCAAATAAATAAATAAATAAAAATCTAAAAAAAAAAATTTTGTGTATTTGTCAGAGAAAGAACACATGCATGCGCAAGCAGAGGGGAGCAGCAGGCAGAGGGAGAAGCAGGCTTCCCCGCTGAGCAAGGAGCCCGATGTGGGGATTGATTCCAGGATACTGGGATCATGACCTGAGTCTAAGGGTCACTCAGGCAGGCACCCCTCATTTTGAAGTTGTTTGATGTGAACGTTTCTAGGGTTTGTTATGTGGTTATGAACATTTGATTCATTAATGGATTTTAATGTCTATGCTTGGAAAGTCTTGCCACCCCACCTACCTAAATTATTGAAGCCACATTAGGCAAGGCTGTATTAAAGTTCTTTCTGGCTAGGATTAAAGTACACCAAACAAAACTCCCATTTTGCATTGTGACCTTCTTTGTTCCAGAGCAACTGATTCTCTATTTCTGTTAAACATTTATGTTCCGTCTCTGATACTATTAGATTTTTTTTTTAAAGATTTTATTTATTTATTTGAAAGACAGAGAAAGTGAGAGAGAGCATGAGAGGAGAGAAGGTTAGAGGAAGAAGCAGACTCCCCGTTGAGCTGGGAGCCCGATGTGGGACTTGATCCCGGAACTCAAGGATCATGACCTGAGCCAAAGGCAGTTGCTCAACCAACTGAGCCACCCAGGCGCCCAGATTTATTTTGATTTGAACTGTTGAATAAGAATTCTGTTGAGAGTAATGTCTAGAATCTTTGCTCTTGAAGACACAACTCTTCTTTAGGTTACCTGGAGAGAAGAGTAGGCAGAGTTATTTATCTTTCAGAGAGGATCTTGAAATGTCTCTTTCATCTATCTCTCTGTTTCTTTAAATTTATTTATTTGAGAGAGAGAGAGAGAGCGCGCACACCAGTAGAGGAAGCAGGAGGCAGAGGGAGAGGGAGAAGCAGACTCCCCACTGAGCAAGGAGCCTGGGGCGGGCCTTGATCCCATGACCCCAGAATCACAACCTGAGCCGAAGGCAAATATTTAACCTACTGAGCCAGCCAGGTGCCCCTTCTCTGTTTCTTTATGTTGGGGAGAGGTTTAATAGAATATTAAAGACTTGAACATGGGGGCACCTGGCTGGCTCAGTTGGTGGAGCCCGCAACTCTTGATCTTAGGGTTATGAGTTCGAGCCCCACTGGGTGTAGTGGGTGTAGAGATTACTTAAAAATAAAATCTTAAAAAGTAAAGAATTGAACATGTATTTAAGAAAGGAGAGAGGGCAGGGCACCTGCGTGGCTCAGTGGGTTAAAGCCTCTGCCTTTGGCTCAGGTCATGATCTCAGGGTCGTGGGATCGAGCCCCACATCGGACTCTCCGCTCAGTGGGAAGTCTGCGTCCCTCTCTCTCTCTGCCTGCTTGTGATCTCTCTCTGTCAAATAAATAAATAAAATCTTAAAAAAAAAAAGGAGAGGGGATGCCTGGGTGGCTCAGTCAGTTAAATGTCTGCCTTCCACTCAAGTCATGATCCCAGCATCAAGGAATGGAGCCTTGCATCGGGCTCCCTGCTCAGCAGGGAGTCTACTTCTCCCTCTCCCCCTCCCCCAACTCATGTTTGCTCTTTTTCCCTCTCTGAAATAAATAAAATTTTAAAAAAAAGGGGGGGACACCTAGCTGGCTCAGTCAGTAGAGCGTATGACTCTTGATCTCCAGGTCATGAGTTTGAGCCCTACGTTGGGCATAGAGAGTAGAGAGTACTTAAAAAAAAGAGAGAGAGAAAGAGAGAGAGAATTTTCTTATTGACATCCCAAATTCATATTCATATAACTGATTCTAGTACGGTAAAACTAAGGCCCTTGAGACTTTGTTGAAGGAGGAAGCCTACTTTTTAAGGTCAGTTTTTTTCCTCCCCTAATGAGATTTTATTGGGTACTTCAATACAAAAACTGTAATTTACTTGGTAATCAAAGTTGAAAGGAAAGTGCTATTACCTAAGGTGTCTTAGCATGAAAGTAGATAGCATTTAGATTTAGAATTAAAGAATTTTTTTTCTCTTTATAACTAGCAATTGAAACTTGAGTTTTATAATAGCAGAATGCCATTTGAATAAAGGCCCCAAGTGGTAGTGGTAACTAGAATACTTTTGAGATAATTTTAAATACATGAAAAAAGCAACAACTAAATTGGACTCTTTATTTATCAAATGTGAAAGGTCAACGTCTTTCTACTTGGGAAGTTTCCTACTCTTAAAATGCAGGAATACATATTTGGAATGAAATGTTAGGAAATTGTATAGAAAAATAGGTTTTGTCTTTTGAGGAATAGAAGAGAGTGCTTTTTGAAAGTGCATTGCTTGAGTTTTATGAAGACTTATCTCTGAATTCTGTGGTAAATTTGACATTAGGAAGATAGGAAGTAATGCTCTCTGATCTTGATTTCAAAGAAACTGACTCCTGAGGATGTGAAAAGCTTATTGTATCATGGTTTCTAAGATAGAAGGGCTTAAGAAGGGAATAAGAATTGGTGTGTTGCTGAGCGGGAGGCAGCCTCACAATATTTCTGAAAATCAAGGACTCTGAAGAACGCAGATGGTGAGGTTTGTAGATCTAATTTAAAAGATCAGAAAGGAAAGACTTAAAATTCTGTAAAGAACCCTTTTCTTTCTTCTTGGGTTTTATCTCAGGAATGTTACTTTTTAAAAATTGCAGCACACAGTGCTTCCAGTAAGGCCTGAATTTGTCCTTTGATTAAAAGTAGTTGGTCACTTGGGGGCGCCTGGGTGGTTCAGTGCGTCACTTGGGGGCGCCTGCCTTCGGCTCAGGTCATGATCTCAGGGTCCTGGGATCGGCCCTCTGCTCAGCAGGGAGCCTGCTTCCCCCCTCCCTCTCTCTGCCTGCCTCTCTGCCTACTTGTGATCTGTCTCTGTCAAATAAATAAATAAAATCTTAAAAAAAAAAAGCAGTTGGTCACAGAATTTATCGTTCTGGGGGCACCTGGGTGGCTCAGTTGGTTATGTGTTCGACTCTTGATCTCACCTCAGGTCTTGATCTCGGGGTTGTGAGTTCGAGCCCTGCATTGGGCTCCATGCTGGGGATGGAGCCTACTTTAAAAAAATTGTCATTCCGTTATAAAGCTTTATGAAGTGTTTTTGGTTCATTTGTTTTTAACTAAAAGTTTTCAAAGCAGACCCTCTACTTTGGATTAGGGATTATATCAATATTAAATTAGTTTGAATAAAGCTTTTGGGGATTTTCAGTGGAAGGAATGTTGTATTAATGTAAATTTACTGAAGTTGGGCTGCTCTTGGGAAACATAGAAAGAGCTGTTTGGGGGCGCCTGAGTGGCTCAGTCGTTGAGCGTCTGCCTTCGCCTCAGGTCATGATTCCAGGGTCCTGGGATCGAGTCCCACATTGGGCTCCCTGCTCTGCGGGAAGCCTGCTTCTCCCTCTCCCTCTGCTGCTCCCCCTGCTGTGTTCCCTCTATCCCTGTGTCTCTCTCTGTAAAATAAGTAAATAAATCTTCAAAAAAAAATTAAAAAAAAGAAAGAGCTGTTTGTAAAAAAAAGAAAGAGCTGTTTGTATTTTATTAATAAAATAGAAATTTGGGGTGGGTTGAATTTTCATTTGGGGAAAATAGTAGGAAATTGCTATACCAAATCATTTCCCATCACCTATGTTTTTTGTGGTGATTAGTGAAAGAGCAGGGGATCAGAAGACCTAGATTTGAGTCCTAATTCTGCAATTTAGTCCAGAATGATCTTGGGCAGTTGCCCTTAGATCAGTGGCCCTTAGATCAGTCTTTCTCTCTAGGGCGCATGCATTCGATTGCACCCACTCCTGGAGTTTCAGTGTCCTCCCCTGTAAAATGGGAAACAGTGATACTCTACTATAGCGCCTCGTTGTATACTCAGTGTCACCAATAGGAGCGTGTCACTTATGCAGTCTCTGTGGAGGCAGAAGAAAGGCTGAGAAGCACTGATGGTTGCCAGCATGAAAACCTGTCTATTGATGAAGGTGACTTTTGTTTTAGTGGGTCTGTTTTGATATTAGAGTTTGAATCGAGCCTATTTTAAGGCATCTGTAACTGTGTAATATATTATGGTCTTTTCCAATGGACTGCTTTAAAAAAAAAAAAAAGTTTTGCCTTGCCAGAGAGTTACTGTTTTGCCTTATAAACGGTGCTCACTGTTAGGCATAAGGTTGTTCCTCGAAGTGATTTCTTAACTTTGTAGCATGTAGGTTGGATCACCCGTGGATATAAAAAGAATTAGGGACTTAATCTGAATCTCTTTTCCTGGTCATTCTAGGAAGCTGTTTCAGTCCTGGCAATGGCAATGGCAGGTAGAACTGGAAACTCAGAAAAGGCAGGAACTGAGGTGACTGGAATTAGTTGAAAATGTTTGTTTCTGGATAGATTATTATTATTTCTTCTTGTTTTCTGCTGGCTTTTTATTTTTTATTTGTTTATTTTTAAAGATTAAAAGAGCGAACAAGAGGTAGAGAAGGGGGAGCGGGAGAGGGATAAGCAGATACCCCAGTGAGGATGGAACCCAACACAGGCCTCCATCTCAGGATCCTGAGATGACTTGAGCTGAAGTCAGATCCTTGAATGATTGAGCTACCCAGGTGCCTCTCTGTAAGCTTTTTGAAAAGGTGCTTTGGGGGAGCTGTCAGAATGAACCCAGAGAATTCAAACAGAAGAAAGTTTTTTATTTTTCTCTATATCTTTCTTTTATTTTAAATTTGCATGCTCTCCCATTATAGATCGATCATGAAGATCTACTATTTTGATAAATTATCATTTATTTTTTAAGATTTTACTTATTTGAGAGAGAAAGACCATGAGGTGGAAGAAGGGGCAATAGGAGAGGAAGAAGCAGGACTCGATCCCAGGACCCTGAGATCATGACCGAGTCAAAGGCACTTAACTGACTGGGCCATCCAGATGCCCCGGTTTTGATCAGTTTTTAAAGTCTAGTATGTTAGATCCCTGGCAGAGAAAAACTAGACTGAGCTTTGAAACCAGACATCAGAAGGTGTTTCCCTTGAAGGATGGTTGTCAGCTGCCGGATTCTTGAAGTGAGATCAGACACCGAACCATCTAGCCAAAGTCTAGCTGTCCAAAGTCCAAAGTCTACTATCCAGTTCTTTGTAATTGGAGCAAAAGGCTCTGTTGTGCATCCAGCTTGTAGCAGTGTTACTGGAAGGGTTGGGATTGTGAAGGCCTTCACAGTCGTGTTTCTGATCCAATTCTACCTGCCTCTAAAGGTTCTTGGTTTTTAGAACGTTTCGGATATTTGCCCTTTCCTTTTGTCATTGAGAAAGTGTTTAAATGGTTTTGAGAGCATTGAGAGAAATGTTTAAGTGGTTACTCCTTTAGTCACAGGGAAATATTGATCGCCTGTGTAGAGTCCAGAACCGAACTTCCTCAGTGAATCGAGATGCTCGTTCAATCTTCTAGGCTTGGCTTGGTACACATGGTCTTTCATCTGTACTAGGGGCTACCTGTGAGATTTCCTGTGTCCTAATCTCATTAATCACCTTGTTTGGAAGCAGTTCTTCCCTGGATTAATTTGGAGAGTTGATTGCCCTGTCTTGAACCTTTCTTGTCATCTGTAAGTTGTACTCCCAGTGATAATGTTATTTTGGCTTTGATTTTTTTGGGGGGGGGAAGGGGTATCAAGAAGTGGGATTTCCTCGGAACAGGTTTTTGGGTGAATTATTGTTCTTGAAATTTAGTTTTATTTTTGCCCCCTACTTTAATGTCTTAGGGAAAGACAGTTCCCTGGTTTTAGTCTCATTTGTCAAGTGAGGATCACTTACAGACTGTAACAGGAGGACAGCTGTATAGTTTTTTTTGTGACCTGATAAGTAGTTAAATTCTCACCTGGTATTTATGCTCTGATCAGATTCCAGGGATATGACTATACTGGGAGTCAGTAAGCTATGGCCCACGAGCCAGATCTGGTCCATGGTTTGTTTTTATAATGCCCATGAACTATGAATGGTTTTACATTTTTAAAATGTAAAAATGTAGTTTTAAAATGTACAAATCAAGCGAGTGAGAAGACAGACCATACACTGGGAGAAAATATTTGCAAAAGACACATCTGATAAAGGACTGTTATCCAAAACAAAGAATTCTTAAAACTCAACAATAAGAAAACAACCATATTGAAAACTGTGGAAAAGTGCAAAACAGACACCTTACTGAAGAAAATATACAGATGGAAGTAAGCATATGAAAAGAAGTTCAACTTCATATGTCATCAGAGAATTGAAAAATTAAAACAGTGAGATTACACTACTACAGACCTATTAGAATGGCCAGAATCTACAACATTGACAGCACCAAATGCTGGCAAGAATGTGCAGCAGCAGGAGCTATCCTTCATTGATGGTGGGAATGCAAAACAGTACCACCACTTGGAAGACAATTTGGCAGCTTATTATACAATCCTATACCATAGGATCTGGCAGTCACAATCAGTAGTATTTACTCATAGGAGCCAAAATTTATGTTCCCATAAAAACCTGCACAAGAATATTTGTAACAGCCTTATTCATAATTGTTAAAACCTGGAAGCAACCAAGATGCCCTTCAGTAGGGGAATGGATAAACTGTTGTACATCCACACAGTGGAGTATTACTCAGCACTGAAAGGAAAGGGGCTATCAAGCCGTGAAAAGGCATGGAGGAAACTTAAATGTGTACTGCTAATTGAAAGAAGCCAATCTGAAAAAGGCTACATATGATTAGGATTCCAACTATGTGATATTCTGGAAAAGACGAAACTATGGGGACAGTAAAAGGGACCAGTGGTTGGGGGAAAGGAGGGAAAAACAGGCAGAGCACAGATTTTTAGGGCAGTGAAACTATCCTGTATGATGCTACAATATGTGTAGTTGCCATTACACATTTGTCCAAACATATAAAATATAGGTTGGCAAGAGTAAGCCCTAATGTAAACTATGGACTTTGGGTGGTAATAAGGTATCGATTGTATCAAATGTCCAACTGCAGGATGTAGATGGTGGGGGAGGCTGTGTGTGTGTGTGTGTGTGTGTGTGTGTGTGGAGGGGAAATAGCATATATGGGTTCTCTCTGTACTTTTCTGCTCAATTTTGCTGTGAACCTGAAACTCCTCTCAAAAAATAAAGCTTATTATTTTAAAAAAGTCAAAACAAATCGAAGAATAAAGTGTGACAGAGACCATATGTGGCCTGTAAAGCCTCAAATGCTAGTTTTCTTTTAAGGGGGAAGGAGGGGGGCAGAGGGAGAGAGAGAACCTTAAGCAGGCTCCACACCCAGTGCAGAGCCTGACACGGGGCCTGATCTCACGACCCTGAGTTCATGACTGAGTCAAAATCCAGTCAGACTGAGCCCCTCAGGTGCCCCAGTATTAATAATTAATACTATTATTAATAATCAATAATTAATATTTAATATTATCTGGCCATTTACAAAAAAGGTTTACCAAGCCCTGGACTCTTATCACAGAGGAACTAGGGGATGAGTTTCTCCTTAGTTTCAGCTTAGTTTCTCCTTCGTGCCATGCCCAGTCCTCTTAATTCTCCTGAGTGTCTCTGATGGCAGAGTGGTTCTCATTGAATTTCCATTTCATTTGCAGGTATATGAGTGACCTAAAGCTGCAAAGTAAAACGGAGAGAAAGCAGTGCCAACTGCGAGCAGGGCAAGGATGCCAATTCCTCCACCGCCTCCACCACCCCCTGGTCCTCCTCCGCCTCCCACTTTTAACCAGGTAGGTCGTCTTCCCACCTGGGTATTTCAGAACCTTCATGGATACTTAGGGCTTCCTGGTGTAAGACCTACTGTACTCAAAGATAGAAACGGAATAAGTAAAGTCAGTCTTCGTTAACTAGTTCTGATTTCTGAGAGGTCCTCTTAGGACTTTAATGGCTTTTCTTGCTTTCTTGTCCTGATTCAGTCTAAATGGAGATTTGGTCCTGTCACATCAGAGTAGGTACTAGTCTTTTGCCCCTAAAACTGTTTGTTCTATAAAGGTCAGTATAGTATTTCTCTGGCATCATTGAGGAAACGGATGGCAAATCCTAATGGTTGTTTCTTTCTACTATTTCATCTCCTCCTCTTCTACTCCAAACCAGTTCTTCCTAAAGCCAAGTCCATGAAGTCTACCAGCCCATCAGAAAAAGAAAGGATTTCCCAGTTTCTGGGAAATACTATTAAGAAGACTTAAAGGGGGGGTGCCTGGGTGGCTCAGTTGTTAAACAACTGCCTTCGGCTCAGGTCATGATCCTGGAGTCCCTGGATCGAGTCCCGCATCGGGCTCCCTCCTCAGTGGGGAGTCTGCTTCTCCATCTGACCTCTTTCTCTCTCTCATTCTCTCTCTCTCAAATAAATAAATAAAATATTTTTAAAAAAATAAAAAAAAATAAAAAAAATTCCAAAAAAAAAAGACTTAAAGGTTTAATAATGGGAGGAAAGAAAGTGTGTCTTCTGAACGAAGGAGGCAACCACTTTTACTATATGTGGATTGTGATATCTGATATCACATGAGAAAGAAGCAACCTAGGTGCTTTATCACTCTCTCTTTTTTTTTTTTTTTAAAGATTTTACTTTTTATTTATTTAAGATTTTTATTTGTTTATTTTGAGAGCGAGAGTAGGGAGAGGGGCAGATGGAAAGAGAATCTTTTTTTTTTTTTTTAAAGATTTTATTTATTTATTTGATAGAGAGAGATCACAAGTAGGCAGAGAGGCAGGCAGAAAGAGAGGAGGAAGCAGGCTCCCGATACGGGGCTGGATCCCAGGACCCTGAGATCATGACCTGAGCCAAAGGTAGAGGCTTTAACCCACTAGCCACCCTAGAAAGAGAGAATCTTAAGCAGACTCCGCAGTGAGCAGGGAGCCCGACACAGGGCTTAGTCTCATGACTCTGAGATCATGTCCTGAGCCAAAATTGAGTTGTGCAGTTAACTGACTGGGCCACCCAGATACCCCTTAAGATTTTATTTTTAAGTAATTTCTACACCCATGTAGGGCTCGAACTCACACTCGGGAGATCAAGAGTTACATGCTTTACTGACTGAACCAACCAGGTGCCGCTGCTTTATTCAGTTTTGTAAAATTTAGAAGTGAAAGGAACTTTAGGGAATGAATACCTTGGTGGTGGTGGGGGGGTGTTATTTAACAGATGAAAAGTACTGCTTTAAAAGGAAAAGTGATTTGCCTAGTTAATTTATTTTAGAACTTCAGGTCTGCCAACTTGGTTTTCTCTGTAAGTTCTTGTTTTTAGACATTTCGTTTGAGGATATGTATGAACCCCCTTTCTGGATGAAATTTTATATGGAGGCCCAATAAGTGAAGTAGATAAAAGCAGAGCTGCTCTGGTTATAGTGAGATTCAAGGACCCAAAATATATCCTTGGATCTCTGTAACCTCTTGGATTACTGCTCTGCATCATGCTGTCTTAGTCATTTACTCAGTAGCCTTTTGTTGGGGGCTTACTGAGTATCAGAGACTTGATTAGGCATACAATTTAGAAAATCCAGGTAATTTTACTCTATACTTCTGTATTGCTTGAGTCTTTCCCAACAAGTTTTATTTATATAATTAAAAAAGAGGCGGGGGCTCCTGGGTGACTCAGTGGGTTGAAGCCTCCGCCTTCGGCCCAGGTCATGATCTCAGGGTCCTGGGATCGAGCCCCGCATCGGGCTCTCTGCTCGGCGGGGAGCCTGCTTCCCCCTCTCTCTCTGCCTGCCTCTCTGCCTACTTGTGATCTCTCTCTCTCTCTCTGTCAAATAAATAAATAAAATCTTTTAAAAAAACCCCGAAAGTTGGGGTGCCTGGGTGGCTCAGTGGGTTGAGCCTCTGCCTTCAGCTCAGGTCATGATCTCAGGGTCCTGGAATCGAGCCCCGCATCGGGTTCTCTGCTCAGCGGGGAGCCTGCTTCCCCATCTCCCTCTGCCTGCCTCTCTGCCTACTTGTGATCTCTTTCTCTGTCAAATAAATAAATAAAATATTTTTTAAAAAATGAAAGAAAGAGAACCTCCCTTAAAAAAAATAAAATAATAAAATAAAATAAAAATAAAAAAGAGGCAAAATATGCAGATAAGAAAAAGAAGCAGATAAAAATAATCTGTAATATCATTGCCCAGAAATGAGACAATTTCTTCCTTCAGAGGGTTCCAGCACAATGGGCGAGATAAACAAGTCAACAGGGACATTGCATGCTATGCAGAGGTAAATGCAGCTACAAAGAAGCATGCCTCGGTACTGTCTGAAGGGTAAGTGGAGGCAGGCAGAGAAGTCTTCTAGCTGGGAGGTGATATTTGAGCAGAGTTTTAAATGGTGAGTAGCGTTTAGCCACCAAGAGAAGGAGGAGGGCAGGTACTTGGTATTGAGGAAGTAGAATGAAAGGGTGCTGATTTGTGGGAAAACACACCCAGGAATGGATCATTGCTTGAGGGGCCTGGTGGGAAATGAAGCCAGAGGCAAAGGCTGAGAGGGTTTTGGCTTTTTCTCCAGACAGCGATGGGGACGTAGTGTATTTTCAGTAGCAGGAGTCACCTGACTGAGCGTGTGTTTGAAAGGTCATCCTTCACAGTGTGGACAGTGGTTTGGGGTTGAGGCTAGAGGCAGGGAAGTCAGGACTCGGGGATAGAAGCCTGTTACAGTTGAAAAATCTGAGAGTTTGCACTAAAGCCATAAGGATGGAAGAGAAGACGACAGGAGACACTTAGAAAGTAAAATCTTCCAGAGTTGGTGACTGGATGCAAGGAAGGAGGAAGGAGGTTAGAACAACTGTAGATTGGGGGATTGAATGATGGTGCCATTTACAAAGCAAGGTTTGTGGAGGAGGATGTAAACTCAATTTTAGAGATGTTGAGTAATGTTTTAATAATTTTCTCTTTACAAAAGTAATATATTCAAGAAATTTTTGAACTATGGCTGGGGCGCCTCTCTGGCTCATTTGGTAGAGCATGGGACTCTCAATCTCAGAGTTGTGAGTTTTGAGTCCCACAGTGGGGATAGAACTTACTTAAAAAAAAAAAAAAAGAGCTTTATGAACTGTGGGTAAGCATAAAGGAGCAATTATCTGTAATCCAGCCATTCATAATAGTTTTGTGTATATCCTTCTCCTCCTTCCTTCCTTTTATCTCCTACTTTTTTAAAAAGGAGGCTGTGCTGTATGTACCTACTGATTTTTTTTTTCTCCCTCCCCCTACCACACGCTGCTATGCATACTGAGTTCTAATGTGCTCTTACTCATTAATACATCGTGAGTGGCTTCTCACATCATTAAATAGTTAGTGATATCATTAAAATTTTTTTTACTGTACTAAAAATGTGGCAAAATTAGAGAATGCCAATAAAAATAGAAAATATTAAGCTGTTAATAATTAATCTTTGTTAACATTTTATATGTTCCTTGTGTATTTATTATAGGAAAACTAGAAAATTCAAATAAATATAAAGAATTACTACCCAAGGGGCACCTGGGTGGCTCAGTTTCTAAGTGTCTGTCTTTGTTAAGCATCTGCCTTCGGCTCAAGTCATGACCCCACGATCCTGGGATCGAGCTTCACATCAGGCTCCCTGCTCGGCAGGAAGCCTGCTTCTCCCTCTCCCACTCCCCCTGCTTGTGTTCCCTCTCTTGCTGTCTCTCTCTGTCAGATTAATAAAATCTTAAAAAAAAAAAAGAATTATTACCCCAAATTAATTTTTGTTGATACTAGCGTATATCGTTCTGGAAATGTTCGGTATATGTATACCTTTTTTTCTTTCAATACAGCTGCTGTTTATTGAGCACCAGGCCCTGTGCTAAGCTCTTGAAAATCTTATTTAATTTTCAGAACTACCCTGTGAGACGGGTTCTACTGTTATTCCTGTTCTATAGAAGAGAATATTAATCTTGTTAAATGTTTTGTTTTGTAATATTTTTTACTTGATTGTGTCAGACATTTGCTGTCTAAAGACACTTGCTTGCACATCTTTAAGAGCTTCACTAGCATTCTCTTCTGTGCTTATGCCATCAGTATTCCTTTTGATTGAACTTTTAAATTATTTTCAGTTTTATGCTATTAATAACATCTTTGTGTACTTCTCTAGTTATTTTTTAAAGTTAGTTCCTAGATAGAATTCTTTTTTTTTTTTTTTAAAGATTTTATTTATTTATTTGACAGACAGGAGAGAGATCACAAGTAGGCAGAGAGGCAGGCAGAGAGAGAGAGGGAAGCAGGCTCCCCGCCGAGCAGAGAGCCCGATGCGGGGCTCCATCCCAGGACGCTGAGATCAGCAGAGAGCCCGATGCGGGGCTCGATCCCAGGACGCCGAGACCATGACCCGAGCTGAAGGCAGAGGCCCCAACCCACTGAGCCACCCGGGCGCCCCTAGATAGAATTCTTTTTTTTTTTTTTTTAAGATTATTTATTTATTTATTAGAGAGAGGGACTGAGAATGAGAGGAGAGAAGGTCAGAGGGAGAAGCAGACTTCCCGCAGAGCCGGGAGTCCGATATGGGACTCGATCCCGTGACTCCGGGATCATGACCTGAGCCGAAGGCAGTCGCCCAACCAACTGAGCCACCCAGGCGCCCCCTAGATAGAATTCTTGTGTAGACTTCTTAAAGGTGTTTGATACAAGAGACATCTGGGTGGATCAATCAGTTAAGTGTCCCATCTCTTGATTTTGGCTCAGGTCATGATCTCAGGATGGTGAGATCCAGCCCCCTGTTGGGCTTTGCATTGGTGGTGGAGCCTGCTTAAGATATCTTCTCTCACTGTCCCTCTTCCCCTCCCCACTGTCTCTCTCAAAAGAAAAAGAAAAAGTGGGAGGCAAAAGGGTGTTTGATACATAAACTTCTTTCTGGAAAGATCATACTAATTTACCTTCCTCTGGATAATACAAGAGTACCAGTTCCCTGAATTCTTTTTTTTTTTTTTTTAAGATTATTTATTTATTTATTTATTTGAAAGGGAGAGAGAGAGAGAGAGATCAAGTAGGCAGAGAGGGAGGCAGAGACAGAAAGGGAAGCAGGCTCCCTGCTGAGCAGAGAGCCCGATACGGGGCTCGATCCCAGGACCCTGAGATCATGACCTGAGCCAAAGGCAGAGGCTTTAACCCACTGAGCCACCCAGGCACCCCAGTTCCCTGAATTCTTATGAGCACCATAAGACAGTTATGTGTTCTGCGTGTTTTTTCGAGCATCCTCCATGTGCCAGGCACCCTACAGCAGTGAGCAGCTGACCCTGCCTTCATGAAGCTAGCAGTCTCCTGTTATAATTTTAACTTTAACCAGTTTCATTGGTAAATAATGATACTGTGTTTTAGCCTGCTTTTTAATTTTTTTTCCCATATTTGCTGGCTCGAATATTTCTTTTACACAGTGCTTATATCCTGTTTATTATCCTGTTGATTTATGTCATCTTTATGTTAATGCTATATAGAATTAGGACACTGTCTTTGTGTGTCACAGATGATTTTTTCCTTCTAATCTGTCATCTGCTTATTTTATTCCTAAATAAATAATTTATAATAAACAAGTCTTCCAGTCTTTCCCTGTTTTTTAGTTGTCATGTCCTTCCCTTTACCTGTTTTTTTCATCTGTGTTTTTTTTTTTTACCTTTACATTTTATAACTCAACTAGAATTTGAGAGTAAGCTATAAGGTAGGGATTTAACTTAATTGTTTTTTCTCCACACTTAGCCAGTTATTATTAGTAGCTTATATCTAATAACCTGTGCTTTCTGCACTGCTGAAATACACTTTTATTATTTCTTTCTCTTCTTTTTAAGGTTTTTTTATTTATTCATTTGAAAGGGGGAGAGAGAGAGAGAACTAGTGAGAGCCCGGGCAGAGGGGAGGATTAGAAGGAGAGAGAAGCAGATTCCCTACTGTGCAGGGAGCCTGACACAGGGCTTGATCCCAGGACCCCGGGATAATGACCGGAGCCAAAGGCAGATGCCTAACTGACTGAGCTACCCAGGCACCCCCACTTTTATTATTTCTTATATAGATGTAGGTTTGTTTATGGACTTTGTGTTTTGTTCCATTTATCTAGCTGTCTGTCCCTGTCTCCTGTTGTAGTTGGTTCTAGCTTTTGGTGGTACTAGTTCCATTTTCTTAGTTTTTTTCCTATACTTAATCTTCCAGATGGATTTTAAGATCATTTTTTAATGGTTTCCAAAAAATTCCACTGTGTGGTTAATTGAAAAAGCTTTACATTTAAAAATTGTGTAAGGAACATGGTATGATGTGTTACATCTTAGGTACATGTGGGATATTCATTTGGAGATGTCCTGTAGACATTGGCACATACGGGTATGAAGCCCAGGGCCAGGAGTGGCGACGAGATACGAAGATTTGAGATACTTGGGCTTTTCAGCGATATTCAAACCCTCTGACTGGGTGAGCTTCCTCAGGGAGATTTAGATGGAGGCTGAGGATAGGACTCTGAAATGGCATTTAAGAGATAGGTAGAGGTTGAAGAACTCAGAAAGAAATATGATGTTGGAAGAGACCGTAGGGTAAGTGGGAGAGGCATGACCTTTGATGCAGTCAGAACAGCTCTGCATTTACTAACCGTGTGACATTAACTTTTCTAAACCTTCATTTCCTCATCTTTGGAATGGGGATAATATGGTCTATTTTATTTTATTTGACTTTATTTTATAAAGATTTTATTATTTATTTGAGAGAGAGTCTGTGCTTGCATGGAGGAGGAGGCTCAGAGGGAGAGGGACAAGCAGACTTTGCACTGAGTGTGGGGCTCGATCTCATGACCCCAAGATCATGACCTGAGCTGAAACCAAGAGTCGGACATCTAAGCCACTGAGCCACCCAGGTGCCCCAATATGGTCTACTTTGTAACGTTGTTCAGATGATAAAGTAATAGGGAGGCAATAAGGGCTATTAGTTGAGATAAGAAAGGCATTTTAGAGTCAACTGTCTGGGTTGGGATCCTTGTTTTACTATTTACTGGGTGCATGGCCTCTGGAAACTATTTAACAGTTTGGACTTTCCAAACGGGTAATGATGATAATACCTATTTCATAAAAATATTTCAAGATTTAAATGAGATAAAATGGAAGTAACGTGCTTAGCCTGAGACCTAGTAGGGACTCAGTCAGTGTTTGCCTTCATATGTGTAAAGCTTCTAACACACAAGCCCAGCACACAGCTACTCAGTAAGTATTAATTAAGGCCCCTTTTTTTTTTTTTTTTTTTAAAGAGAGCAGGGGAGGGGGCGGCAGGGGAGTGTGGAGAGGGAGAGAGAAAACCCAAGCAGTCTCCAAGCGCAGGTCCTGATGCAGGGCTTGATCTTATGACTCCAACCTCATGACCTGAGTTGAAATCAAGAGTTGGACACTTAACCGACTGAGCCACCCAGGCGCCCCAGGTAAGGCCTCCTTTCAGAAGCTTCTGACTAGGAGGGGGACTTTCACAGGAGGCACAACAGAAGAAGGACAAAGAAGGATGAGAGTGCGCACTGGTACTGATATTTGGTGCAGGATCTGATTAGGTTCGAGGGGCATTAATGAAATCCAGCTTGGCTTAAGGTATTAATCCCAAGCTCCTGGTAAAGGGAACTATTTAGGCTGAGTATAGTTACCTTTTCCCCTCTTCCTCTAGGCAAACATAGAGCAGCCCAAGCTGAGTAGAGATGAACAGCGGAATCGAGGTGCCCTCTTACAGGACATCTGCAAAGGGACCAAGCTGAAGAAGGTGACCAACATTAATGATCGGAGTGCTCCCATTCTTGAGAGTGAGTCTAATCTTCATTTCCTAGTGGCCACCAGGATTGACTTGGGGACTTGGCTGGCCCGTCATTTTTATTGTTGGGCCTCAAGTGGGAAAATTTTGTCTTTTAAGAGAGTTTTCTTTGAATGTTCTTTGGCTATCTTCATATCTTTTTATTTGAATACTTTAGAAATTTTTTTGACGTTTGGGATGTATTCTCTGGGGGAAGACTCCCATCTCTTATTATAACTAGTACTCTCATTAGGGCACATCCTTGGCTATTCTCTGAGGAGACCATCATGTTACTAAAAATCTCTAAGCCGAAGCTAGTGAAGATTCTATAATTACCACAAGTGTCCATTCTGATAGGAGGGTTTGCTCACACCTGGATCCCTAAGTCCCTGGCCCCCTTACCATCTGGGATTTGGAGAGGAGAGCCCAGAGAACTCTGATGAAAGTGTCTTGATCCTGGTTTTCTCCTTGCCTTTCCTAAATAAGGAAAGTTTGGCTCCTTGTTCCTTTTGTTCTTTCTCTTTCATCGCAGTGAAGTTTGATCTCCACATGAAGGTGTGGAGCTGAGAAGCATAGCCTTTTTTTTTTTTTTTTTTTAATGCAAGAGCATGATCAGTTTGTTTGCAAATTAAAGCCCAAATAGATTGACTTGGTCACCAACTCCCAGCACGTGAAGTGAAAACCCTAATGGTATGCTTTCCAGAACCGAAAGGAAACAGTGGTGGTTATGGCTCTGGAGCAGCGGCCCTGCAGCCCAAGGGAGGTCTCTTCCAAGGGGGAGTGCCGAAGCTCCGGCCTGTGGGAGCCAAGGACGTTTCAGGTATCTGATCAGCACTTTCTTAGGCTACTTCCCAAATGCGTTAATTTGACTAGTCTCAAGTGAGTCATCTGGGGTTAAGGTATGTGGTAGAGGTGGGAGGAAGGAGAAGTGGAAACAGGAGGAGTTACAGAGCAGAATAAGGCCGAAGCTGAGGGATTAAATAAAAATGTGTTCAGCTTGTATCAGCAGTGTTTGTCAGTGGGCAGATGAAAATCCAGAACTGTGCAGGCATTTAACCTGCTACCGTGCAGGTCGCACTAAGGAGGCTGGGCGAGGTAGAGATACTGACTAACCCGTATCTAGCTCTGTTGATCGAGTACCGTCTGGTGTATTTGTAGAGAACCTAGCTGGTAAGCCAGCCCTACAAGTCCCCAGTTCTCGAGCTGCTGCCCCAAGGCCACCAGTGTGTACGGCCAGCGGGCGCCCTCAAGATGATACAGACAGCAGCCGAGCCTCGCTCCCGGAACTGCCCCGGATGCAGAGACCCTCGTTACCGGACCTCTCTCGGCCTAATGCCACCAGCAGTACAGGCATGAAGCACAGCTCCTCTGCCCCTCCTCCACCACCCCCGGGGCGGCGTGCCAACGCCCCCCCGACACCTCTGCCTGTGCACAGCAGCAAAGCCCCAGCCTACAACAGAGAGAAGCCCTTGCCGCCCACACCCGGACAGAGGCTGCACCCTGGTCGCGAGGGACCTCCTGCTCCACCCCCAGTCAAACCACCTCCTTCCCCCGTGAATATCAGGACGGGACCAAGTGGCCAGTCTCTGGCTCCTCCTCCGCCGCCTTACCGCCAGCCTCCTGGAGTCCCCAATGGACCCTCCAGTCCCACTAATGAGTCAGCCCCTGAGCTGCCACAGAGACACAATTCTTTGCATAGGAAGACACCGGGGCCTGTCAGAGGCCTAGCGCCTCCTCCACCCACCTCAGCCTCTCCGTCACTACAGAGTAATAGACCACCTCCCCCAGCCCGGGACCCTCCCAGTCGGGGAGCAGGTAAGTGCCTGGAAGCACCCTTTTTCCCTACCAGACGGAGAATTGAGTTTCTCTTCTCACCCTTTTCTTCAAAGCCCTCCTTCAGCGATTGAAGAGAAAAAGAATTCACTTACTCATTTAGCAGGTTTACTGAGTGCCTTTTTGTGTGTCACATACTGTTTTTAGGGAAACAGCAGTCAATAGAAAAGACAGAAGATTCCTGTTCTTTGGACAGTCAAGCAAATAATATATATAGAGAGATTGATATAGATATATTATGTAGATGCTTTAGAGAAATACAAAGCAGAGAAGGGGAATGGGATATACTGGGGTGTGGAGGGTGGTGGTGATATTTTCTGTGGCAGGGGTGGGGTGAGAGTAGGGTTGGGGAAGGCCTAACTGATAAAGTAACAATCTGGCAAAGACCTGAGGAGTCATGGAGTAAGCTAAGCAGTTTTCTGGGAGAATAGCTATTGCAGGCATTGGGAACAGCAAGTACAAAGGTCCCGAGACTGGGGACAGCAGGACTGAAATGAGTGAGGGGGGAAGAATGGCAGGACGTGGAGGTCAGGAAGCTAGATTTCCACAGGAGAACACTGAGGACTTTGTCAAGACTGACATTTACTCAGGGAGATGCTGAGCCACTGGAGGCGTTGGAAGAAGCATTGCTTTAGCTTTTAAAAGGATGACAGACTTGGGGCACCAGGGTGGCTCAGTGGGTTAAGTGTCTGCCTTCAGCTCAGGGCATGATCCCTGAGTCTTGGGATCGAGTCCCGCCTCGGGCTCCCTCTGCTGCTCCCCCTGCTTGTACTCTCGCTCTCTGTCACATAAATAAATAACATCTTTTTTTTTTTTAAGATTTTATTTATTTATTTATTTGAGAGACAGAGAAAGTGAGAGAGAGCATGAGAGGAGAGAAGGTTAGAGGAAGAAGCAGACTCCCCGTGGAGCTGGGAGCCCGATGTGGGACTTGATCCTGGAACTCAAGGATCATAACCTGAGCTAAAGGCAGCTGCTCAACCACTGAGCCACCCAGGCGCCCCTAAATAAATAAAATATTTAAAAAAAATAAAGGATAACAAACTCGTATGTTGAAAACAGATGGCAGAGGGACAGGGGTGGCAAGGGAGACCACTTAGGAGGCTGTTGCAGTAAACCAGGCAAATAGGTAGGACCACAGCAGGTTTGGGGGAAGAAGACAGGTGTTCACTTTTAAACAAGTCAAGTTTGGCATACCTGTTAGCCAACCACCAATTCATTATTTTCTCTTGGATGTCTGTCAGACTGAAGTTGAGGGGAAAAGTCTGGGCTAGAGAAATTTGATACTGAAAACCATATGCCAGATGAGCTTACATAGGGAGTCAGGCTAGATAGAGAAGAGGTTGAGGCCTTTATATTAGAGGTCAGAGAAATGCAGAGTAGCAAGCAGAGGACGCTGAGAAAGAGCCCCTAGTGAGGAAAGAAGGAAACACGAGGATGCTGGAAGGATGCCAAGATGGAGTGGTCAGCTGTGTCCAGGACTGAACACTGAAAATGACATTGGTCATAGCAACATGGAATCCTTTGGGGGTACCCCCAGACCACATGATGTCCTTTTGGTAGTTTCAGTGGAGTGGTGGAGGATGAGGGTGAAAGTCTAATTGATAAGTGTTTGGGAACTTGGGGATAGGAGGAGAGGAATTGGAGAGAGCAATATAGAAGTCTCTGAGTTTGCTTAAAGGGGAGCAGGGGTGGGGGCGCAGATAAATGCAGTGGGTGCTGGAGGAGAATGTGGGATTGAGGGTTGGGATCCCTCCTCCAAGATGAGAGATATTTCAGCATCTCTTTGTATACTGATGAAATGATACAGTAGAAAGGGGGAAATTGGGGCGCCTGGGTGGCTCAGTGGGTTAAAGCCTCTGCCTTCCGCTCAGGTCATGATCTCCAGGTCCTGGAATTAAGCCCCTAGTCGGGCTCTGTGCTCAGCAGGGAGCCTGCTTCCCCCTCTCTCTCTGCCTGCCTCTCTGCCTACCTGTGATCTCTCTCTCTGTCAAATAAATAAATAAAATCTTAAAAAATAAAAAAAATAGGGGCGCCTGGATGGCTCAGTGGGTTAAAGCCTATGTCTTCGGCTCAGGTGATGATCTCAGGGTCCTGGGACGAGCCCCGCATTGGGCTCTCTGCTCAGCAGGGAGCCTGCTTCCCCCTCTCTCTCTGCCTATCTCTCTGCCTACTTGTGATCTCTCTCTCTCTCTCTCTGTGTCAAATAAAATCTTTTAAAGAAATAAAAAATAAAAAAAAATTTAACAAAAAAGGGGGGATTGCCTGAGTAATGTTCCCTAGAAGGCTAAAAGGAATAGAATCTGATCCATAGGTAAGGGGTTGACCTTAGATAGGAACACAGGTAGTTCTTCCATGGTAACAGGAGGGAAGGCAGAGTGCACAGGCATAGATGCAGGTGGATAAGTGGGCGTAGTGGAGGAGCATGTGCTAAGTTTCTTCTGGTTTTTTCTTTTCTTTAAGATTTATTCATTTGAGAGAGAGAGAGAACAAGCAGAGGGGAAGGGCAGAGGGAGAAGCGGGGAGGGAGCCTGCACACGGTGCTCTATCCTAGGACCCCGGGATCATGACCTGAGCCAAAGGCAGTTGCTTAACCAACTGAGCCACCCAGGCGCCCCTTCTGGTTTGTTTCTTATTGGTGAAATGGAAAGCAAGGACCTCTGGTGTTAATGAGGGGAGGAAAGGAGAGAGAGGGGCATGAAGTAATCCCCTGGGAGTGTGGGAGAGTGAAGTGGGTGGGGAGGTATGCTGGGATAACCAACAGCATGGAAGGCCCACTCAGAATTAGGTACCATATACTCAAAGTGTGTGTTCAGGTGTATGTTTGCAGGTACTGAGTGGGGGCAACATGGTATTTAACCATGGTTAGCTTTTTTAGACATGCAAGACATTAAGGGAGAGTGGGGCAAGGGACCTAAAGGTGTAGGTCAGGGAGTGATTCTAACAGTGGACCATGAGCCTAACCTGGGTGAAGACGGGATTAAGGAGCCCTAGAAAAAGTAGAAGAGGTTATGTAGTCTATTTATAAAATAGCATGACTGAAAATAGAGTGTTAGGGAGACCATGAAGCTCTCTGGGACCTTCTTAGACCCAGGAATTTTGGCTCCCATGGCCTTTTGAATCATTGGACTTTGAGCCACATCCTCCACAAATGGCTTTTGAGCTTTTAAACAGTCTTTGCAGGTTTGAATCATTGATTAAGAAATTAAGTCATTAGGAAGCACAAATTGAAAGCCCATTAACCAGTGCTGCGGCTTGGTGAAGTAGATGGAGATTTGTATTCTAGGAGCTGGCAGTCCAGCATTCAGCAGTTGTCAGGTAACCTGGTACATTCCTGAGCCCTTGTCTCCCTGGCTTTAGCTATAAGAATCCTAGTCCTAAGGTGGCCTTGGCTTCTATAAAGTTTAGGTCAAAAATTATTTTTTAACTTAGGGATTTTTTAAAATATTTTATTTATTCATTTGTCAGAGCAAGAACACAAGCAGAGGCAGTGACAGGCAGAGGAGAAGCAGGCTCCCCACTGAGGAAGGAGCCCAATGCTGGACTTAATCCCAGGACCCCAGGATCATAACCTGAACCAAAGGCAGATGCTTAACCAACTGAGCCACCCGGGCATCCCAGGGATTTTTTTTTTTTAAAGGCTCTTTATCAAAACAGAGCCCATATCTTTCTAACCCTATCCAGGAATAGAAGAGGGGGGGGGAAATGTAATTTCTGTGGGTTTAACTGAGTAGTTTTATTTTTTTTTAACTTAATTATTATTATTTTTAAACTAAGCTATAGGCCTAATATGGGGCTTGAACTCAAGACCCTGAGATCAAGAGTCATATGCTCTATCGACATAACGCCAGCCATGCACTCTTGCTTCCCACTTCTCTGTTTTTTTCTTTGCGGTTTCTTCAGAAAAATGTGAAGTTAAGAGCCTTGTTCTTCTGTTCCTCAGCCGTCACCGACTTTGAGGTCTGATGGAAGCCTCAGCCAGCTTTCCATCTTTGTAACCAGAGCAGCAGTTCTTAGAGCGATAACACTGAGAGAAAATTGAGATAATTTAGTCAGAGATCTTGTGAGTATTGGCTCTCTGACGCTGAGCAGATAGGTCTGATTCTCTGAGTTCGTTTCCCTCTTGTGTTCATAGTATCTGCAGTCGCGGTTGTAAATAGAAATATGTATAAAAATGCTTTGTAAACTGTAGTATGCTTATAACTGTTGGTGGTTTTATGCAAGGGTTTCCATGTAGTTCATGGATTTACCTCTATTATTAAATCATAACAATATTACGTGATAATATACTTTTGTTTCTGTATGAATTATTTACATTTGAAAAAATGAGTCTTTTGTCTTCCCAGGGTGCTCAGGGACCAATTTTATCGTTCCATAGGGCTTCTTTTCTTTTTTTTTTTTAAGATTTTATTTATTTATTTGTCAGAGAGGAGAGAGATCACAAGCAGGCAGAGAAGCAGGCAGAGAGGGAAGCAGACTCCCCACTGAGCAGAGAGCCCAATGCGGAACTCGACCTCAGGACCCTGACACCATGATCCGAGCCAAAGGCAGAGGCTTTAACCCACTGAGCCACCCAGCCGCCCCGGTCCATAGGGTTTCTGAATTTTTTCTTTGCAGAGTAGAACACACTATTTTTAAGGGGAAAAAAAAATTTTTTTTTCTTTAAGAATCAATATCATCATGCGTTCCTCAAAATTGGGTTTACCTAGGTTTACAAAAGGCGATCTCCCACCGCAAGTTTTCTTTAACAAACTGCTCCTTTCTTACGGTCCTTCAGTTCCAGCTCCGTCGCTTGAAACAGTCTTAAAACTGTATGTGACACAGAGCCCAGAAACTTACTGGAGATGGCAGAACCTTGGGATGACCGTCCCTGGGGGAGGGCCCCGAAGGAGCAAGCAGATTGCTCTTGGTCCTGCTCTGTTTGGCCGGTCTGCGTTGGCTCTAATCACTGCCACCTGTCCAGTGTCTAGCCGGTGTCCCTTCCAGCTCACCCTGCCTGTCTCACACTCCCAGGCCCTCCCCTAGAACAGATACAGACTCTCAGAGTCCTGAGAAATCTCAGGCTTTTAGGGAAAGATTTTGGAGGTGACCTGAAAGAGCTTTGGTTTGGGCAGATTTGGGATAAAATCAAGGTTCAGAGATCTGTGAGGTGGTGCCAGGGAGACTTCTCTTTAGTTATTGCTTCCAGTAGCCCCCGTCCATACTTACACCTTCAAAAGAGTGAGGGAGGCATTCGGAGTGCATCTTAGGGGAAGCAAAAACTAACATTTACTAGGCCTACAGTGCTGGTCCCCTTGTCTACATAAATCATCCCCTTACTGTTTCATTCTTAACTGTGGTCACTCTACAGAAATTCCAGCAGTAATTCAGGAGGAATAAGAAGATACCCTCTTGGGCGCCTGGCTGGCTCAGTCGGTAGAGCATGTGACTCTTGATCTCAGGGTCATGCTTTCAAGCCCCACGATGGGTGTAGAGTATACCTAAAAAAAGAAGAAGATGCTAGATGATACACCCTTTATCACTAAACCAGTGTTGTTTGTTAAGCCAAGTAGTTTCTCTCTGTATTACGTAGAAAACAGCTATTTATTGGACATGGTGTTGCTACCAGAAGATAAACTTCCATCTCAGTGGGTCATACATTTGGGGAGAAGTTAGTATAGTGCTTGGGATAGTTAGAGGAAGCAGTGTGGGCATAGTGGAAAGAGCAGATGTGTGCTGAATCTATTAGATGTGTGACCTCAGCCAAAGAACCTGAGTCCCAGTTTCCTCATTTGTGAAATGGAGATAGTGCCACATACTTTGCAGGAGAGGTGGGAGAATTTTTAAAGTGTAATGCTTATGAAGGACCCAGGACCGTGCCTGGAATATAACAAAAACCAAATAAATGGTAGCTGCTCTTTCTGTTAGTTAGTAGAAAGAATAGAACAACATAATACAGACACCGTACTTAGAACTTATTCCAGAGATGTTGCCGTGTCTTCAGACGTGTTTTTGATGTTGCCTTCTACTTGGCGGTGCATTTTTTTTTTTAAGATTTCATTTATTTGGGGCGCCTGGGTGGCTCAGTGGGTTAAAGCCTCTGCCTTCGGCTCAGGTCATGATCCCGGGGTGCTGGGATCAAGCCCTGTTGGGTTCTCTTCTCAGCGGGGAGCCTGCTTCCCCTTCTCTCTCTGCCTGCCTCTCTGCCTACTTGTGATCTCTCTCTCTCTGTCATAATAAATAAATAAAATCCTTAAAAAAAAAGATTTCATTTACTTATTTGAGAGAGAGAGTGCAGAAGCAGGAGCATAGGGAGAGGGAGAAGCAGGGAACCTGACTCAGGGCTTGATCCTAGGATGCTGGGATCATGACCTGAGCTGAAGAAGACACTTAACCAACTGAGCTACCCAGGCGCCACACATTTTTCGCCTTTAGGTGTGAATTTGATTTTTGAAAAGTGAAGTCAGATGTAAGTACGAATATTTTTATTGATGGTTGTGTGACCCCAGAAATGAGGTATGAAGGGCACCTGGGTGATTCAGTCAGTTGGCTGTCTAATTCTTGGTTTTGGCTCAAGTCATGATCTTGGAGTTGTGAGAGCAAGCCCCGTGTTGGGCTCTGTGCTCAGCACAGAATCTGCTTGTCCCTCTCCCTCTGCTCCTCCCCCAAGCTTGCGCACATGTGCGCATGCACTCTTTGTAAAAGAGAGAGAAAATCTTTTTTTTTTTTTTAAGATTTTATTTATTTATTAGGAGAGAGAGAGTGAGAGAGAGCATGAGAAGGGAGAAGGTCAGAGTGAGAAGCGGACTCCCCATGGAGCTGGGAGCCCGATGTGGGACTCGATCCCAGGACTCCAGGATCATGACCTGAGCCAAAGGCAGTTGCTCAACCAACTGAGCCTCCCAGGTGCCTCAGAGAGAGAAAATCTTTAAAAAAAATAAAAAAGAAATTAGATATGAACATCATATAATATTTATGGATCTGTCTGGTTAGAAACTGTGTTTGGAGGCAATTCCCAAAGAGGCAGTCCCAGTTTTTTTGAGCAATGAGCCTACCATCGGAGATATGCAACTTCTGCAGATGAACCTACTATACATATTTTGAGTATCACTCGTTTTAGTCTGTACTACCATGTGCTAGAATAAGTGACACAGCCTCTAAATTCTATTGGAGAACAAAGAAGGGGAGGGGATTAGAATAGAGTGCATTGCTTTGGGAAAGCCTGGAAAAGATGGGGCTCGGGTCGAATCTTAGAGGAGAGATAGGGTTTGGTGGTAAGTGAAGAGGGATGGCATTTCCACATCTTTCGGGGGAGCCACAGGAGCAAAGTATATGTGGTTTGGTTTAGTCAGGACATGTTGATAGCGTGCCTACTGTGTGCTGTACATTCAACTGAGCTTGGGAACTCAGATGAATGGACACTGCCCTGACTTAGTGTGCTGGGGAACAGGCACAAAAATGAAAAATTATGATATAGTGTGGTTGTGCAGTAGAGAGAGAGAGCAGCGACAGGGGGAGTCTCAGCCTAGGGAATCAAGCAAGGAAGAGGAGAAGGTGAAATCAGGCTGCCTGGCATGGTAATTGCTGTGTAAGAAAGGAGGATGATGGGGTGAGACCCAGTTGGGGTTGGAGCTAAGGACTTGAAACTTCATGATAAAGGAAATGCAAAGCCCTTGGAAAAGTTTGAGCAACGATTTTGGAGGCGATTACTGAGTTGGTATGCAGAATGGATTGGAATGGTAAGAGATGAGAAGCAAGGAGAACATTTGGGACGCTTTGTGCGGTAGAACAGGCTAAATATGAGAAAGCCTTGAATTAGGGTTGTGGTGGAAAGCATGGAAAGGCAGGGAAAAGATCATCAAGAGCAGGCAGAGTTCTTGACTGACTTGTCACAGAAAATGAAAAGGGTCACACGTTTATGCTGAACTTGGGGATCAGGAAGAATGTTCCTGCTGTTAAATAGTGGTGAGACAAGGGAGAATCGGATAGGCTGACAGGCTGCCCGGAGGCTCCCAGAGCCCGGCTCCTTGAGAAGGCGCCAGGGCACTCTTCGCATACGTCTCTCAAATTCCCCCACTCCTCACCGACTCTGTGTCCCAGCCTAACTGCTTTGGGTTTTCCTTGCAGCTCCTCCACCCCCACCACCCACGATCCGAAATGGTGCCAGGGATGCTCCCCCTCCGCCCCCACCGTACCGAATGCATGGGTCCGAACCGCTGAGCCGAGGAAAGCCCCCACCTCCGCCCTCAAGGACGCCAGCTGGGCCACCCCCTCCTCCTCCACCACCCCTGAGGAATGGCCACAGAGATTCTATTACCACTGTCCGATCTTTCTTGGGTGAGTAATAGCTGGGCAGCAGTCATAGCTGTTTTAGTCTCATAGTTCCTGTGGTGACGTCACCGGTTCCAGTGACTACTCTAGAGCAGGAATGGGCACGAGGTATCCTTTGTTCACAACAGTTCCTCTCCTGACTTTGCCTCAGGCTTCTGGGTCCTCTCCATCGACATCCCTTGCCTTACACGAATTCTAGGTATGATTGCTTTTACAAGAGACTGAACTAAAATCAGTAGGTGTTGTGCTAATAGCTCCAAAGCTACTCTCTTGCTCCCCAAAGATCATGTGTGGTTAGCTTTTAGGTCAGAGACTTTATCCTTTTCAGGATTATTCAGACAGGTATCTTCCTAGGAAGGAGAGGGCCTTTCTGGATCTTTAAAAAACAATAAAACCGGGGCGCCTGGGTGGCTCAGTGGGTTAAAGCCTCTGCCTTCAGCTCAGGTCATGATCTCAGCGTCCTGGGATCGAGCCCCACATTGGGCTCTCTGCTCGGTGGGGAGCCTGCTTCCCTCTCTCTCTCTGTCTGCCTCTCTGCCTACTTGTGATCTCTGTTGAATAAATAAATAAAATCTCTAAAACAACAACAACAACAACAAAACCCCATGGTACACAGCATTGATAATACAGAGCCACTACCTAGCAGTGCTCCTTTGAGGAAGTCACTTCTCTTCTCTGGGCCTCACTTCCCTCATCTGTGAAATGAGGAGGTTAATGAGATCAGGAGTGTATCAGATTTAGCTTTTTCAAAGTTACAAATGAGTCTTAGGCCTCACCTAAGAGATTCTGATCATTGGTTCTAGAATGGAGCCCCAAGCACAGGTTGTCCATAGGGTTTCCTCAGATCCTCCACTGAGGACCCCTCGAAAGATCTGTAAAGTCTCCTTCAAACCTGATGCTCTAGATTCTTGAATCGTTGCCTCTTCTCCGCCCCCAGTCTAGTTCTGTTCCTAATTGGTGGACCTGGGTTTTTGGAATGTGTTTGAGCCAGACGGATCGAAAATCTGAGCCACCTTCTAGAGGGGGCACGGAAAGTGGGAGCGAAGGCCATGAGATGGCTGTCCCAGCTCTATGGTACAGCTAAATGACAGTAACCTGGGCCAGAGGGGAATTATCTGGTCAGATCTCTCACTAAGCTGGTGACAGAAATTCCCATTTTAGGTTAACGTCTACCAATCTGTGGATTCAGTTCGATTGGTTTCCTATGGTGACAGTCTCTAAGATGACTGTTAACTGAAATAGAACTGTATTTCCTTCTCCTACCGTGCAAA
This sequence comes from Nasua narica, assembly GCA_028533885.1. Lineage (NCBI taxonomy): Eukaryota > Metazoa > Chordata > Mammalia > Carnivora > Procyonidae > Nasua > Nasua narica. The sequence continues at coordinate 18,264,379 of CM052804.1, read as the reverse complement.
CAGCTGGGTCTCCTTTCCTGTTAAGTGCCTTATTTTTGGTGGAAAGATTTGACTAATTCAAAGATTTATGCCTTAATGTAAAGAGCCTCTGAGCATATCCTCTGTGCATGCGAGGTGCATGGAAAGATACTGTTGCTGGCCTCAGGAACCTCGGGTTAGTGGGCCAGAAAGGCGTGGTCCATCAGAATTCGAGGGAGATCAGCAAGGGGTGGGGGTCAGAAGTGGTACAGAATATGTGGGAGCACAAGGAAGCGTAATTTGACTTAATATTTTGTTCCTTTCCCAGATGATTTTGAGTCAAAGTATTCTTTCCATCCAGTAGAAGACTTTCCTGCTCCAGAAGAATATAAACACTTTCAGAGAATATATCCCAGCAAAACAAACCGAGGTGAGAAGAGGAGTCAATGAAAATTTTTCCATAATTCCATAGAAAGTAGAATTGGTGTGTTTTTCTTAGATTTAAATTTGCTTCTCCTCATCTGCATTTTCTTAAGAAAACAAGGAAACAAAACCAGTCCCTAAATTTTAAAGGTTAAAGAGCCTGTCTCTCATGCCAGGAATGTTCGGGTTATTCAGGGTTTGGTGGTTGACCTTATGTATGTGGTTTTTATTTTTATATGTTTCAGCTGCTCGTGGAGCCCCACCTCTGCCGCCCATTCTCAGGTGAAGCCTGGCTTGGTCCTGTTCCTCAGGAAAAGGATGGACCCTCTCCTCTGCTCAGATGGTCCCTTCCATTCCCCTGAAACCTGCATGAGAGCTCCTGACGTGTTTCTCCAGTGCACCCCATCTCTCGGCACCAAGCGTCCTCCCCACTCACCTCCATCTATGCATCTCGTCTCTAGACTTGGTGATTGGACTCTTTATATTGACAGTAGGGTCTCAAACCCTGCATCCATCCATCCCTCTCACAAGCCCTGCTAGCCAGCTGAGGAAAAGCTTCCATGTCTCCTGCCTTCCTCTTGGGGAAAGGTGCCTTGTTATGATGAATGAACTCATTGTTGGGGCAGGGTGGAGAATTGTACTCCTACTTTCTCCTACCCACTGTGGGGGATGCGTGGTGGGTGTATTTTATTTCCTCATTTAGGAGGCTGGCATGGCCAGGACTTCTGGGGGGGGGGGCATTTTTAGGGAAACAGGAAAGAAATTTGCAGAGAAATGATCTGTTTTAAAGGTCAAGTTTGAAGAACAGGCAAAGAAATGGGACTGTTTTCTGTTTAGGGGTATTTTGGTTTTGGTCTCATCCCACCCCATGCCACCACCCCAGGGAGAAGTTGGATATTATAAACACTAAATACTAATCAGTTGAACTAAACATCTAATAAAAAGAGAGGGTGAAATAAACTAGGGATCTTTTTAGAGCTAGTCAGTTTCTCTGCAGCAAAGGGACCAGGAGCCATTTGTGTTCTCTGGGACTCCCTGCCCATTTGCCTGTTTCCTCAGGGTGCTGAGGCTGAGGGCTGTTACTCCTCCCTGCACTGCCTATCCCCTCAAGAGAAAAGTCACTTTGATTCATTATGGATTCACAAACTCCAAAAACCTGCAGTGGGAGATGGAATGATAGGGTGTTAGCCTTGACACCACTTAAGTCTTTTCTGACCAGCCCTGAAGGCCACTGGCCCTGGAGGCTGCTCAGAGACCTTAGCCCCTGAAGGGTGCCCCAGGATGACAGGGAAAGGTGAAGCACCTCGTGGAATGGTCAGCTCTGTGGGATGTGAAGGACTTTAAGGCCCACTTGTTCCAAAGTTCACAGCCCATCTGACTGAGCAGGTACTTCTGTTCCTTTCTCCACCGCTCTTGCCTTTGCAAGACTGCAGGGGCTAACACAGCAGAATAGAGAAGGGTGAGGAAGGTTATGCGGACAAAGATTCCTCTGTGCCAGGAACCACAAAGACTTTGGTGAAGTGTGCCTCAGTCCAGTTGATCTTCCTTGGCAGCCAGCAATATGTTTCTTCGTCTTCCAGGTCCTAGTTCAAGGACACAGAGGAAATGGGGGGGCCCGTCTAGGTAGGAACTGAGCTTGGATAGTGGGATGGGACTTCACCATTCTCCAGCAGCAGGATGGAGCTCCGGGGCTCTACACGAGGGATAGTTTGGTTTGCGACAGCTCTCGCCGAGTGCAGAGATCGCTCAAAGCTTGTTGGCATGGGGGGGTGGGGGGGCAAGGCTATTCCTTGAAATGGGTGGGGAAAATCGATTAAAAATTTTCACCAGGTACATCACAGGTTTAAACTGCCTTTGGGACCTCTCCAGTCTGTTGGATCACAGACTAAGGATCTGTGCGTGGTGCCCAAAGAAACCCAAGTCTTCCTGTGCAGGTGGGAGAACTCTCAGCTTGGGTTCTTTATACAGGGTCTGCTCTCCTTTGCCATCCCCTGGACTACATCGACTCTTGGGACAAACCATGATGAGGTCTGTCACCAAACCTTTTCTAATCATTCTCTTTATCATTTTTATTTTCAAATCTGTTAGCAGTTATGTCTCAGCAGTATCCCCAGCATTCTGAAGCCAGTAGTGCTGAGACAGGGTACGAGTGGAGGGCAAAAGAATACAAGAGTTAACCCTGCAGCAGAGTTCCAGGGGAGATGCTGACCTTGGAGTTACTGAACTTGGACTGTGAAGTCTTCCCATTTGTTTTTGAAATGGGAGTTGATGCCTTTTGTACAATATTATCAAAGTATATTCTTTTTTTTTTCCCCTTTACTCAAGCATAGAGCATCAATATAAGTATCACAGGTAAAAGCCAAACCCCAGCTTTTCATTGGGGCTGATATCTTCCTCCTCTGTGACCTGCTGCCCCTCTTATTCCCCGGCATTCGGACTGTGTCACATAGGTATTGATTGTATTCTCATTTTCTTGGCCTCATGAAAAAAGGCCAGGGCCTAAATCTAATCAGAGGGATTTCCTTCTCGAGAGCATGTTGATGGCACAGTACCTATCTAAATGTCTTTGCCTTATACATTATTTGGTCCTTCTGTTAATAACAGATTTATTATCATGTATATTTACTATTGAAGAATGGGAATGTGATCCTCATAGTTAATTGATCTATTTTGTATGTTGTAAAAAGCTTGTAATATAGATTTAAGGTGGGCTGGCTGCAAGAGCACTAAAACTTCTCACCTTTTAAACTGCTCTTTTTATCTGCTTGTGGGAATGTCGTCTCTTCAGTGGAAGATGGGGTGGTCTCATGTTGAGACTCTTGCCCAGTCCCATTAACCCCCTTATTCCCTCCCAGAAGGAAGAGACATTGCCCCAGTAAGCATCAGGAAGCTGTGTTATAAGCCTCTGTGTGGGTTTGGTTTTATGATGTTTTTCTCTAGTGGGAAAAACTTAATTGTTTCTTTCCACCCTTTCTGGGAAGCAGAGCAGTGGCTTCCAGGTTTTTAAATGACCTATATGCCCCTCTTCCCCCCTCTTCTTTGGTCACCAAACTTGGATCAAATCACTTTGATACTCCAGGTGTGGTTTTCTGGTTTTGGGGATTTCCTCTAGCTGCAGAATCCCATCATCCTCACAGCCTGGGCTCTCAGAGTGAGGGTGCTTAGGGCTACCCCACCTGATGGATGTGAGGCTGCTTGTCTCCAGAAATGCACCCCAACGCTCCCAACTGGCCAAGGCAAGGAGACTAGCCACTGGCCACTGCACTGGGGGCATCCCCTCACCCCCCAGCTTCCCAGCTTGAAATCCAGATTTACCTCCAGGGAGAGGTGAGAAAAAATTGTAAATAGACTTGCTACAGAGCAACTCAGGGTTGGGGTGTGTTTTAATTCTCCTGATCACTTGAAATAATCTGTAGGCTGAGTGCTTATGGGAGTGGGGGAAAAATGTGACTCCAGGGTCCTTTCCTTCTGCAAAGCTCTGGGGGTGGAGTATAGGGCATCTGAGGCCCTTTGATGGCACTACACTGAGCTGTCTGTCCTTCTGGAAACCCAATCTACAGTCAACTGCAAATCCAATTCTTCACGTTCCAGTTGTAGCCTTTCTTTCCCTATTGAATCTCAGTCCCTGGCAATGTGGTCAAGGTGGCTTTCTGTAAGCCACCCTGATTTAGGGAATGGAAGGCATTACAACTCTGCCTTCAAGACTCATCTCTTAAAAGCAAAATGAAACAAAACTACAGCCACCTTCAAAACACATAAAAGAATTTGAAGGATAATTGTTTAACTGAAGGAAGGATTTGGTTCCATTCAACTCCACGGTCATTGTGCCTTTACTTGTGTTAGATTTCTGTGCTTTCTTCTTCTCTCCCTTTGAAGCAATTAAAATCTTCCTTGATAACTGTTTCCTTCTTTCTACTCTTGTTTCTAACACCTTAGTGGGTTTCCTCTCTAATTGTCTTAAATCTCATTCCACTGGTGGCAGAGGGGCCAAGCCTTCTTATGTCTAACCTTTGTCCTTTCCCACGGGACCAGCTTGGAAGTCCTAGTCAACACTGAATAAAAGACTAGAGTGACGTGTGCAGAGTGTGTGTGTGTGTGTGTCCGTGTGTCCATCTTTGCATGTGGATCAGTTTTCTTTTAAGAAATAATTTATTGTATGATTTATTTTGGAGTTATATTCCAATTGCAGTGCCCCCTCCCAATAAGCAGTGATCTATTCCCCCCCCCACCCCTCTATAATGTATAATCTGGTCTCAGGTTGAATTCTTTGGTACATTTCTTTCTTCTGGATGCCGTGCAGTTTAATTAAACCTTGCTTAAAAACAAAAACAAACCCCTGAAAACTGTGTACTCTTGTCTGGAACACCGCCTCCAGTGGTGGCTAGGGAGCGGAGAACATCTGTTGCTTCTGGTGAGTGTGGTGGTTTGACTCTAGAACCTCTAAGAAGGTAGCTCCACTGACTTGAGCAGAAGCATCTGCAGCTTCCCAGGGGTCTTCCCTCCTCCCTCCCTGCTGTGTTTTGAATATCACAGCTCTCATTAACCACGCTTACCTGGGTGACTCTGGTAGTTCTGGTCATCATTTACGTTTGCCATCTTACCTTCCCGATGCCCATGATTTCAGGGGACCCAGGAGGCGCTCTGGCCTTGTGTCCTCTCCTTACATCTCTTAGGATTCTTTCTACCTGTGTTGCATGGCAGATTGTCCCATTGAGTTATGGAAGAAAAGGGTGGGGCCAGACGGACTGTACGCGTCCTTTGTTATTGTGGGTGTTGGCTTTTTTTCTTCCCTGCTTTTTACGTTGCAATCTTGGCTGGCTTTCTTGAACTTTGACTTGGGGTGTAAAAACTGAACCAGACATTCTCTGCTTACTGTGGTCAGCTGACATAATCACCACTGAGACTTAATGAGCTCACCTTGTGCTTTCATCACTAGGAAAGTTTTTAAAATTATTTCCCATACTGATTCATAATGGGTGTGTGTATGAATCACTTTCATATAATTTAGATATAAAAACTTATGAGAGGGAGGGGGAAAAAGGCCTCCTTTCATTTTCATCCATACTTCCCAGATTGGCTGAATCCCTGATTATTTGACCCATCATTGTTATTAATATGATTAATAAACTACCTATTTATTGATTTCATTGTTCCTCCTGTGACTTTAAATAGCCCTCAAATGGAGCTTGCCTGAGTGACCCTCAATTTCCTAAACCCGAAATGTTTCTCTGTCCTGTTCGGGTGATACCGCGCGTGTGTGTGTGTGTGTCTGCGTGCGCGCACACACACACACACACACATAAAAGGATATTGGACAGGCCCTTCCATTGTGATTTGATTCCTTCCCTCATGATACTGTGTATCAGCAGGTGATAAGGACACTACTCATTATTACTGAGACACAGCTGCTGACTGTGAATGTTCCCGTTTTAAGTATTTCCTGGCCCAGCACAGCCACAAACTGTGACTCGCTACAAGGATGCTGCCTGTCTCTGACTTCCTATTACTCTGCAGACAGAGGTAAAAAAAAACTCAAATGTCAACCTCAGGATCCTAACCACCCGAGAGGATAACTACAGAGAAACGCTTCACATCTGACATCACTGGAGCCCAGTCTGGATCGCTTTTACACGTAATCGAATTCATTTTCCACTCCTAGGTTTAGGTGTGTGAGATTTAAAAGACTCTATGTTATCCAGCCACAAAGTGTTCATGAAAAAGGTGGAAATTTCTTTGGCAGATGTCCTCTCCATTCCTGCAGCAAGCATTTATTGCATACTTTACTCTGTGCCTGGAACCTTCATCTGAAGATGAAGAGGACTGGTCTTTGCCTCCAAGGAGCTGAGAGTCTAGCAGGACACCTCTGGTCAGCCACCAAGAGAAGCCTATATAGGTTAGTAAAAGGCTTTATGGTAGTTAGCCAGGGAAGGCGGATGGCGCGTGGCATTCCAGACAGAGGAAACAGCAAGGACAGAGGCCAAGAAGCAAGAGACAGTCCGGTGGCGTGTGCAGTGTGTTCCTGTAGTATCGGGAGAGCACCATGTAGGTGACCTGGTAGAGCCCTTTCAATCCAGACCTTCCGTGATTCTCTGCCTGCTTCCACAGTGGTCATTTAATCTTGTAGGCTTACCTTGGACCCGTGCTTTTCTTCTGATGAGTGTTTTCATGGGCTCCAGGATGAATACTAAATACTCGTTGCTTCCTGGGCTCCCTCTAGCGCTCTGTAACCAAGGGAGGTTTTCACCACTATCCCTTAAAGCTGGCTGGACACATGTTACCACTGCAAGTTATTGAGGACGGTTTTTAGGTGCCCGGGTTATCAAAATACATGAACAGTGAAGATTGCTTCCTGGGTTCTGTTGCTCTATTAGATCAGAAATGCCATCTGGTCAAAAAACCTCCATTCTATGGGAACAACCTTGCCCATTCACGACAGCTGATCTCTATTATAGTTTTCAGCTCCTGGAGACCCTTCCCAAAATGGGCTCCCTCACTGTCTCTTCCTATTTATTTATTTTTAAAGATTTATTTAAGTGATCTCTGTAACCCATATGACGCTTGAACTCACAACCCCAAGATCAAGAGTCACATGCTCTTCTGACTGAGCCAGCCAGGAGCCCCCATCTCTTCCTATTTAGAAGTGTACAGAAGGCTTCCTATTTAGGACCTGTGTCTAATACTTCCACCTATGTTTAAGTGGCTAAGTGTTTGAGCTGCCATCAGACTTCTGAGTTCAAATGCCAGCTCTTCCGCTTACTGGTTGTGTGACCTTGGGCAAATTTAGTCAACCCCTCTATTTCAGTTTCCTCATCTGCAAAATGATAATACCAACTTAATGTGGTGCTTGTGAGAATAAGGTGGGATAGGTAAAATACTGGAGCTCAGTGCCTGGCATACACTTGAACACTCAATATTTGCTCTTAGCTCCTGTATGAACTAGCTACAATTAACTGGCGAGTGTAATAGCATTGTTTTCCTATTTCTCAGCTTCATTGTTCTGTTTCATTTGAAACTGAAGGATGAAAGATAAATGCTTGCCATCCCCTAGAATTGGGTTTTGGGCTTCAAGGGAACCTGAGGCTTAGCTCGGTTATTAGCTCTGGAGGCTGGCCTGTAAATTACTGCTCTAATTTATATTTTTCATTAAAAGCTCAGCTTGCCTTTTCTTCTATAGCAGTCTTCCCTGGCCCTGAAACCCTAGTGTTTAGCCATAAAACAAGGTTTTAAAATTAAGAGGCCATAATGCTCTCAACTCCCCACAATGTGTGGATTAATGGAATTAATGATAAGAAGGTGCACATAACATTTTTAACAAAAGCAAAGACCTGGCCCTATTTCTTAGATTTGAAACACAAATGAGGGAGCTACTGTGATGAAGGGTAGTGTATTTCTTCTTTTGTAGAACTTGACAAGAAAACATTGGGTGTCAGGAAATCTGGGTCCCAGGCTCTTCATCACTGCGAAGGTGCTATGACCTCTAATTAACCCTCCGCACGCTGGCGGTGTTTTGCAGGGTTGAACATTAGGTAAATAAGTGCCTAATATTCTGTCTGGCACCCAGAACCTCCCCTCAAATGATAGGTGTTATATGGTAGCTCACTGAGTATGTATCCCATTAGGGTGATGAAAATGGATACGTTTGGCCATGAGAAGGGGCAACCACATCTCTGCACCGCCAATGGAAAGAAGGGCGTGGAAACAAGAGTCGCGTGGCCCTAAGACTACATCTCCCGCTATCCTTTGCGGGGATCCTGCAAGGTTTGCCTTACCCAGAATCGCTCCCTCTGCCATCTTGCGTCTTTCCGTGGAGGCCCCGGATGTAGACGCCTTCTTAGCTCGGTGGGCGTGGTTTCACAATGGCTCGAAGACCTGGGGCTCTCTTATTGGTTGCGGTCCTTCCGACTGGATTGGACGCGAAGGAGGGGGCGTTGGCCAAGGCGCGCGGTGCTGTAGCGACAGCCAATCAGAAGCCTGGTCGGCCTTTGGCGGGAGGCGGCAAAGCTGAGGCTTTGCAGATTTGGCGCGAGCGCGGTTTGGCTTTACTGCTTCTGGTGTGTATAGTTTATTCGAGAGCTTGACCTGAAGAATCCCTAAAGCCGTGTGCGGGAGACGTGAGGAAGAGCAGGCACTGAGGTGACTCAGCCTTGTGGGGTGGAGAGCAGAGGATTGCTCGGGGAGGCCCAGGGTCTGGGAGGCAGCGGAGTTGGGAGAAGGGCTATGGCAAGGGCCGCTGCCTCCCTTGAGGCCCGAGGTGAAGTGAGGGGAGGAAATCTCAGATCGCCGGAGGTCTGAGGTCGGGTAAGGGAAGGGAGTAGGCTGGTAGTCGTGCGTGGAATAAAGGGGCTGAATGTTGTAGGAGGGAGATGATCCGGGGTGGGGTTGAGAGGGTGTGGGGTGGGGACCGAGTGCCAGGCGGAGGGAAGACTAAATGTGGCCGGATGCTGGGCTAAGCTGGTGATAAAGACACACCCCGTGCCTGGAGTGAGGGAATTAGAAGTCCTGTAGAAATCTGTTAAGATAAACTTACTGCATCACTCAAGTGGTTAAGAACTTGAGCTCTGGAGCCAGAAAGCCTGGTTTGCTATGACTTTGGGTCTCCGTGCCTCTGCGTTTTCTCATCTGTAAAATGAGGATAATAAGAGTGCTGACCTCTAGGGTCGTCGTAAAACTTAAACGAGTCAGTGCCTAAAGAGCTGGGCTGACTCATTTGGTAGAGCGTGCCACTCATGATCTTGGGGTCGTGAGTTCGAGCTCCACGTTGGGTGCAGAGATTCCTTAAAAAGAAAAAAAAGTAAAGCAAAATGCTTATAATAGCAGTCTTACACATAGTAGGTAGACAATAAGTGTTCGTTATTATTGCTCAGATTTGGCTGTGAAGCAGAACTGAGTGCTAAAATATGGTTGTAATTTACTTATGAAATGTTGATCATTGGTATAAATTCCATGTTAGCTATTTTTCCTTCACTCTTAGGTATTGACTGGCTGTCCTGTTCTCTTTTTTGTACCCAGCCGTGTTGCCATCATGCCTCAAACCCGATCCCAGTCACAGGCTACAATCAGTTTTCAAAAAAAGAAGGTGTCTCGGACATTGGACAAAACTAAAAACTCTGGTGACACCAAACTAGAACTGACCAATGTCCAGGCCACACGCCGTTCTGTAAAAATTCTGCCTCTAAGCCCCAGAAAACGTCTGGGTAAGCTATCCATTGTATATAAGTACAACTTTTTGATTGGTAGCTGTTATCCTCTCTTTCCTCAATAATAAGATGCCTAGTCCTTTGAAGCAGCTTCTTAAGTTCGTTTAAGACCACTTTGTTCGCTTTATTTTCAGAATGATTGCTGTGTTCATTTACTCAACTTCAGAGCTAAGCAACCTGTTGAGATCATTTTCTGAACTGCTTCAGAGTTCTGGTGTTCAGTTCCTTAATTTTGAACTTAGTCGTCAGTATTGTAAATGACTTTGCAGTTAGCTTTCTAGTATTTTGAAGCTTTCACCTCATTAGTGGTGAAATTAAGAGAAACAGGTGATATTCTTGTTTTAGAACACTGGTTGGTAATCCTTTTTTGTTTTAGATCATTTGTTTTTGTTTTTAAAGATTTTATTTATTTTTATGAGAGAAAGAACAAATACAAGCAGGGGTGAGGGGCAGAGGGAGAAGCAGACTCCCCACTGAGCAGGGAGTCCAGTGGGGACTCACTCCCAGGACCTGGGATCATGACCTGAGCTGAAGGCAGACGCTTGACCAACTGAGGCATCCAGGTGCCCAGATGATTTGTTTTTAATGAAGGGTGATGTGGCAGTATCTGGAGACATTTTTGGTTGTCACAACCGACAACCTGAAGGAGTGCCACTGGCATAGTGGATAAAGGCCAAGTATCCTGCTAAACGTTTTACAATGCACAGGACAGCTCCCAATAAGAATTATTTGGTCCAAGATTGAGAAAACACTCTTTTAGAACAATCTTAGAATTTTCATCCCACTAAACCCCTTTGCCTTCTCCCAAATAGTTTTAAGATTCAGTGGTGCCATCTGGTGGCCAATATTTGCTTCTTGCGAAGAGGCGTCTGTTTTGGTGGTTTCGACTTTAGAGATTTGCCTCTTGGGGGACCTGGGTGGCTCAGTCAGTTAAGAGTCTGCCTTTGGCTCCAGTCATGATCCGGGGGACCCTGGTACTGAGCCCCATGTGGGGCTCCCTGCTCAGTTGGGAGCCTGCTTCTCCCTCTCCCTCTCCCCCCTGCTTGTGTTCTTTTTCTCAAATGAATAAATAGAAGAAGGAAGAAAGGAAGAAACTTGCTTCTTTCTGGGAAAAGCAGAGATCTTTGCAAGTCCTTTTACTGTTCACTACTACGAATGACCGTGTTTTGATTTTAATATATTTCAGGCGATGACAATCTGTGCAACACTCCCCATTTACCACCCTGTTCTCCACCAAAGCAAGGCAAGAAAGAGAATGGCCCCCCTTGCTCACGTTCACCGATGGGGCGCAGATTGGTATTTGACAATCAGCTGACAGTGAAGTCTCCTAGCAAAAAAGAACAAACCAGAGCTCACCAAAACAAAATCCATTCCTCAAGCAGAAAAGGTCAAGAGATCACAACAAATTCTGAGCAGAGACGTCCACTGGAGAAAGAATCCGCATGTGTGAGACTGTTCAGGCAAGAAGGTTCGTTCTTACATGACAACCGTTCATGCAGCCTTGAAAACCAGGCTGGTGACTCTATATGAAAGTCAGTGGATCTTCTCAGTCACCTCTGTTGTATCTAATTGTCCTTTCCCATCGGACATAGGCACTTGCTACCAGCAAGCAAAGCTGGTCCTGAATACGGCTGTCCCGGATCGGCTGCCTGCCAGGGAAAAGGAGATGAATGTCATCAGGAATTTCCTGAGGGAGCACATCTGTGGGAAAAAAGCTGGAAGTCTTTATCTTTCTGGTGCTCCTGGAACTGGAAAAACTGCCTGCTTAAGCCGAATTCTGCAAGACCTTAAGGTACACTGAGAGTCCAAAATATCCCGCTCTTGCTAAAATGACACTTGGTTTCGAAGGGTTAAGAAAGGTGGACATGCTTAGGGGATCGAGGTCTCCCCTCAAATAAGATGTTTTTAGTTTCTTTGTCTAAATCTTCCCAAATGAAAGTAGAGCTTATTCTCTTATATGCTGTTAACTCCTCAAAGACACTTCAGGTTCCATCAAACCTTTATCTGACGGCAAAATATCTCTCGTGTTTGCATTTTTCTAGAAGGAACTGAAAGGCTTTAAGACAATCATGCTGAATTGCATGTCCTTGAGGAGCGCCCAGGCTGTATTCCCAGCTCTTGCTCAGGAGATTTGTCAGGAAGAAGTATCCAGGCCAGCTGGGAAGGATATGATGAAGAAACTTGAAAACCATATGACTGCAGAGAAGGGCCCCATGATGTAAGTACTGCTCCTCTGCGTGTTGTTCTGTGAAAATCTGCAAGGTCTGCTGCCCACAAAACTCACATTCTCGTCTCTTGAATTTATCAATTTGTATGAGAAAAGAACATTTCCTATATTTGCTGTACAAGAGAGAGTTACATATGCTTAAAGGGAAAGAAGAAAGGAAAAATACACATCCTAATTTTAAATTGGAAAAAGTGTTCTTAAACTAATGGCTTGAAAAACCTGTGTATTACTTTTGTGTGATGGTGTGGGTAGCATTGTAACAGTGACTGCAGAGAGGACAGATTATGACCTTCAAACTGGTGTCAGCTGTAGGAATGTGACCTGGAGTCAGCCCAGATCTAACAGATGGGAGAGTTAAGGAGGTGAACACAGATACTAATTGTTTCTCTTCGTACGTAGTGTGTTGGTGCTGGACGAGGTGGATCAGCTGGACAGCAAAGGGCAGGATGTATTGTACACACTCTTCGAATGGCCGTGGCTAAGCAATTCTCGATTGGTGCTGATTGGTTAGTGCTCGGTTGCTAATGTTGATGGGTCTAAAGAATTCTCTTTTTAATCTCTTCATCTTACTTCTCACCTATTGTATTTTAAGCCTGCTTTCGGCTTTCTTATCAAAATGGAAAAATTACTATAAAATAATAGTAGTTTTAATCTAAAATCTACTTTGTTAAGTCTGAATAGAAATGACATAATACTTCATTTCAGAGACAGTTGATTTTTGGAGTCTCCGGTCCTGCTTATAAGGGAATGATTCTAAACCTAACTTGAAAAGAGTATTTATTTGTTTGTTTATTTATTGACATATATTATTTGCCCCAGGGGTACATGTCTGTGAATCATCAGGCTTGCACATTTCACAGCACTCACCATAGCACATACTCTCCCCAATGTCCACAACCCAGCCAGCCTATCCCTACCCTCCTACCCCCCAGCAACCCTGTTTGTTTCGTGAGTTTAAGAGTCTCTTATGGTTTGTCTCCCTCCTGATCCCATCTTGTTTCATTTGAAAAGAGCAGTCTAAAATGACTATGTGTATCTTACCTAATAAGTGTGAGGGTGGGGATGGGGTGGGGTGGCAAGTGGGAAGCAAGTTAGAATGCTAGATTATAACTGGAAATTGTAGGGGCGCCTGGGTGGCTCAGTTGGTTAAGCAACTGCCTTCGGCTCAGGTCATGATCCCAGCGTCCTGGGATCGAGTCCCACATCAGGCTCCCAGCTCCACAGGGAGTCTGCTTCTCCCTCTGACCTTCTCCCCTCTCATGCTCTCTCTTACTGTCTATCTCAAATAAATAAATAAATAAATAAAATATTAAAAAAAAAAAAAGAACTGCATTCTTTAAAAAAAAAAAAGAAATAACTGGAAATTGTATTCAGCTTTCAGAGGGTTTAGTTGTCCTTTGAGATGATTTGACCATGATGATTGGTAGTATTTATTTTCTCCTCAGGTATTGCTAATACCCTGGATCTCACAGACAGAATTCTGCCAAGGCTTCAAGCTAGAGAAAAATGTAAGCCTCGACTATTGAACTTCCCACCTTATACCAAAAACCAAATTGCCACTATCTTGCAGGATCGGCTTGATCTGGTAAGTGCCACTCATTGTACCACGTTATTTGTCCCTTGGATCACTTCTGGTGGGGAAACCTAACAGTCTTTATAAAATATATTTGTTTAGAGGGGTGCCTGGGTGGCTCAGTCAGTTGAGCATCTGACTCTTGATTTCAGTTCAGGTCTCAGTCTAAGGGTTGTGAGTTCACGCCCCATGTGGGCTCCATGCTGGGCATAGAGCCTACTTTAAAAAAAATGTATTTATTTATTTTTGCTTAGATTGCTTTCCTCAGCAGGGGGTTCCTGTGGGCCATCAACATTTTTATATGAATTTCCACCCAAAGCTCCATTTATTAGATGCCTCAGTGTTGGAGTAAAAATAAGAGAGGAGGGGCACCTGGGTGGCTCAGTCACTTAAGCACCCTACTCAATTTCAGCTCAGGTCTTGATCTCGGGGTTGTGAGTTCAAGCCCCACAGTGGGTTCCACGATGAGCAGGGAGCCTACTTTTATTTTTATTTTTTTTTAAGATTTTATTTATTTATTTGACAGAGAGGAGAGAAATCACAAGTAGGCAAAGAGGCAGGCAGAGAGAGAGAGAGAGGGAAGCAGGCTCCCCGCCGAGCAGAGAGCCCGATGCGGGGCTCGATCCCAGGACCCTGAGATCGTGACCTGAGCCGAAGGCAGAGGCCTTAACCCACTGAGCCACCCAGGCGCCCCAGGGAGCCTACTTTTAAAAGGGGAGAAGTGGCGCCTGGGTGACTCAGTCGTTTAAGCCTCTGACTCTTGATTTCAGGTCAGGTCACCATCTCAGGTTCAGGAGATCCAGCCCCCTACGGAACTCTGTGTCAGGTTCCACATTCTGCGTGGAGTCAGCTTGTCCCTCTCCCTCTGCTCCTCTCTGCCCATCCCCTTTGGCACGTAGGTGCTCTCAAATAACTAAATAAAATCTTTTTTGTTGTTGTTTTTTTCCTTTTTTTAAAGAGAGGAATCACTCAGTAATTTTTTTTCTTTTTTTCAAGTTTATTTTTAGTAATCTCTCTATACCCAACGTGGGGCTCAAGCTCACAAGATCAAGAGTCGCAGGGTCTTCCGACTGTGCCAGCCAGGTGCCCCTCAATACTTATAACGGTCTGTAACAATAGGGCCCGTGAGGGGCGCCTGGGTGCCTCAGTGGGTTAAGCCTCTGCCTTCAGCTCAGGTCATCTCAGAGTCCTGGGATCGAGCCCTGCATCAGGCTCTCTGCTCATCAGGGAGCCTACTCCCCCCAACCCCACCCCCCACCCCCCCACCCACCCCCCCCGCCTGCCTCTCTGCCTACTTGTGATCTTTCTCTCTGTCAAATGAATAAAATCTTAAAAAAAAAAAAAAAATAGGGCCCATGAAAAAACTTTCTTTTGAAAATGACCAAATAGATTTTAGTTTAGTTTAGTTTTGCGAATATCTGGTTGCTTCTCTTCCCCATTCATGAGCCTCTACCACATGCCTACAGAACGTTTAAACGGGTGACATTTCCATTTATTTATGAGCAGAAAAGGCATCTCTTGGACCCTGAAGGATGGCCAGTCAAGTTTAGACTTAACATGAGAATGTTTATGTCTGGGACCTAAATTACAGAAAAGGGGGAATCTTACAGGTCATGCTGACATCTCCTATGTCTTGTCCAAAGGTATCGAGAGCTCAGGTTCTAGACGATGCTGCAATTCAGTTCTGTGCCCGAAAAGTCTCTGCTCTTTCAGGCGATGTTCGAAAAGCACTAGATGTTTGCAGGTGAGTTATGGCACTGTTGGCTGCTTTTATTAAAAAAAGAAATGCTGTTAATTGTCTCGTGTAACTCAAGTGAATGTGGCTTAAGAGGCCGTATTCTGCCACTTTTACACTCAGAAAGGAGGACTTGTTTCTCAGTGGGGAGCTCTGCATTTCCACCGTGTTAATGTCTGAAACATTATCAGTCCATTACCTACAGAGGGAGAAACAAATGAGATGTTGCTGGCACTCCCTGTGGTGATTATAGATTGGTTAATTACATTTGTATTAAAAAAGACTCCAGTTTACTTTTCCATTAGCTGATCTCAAGCAGGTTTATTTATGGACCTGAACCATCTTTGCCTTTAGACTTTTTTTTCCTTCCTTTGCTTTTGTGAGCACCCCTTCCTCCAGTTGGTGGTCCCCCACACTTGTACTCCAGACCTCTCTCTCCCTTCCCATCCTCTGCCCCTCCTGCTGGGGAAAGCCTCTGTGCTGACTGATGAAATCTCTTCCTTCCCAGTAGGGACACTGGGTCCATTAAAATGATACTTGCTGTGCTGGCCCGCTGGTCCAACCTCCCCCTACTGCCATGCACAAGATCCAGGTCTGGCTTATGGCTTCCTGTGGGCAAAGTGCTTTGGAGACAGCAGTGGGAGAGTAAGCTCTTCCTATTGCTAGATGGCATGATCCTGGATTTGAAAGTTTCCCCTAGTCAGCAAACTACTTCAGTAAAGACTGCAGCTATGAGCAATGGGCGTGTAGGCTGGTGTGGTTGAGCCTACACATATATGTATATAGAACTGAGGACTCCCCTTTTAGGTCCAGTGTGTGGGGGTGGTACTGGCTCTCTGTAGGCAGTCACCCACCCACATAGCCTCTCTGCCATCCATGACATTTTTTCCTCCTTCAAAATGTTATTATTGACTTAATGTATGATAACCTACTTGGCATCTATAAGAGGAAACCATATAGCGTTGAAAGTTTCTCAGATTCCCTGGTCCACGAATTGTTTCAAGGCAACTAAGTCCCCTTTAGCTGAGACATAACCCAGTGTTGTTTGGGGGCTTTAAAATTATAAAACATGTGTCTGTTTTTCAGCTTGGTGGTTTGGCGTGTTTGGTTTGGCTCAGCATAAATTAATTTTAGAAATACTTTTTTATAGGAGAGCTATTGAAATTGTAGAGTCGGATGTCAAAAGCCAGACTGTCCTCAAACCGCTGTCTGAATGTAAGTAGTTTATCTCTTTGCTGTCTTCCTTTATAATTGGAAGCTTAACTTTTCTGAGGAAAGAGGTAGAAAGATGAGATGAACATAGTTAAATCCCTGCTTAACCCTTTTCTGTATGTCTGTGTTTTTTGTCAGTTTCATCTCCTTTATTTCAATCTGACCTGTTTGTACTACAGTCCATGCAGGCTGGAAACAAGTTCCCCAGGGTGTTACATAAAAGGCTGGATCGTAGTAAGTTTTCTTTCTAAGCTCTAGAAATGAAAACTGTGGACAGTAAGGCTTGATTAGCTTCTCTCTGGGTTCTTCCGTTGAGTTCACTTTAGGTCTTGATATAGGTGAGAGGAAAGTAAATAAGAGTCAGACAGTGAAAGAATCCAAGGCTTGGGATATCTCAAGCCTTTAGACAACAAGTCTAGGAGGGTGGATGTCCGAAGATGATATTGCTACAGTAGGCTGTTATAAAAATGACAAAACTCTTTTCCTTTCCCTTAGCCTTATTCTTAGCCATGGCAGATGTAAAATGGCCATGAACTACATATCTTGTCAGTATTAAATATCCAGTGTTAATCTTTAGAAACGGGACAGTCTGATTTGATTGTTTCTTTTCTCTTCCACTCCTGCACTGTTTGAGAGTTATCAAAATTGTTTCTAGCACTACAGTTCCACAGAAAACATTTTCTTTCTTCCTTTCTTTCTACTTTTCTTTCTTTTCTTTTTTCTTTTCTCTTCTTTCTTCTCAATTTGTTGGAAAAAATTAATAAAAATATTTCAGGAGTAGCCAAACTGACTGCTTAGGCTGATGGTAGGTAATATATACTGGTGCATAGATACTTCTTTCTCTTTAACTTTTCAGATTATTCCTTTTTCTCCTACCAGGGACGTTTAGGCTTGTCAGTGTTCCTGTGAGCACAACTGGTACACACATAGCTAAAGGAGGTTGTAAGTTTCTGGCATAAATTATTAGACTGACCTAATTCCTATCTTTTGACCTCTGGTATGTGTGATTAGCTTTTGATGGTTCTGGAAAGCTATACAGAGGCTGACTTCAATTAAATATAAGAAGGCACTTTTTTTTTAAGATTTTATTTATTTATCTGACAGAGAGAGAGAGATCACAAGTAGGCAGAGAGGCAGGCAGAGGGAGGGGAGGAAGCAGGCTCCCTGCTGAGCAGAGATCCCGATGCGGGGCTCGATCCCAGGACCCTGAGATCATGACCTGAGCCGGAGGCAGAGGCTTAACCCACTGAGCCACTCAGGTGCCCCCCCTGTTTTTTTAAGAGAAGGGGAGAGAAGAAGTCCACAAGTGGGAAGGGGCAGAGGAAGAGAGGGAGAAAGAAAGAGAATCTTAAGCAGGCTCCGCATTGCAGGGCTTGATCGCATGACCCTGAGCCAAAATCGAGAGTCAATGCTTAACTGACTGAGCCACCCAGGCACCCCAGGATGACACTTTCTAATAAATAGCACCACCTGGGCTTCTTTGACAGGTAGGTGGGTTCCTTAGTTTTGAAGATATTCAAGCAAAAGCTGGGTAGATATCACTAGTTGGGATTGTTTTGGGTAGGGAACAAGAAGAGACCTCTAAATTCCTTTCAACTTTAAGATTCTGCTACTTGATCAGTGATGTCTAGTTTTCCCACTACCATTAGTTCTTTGCAGCATCCCGGTTATGGTAGTGAAATAGAAGCAGATTGCTTTGGGGCAACTGCACGTGGTCTGAGGAAATAATTGAGGCAAAGGTTGTTACAGAGCAAATCCCTCCTCTGTCTTGCAATTCATGCATCTCCAAACAATGAGGCCATAGTCCTAGGCATCTTGTTGGCAGTTTCCCAACCTCCGGCCTCTGAGATGGTGCTATCTGCTAAGATATCCAGTGACATTTTCTCAAGTGTTGCTCTACTGTGGATCATCTTAGGCAAGTGAACCAAACTTCAAAGGTCATTTGGGGAAGCTATCTAGAGGACTTCTGTAGGATTCACTTTACTGTCCACATTTAGCCACTCGCTTGAGAGTATTAGGTAATTCTTACAACTTTTTTTTCCTTTCTTAATTACCAGGCACAGTCAACTTTGCTTCAAGGTTCTGTACTTTTCATCTTGAAGATATTGGGAATTTCCAAGGCAGAATACAGTAGTCCTCTGTCTAGTCCTTCTTTCATGAGGTGGATTTTGTCTCTCTGACATTAAATTGCATTCTACAGGACAAAATAGCCTGCCATTCTGCACAGAAAAAGGATAACCCTATTTTCCAAGTTGTCGTCTCTCTGAAGATAGCACTGTCTCTCATCCTGTGGCTTCTAGTTAGAGTTGGAACCTCTGCTTTGCCACTGCATGACTGCACTTGAATTTCCTTCAACTACAACTTAGTATCATCTGTCTCAGTGTATACAATATTTAAAAAATTTAATGAAGCCTGATTTATTTACTTCTTAGGCAAATCACCCTCTGAGTCACTGGTTCCCAAGCGGGTTGGTCTTATTCACATATCCCAAGTCATCTCCGAAGTTGATGGTAACAGAATGACTTTGAGCAAAGAAGGAACACAAGATTCCTTTCCTCTTCAGCAGAAGATCTTGGTCTGCTCTTTGCTGCTCTTGACCCGGCAGCTGAAAATCAAAGAGGTCACTCTGGGGAAGGTGAGTTGAGAACCTCAGCAGATGGAGCTGGGGTGGAAATGAGAATGCTTTGCAGAGCAAATATTGTCCAAAGGGCCTATTATTATGCTCCAGCTGATAGGAATTAAAAGTGAGTTTTTAACAGTAGGAATAAATACTGGTCCCATATAAAAGACAACTGACTTTATTTCCCTTGAGTTGTGGTTGAGCATTTCCCATTCACCTTCTCCCCTTCATTTCTACCTCTCCCTGTGAAACATATAAAGCTCCTCGCCTGCCTTACAGTAGAGGTTTTGGCAATATCTACAGAATGCCTTCAAGGATTTGATTTGATTTGATTTTAATTTATTTATTTTTTACTTATTTATTTTGCCTTCAAGGATTTTATTGAAAAGAGAGAAAATTGTTGTATTCAGATAACTTCTACAAATGCAAGTCCACATTTTTAAAAGAGTCTACAAGATTACAAGAGATAGAACTTTTAAACAACTTCTGTGTTCTCCCTTCTTTCTCCCAGTTGTACGAAGCCTATAGTAACGTCTGTCGCAAACAGCAGGTGGCAGCTGTGGACCAGTCCGAGTGTTTGTCACTTTCAGGGCTCCTGGAGGCTAGGGGCGTTTTAGGATTAAAGAAAAACAAGGAAACCCGCTTCACAAAGGTACAACTAACTGCTTCTTTGTGATAATGCTTTTAACTGTCCTGTTAGGGAAAGCTTATCTTTTTTTTTTGTGCTAAAGTGCAGATTTAAATATGACCACAGTTAGGTAAACAATTTGTTTATTGTTAGGTAGAGTTTAGGATCTGTGAGGATGGGACTGTGGTACGAATGAGGTATTTTCTGCCTTTGAAAAAGCAGTGTTTAACTTGCTTGCCTCTTGGGACAAAAGTTCAACATGGTAGAGGTTTATGTAATAAAAACTTGGCTTTTGTGAGTTCTCCACCGTGAAAAGTCCTTTTCTCTTCTTCCCAGGTGTCTTTGAAGATTGACGAGAAGGAAGTAGAGCATGCTCTGAAAGATAAAGCTTTAGTTGGAAATATCTTAGCTATTGGATTGCCTTAAATTCTTTTCCTTTATACTAATATGCTATCCAAAAGTATCCAGCTGGCGTTTAGAGTGCTCTGGAGTCTTCATTTTAGTACTTTATCCATTCAGGTCTGAAAACAAATATGACCTTTTTTTTTTTTTTTTTTTTCCATTTTATTTTCTCTTAAGTAATCTCTACACCCAACATGGGGCTCAAACAAAAGTTGCATGCTCTTCTGACTGAGCCAGTCAGGCGCCCCGAAATAGGACCTTTTTAAATGTGAAACTGATAAATTTTAATCTATAGATTGATGAATATTAACACAGAATAATAATTTTGGGTCTTATTTTTATGCATTAAAAATCACCAAATAGACTCTTTTTAATTATATTCACTACCTCCACCTCTTAGGGTCTCTAACCAGTATGCTTGTATTACAGCATATAGGATTTATATGGTGGAATGTGCCTGTTATTTACCTCTTAGTTTCTTCAAACATTGGTGTATTTTAAAGAACTCTGGGGCTAGAGTAAGAAGAATGAAAAAGGATGTTCCAGGAAAGTAAGCAAGTCTACGTGGAGATCTGGAGGACACTTTGATAAAAGAATTTCACATTGCACATACTTCCACATTGTGACATTTTAAAGACTCACTGAGTTTCTTGGGCACTCCCAAGGTTGTGGGGGTGGTAAAGGGAATGTAACTGTATGGACCGTGAATATATTTATTTCCAAGTTGCATTCTTTGTCTTTGTAAGCATGCACATTTCAAGAGAGCTCAAACTTTCAGCAAACAATGTGAAAATTTCCCCCAGACTGTCCCACAGTCTTAGCTGCCCTCAGATGAAGCCACTTGTTTCCAGATGCCTTCATTTGGGGTTGGATTTTCATCTAAACCTCAGATTTTTCCAGTCTTCTTAGATAAATTAATCCATATGGCTACTCAAGCCTCCCCTTTTCTGGGTTTGGTTTCCAGTATCATTCAATGGTAATTTGTGGCGGGGACACCAGAGGGCGCCATTATAACACCCACGGTCTTGAAAGTGCAGGCAGTGGGGCTGGGGTAGTTTTGAGGGAAGGGGGAGAAAACTTAAGTTTGATCCTTTGGGGAGATGGCTATACTTTTAGAACTCAAGCAGATGCCTGCAGTGCAAACCATGTGAGACGGGAAAGGTCTGAGAGCCAGTGGCCAAGTCTGTGCTGCTCCCTGAGTGCTTCGGCCTCTCTGACATGTCTTGAGTTTGGGAACTTGATATTGTACAAGCGATCTGTTGGCCACTGTTTCATTCATGCTGCCCACTGTATCCTTGCAATGTGATCTGGGCCGCAGCAGATGGTATGGGATAGAAGGACTCACAGAGAGGGCCCTCTGAAATGAACACCAGCCGCCGGTGGGTGTGGCAGAGCAGAGTCTCTAGACAAGTCTGAGGTCCGAGTCTGAATGTTCTCGCCCTCTCATCTTGACTAGAGCACTCACTCCCCCGGAGGGTCACTTAGGAGTGGAAAACAGTCCCATCCCTAGAAGCCCGAGAGTGGCTGGGGCTACAAGGGTTAACAAGCATAATTGCAAAGATTGTCCGAAGGCTGATGGAAAGCAGAGACTGAATGGGATTGAGAACAGATGCGGGGCTTGATTTAAATTACATTTTATTGGATGCTGCAGCCTTAAGAGACGTGACTGCTTTACAGTTTGTTTCCACACTGTGGGCAGCTGCTGTGTGTTCTGTGTCCCCAGTAGGATCCTGCCCAGAAAGGAGCGGCCTCCCCACCTCGTCGTGTTTGAGGCTTGGCGCCTTCCTCTTAACTGGAGGGCTTGAGTCAGGAACATGGCTTGACTCGCAGTGGGGCTGCTATGCATCCTCCGTGGCTCGGAGCCAAGATCGCATTTGCAGATTCAAAAGGGCCAAATTTCTTTCCCCTCTACCTCTTTTCTCTCCCTTTCCCCTGGTATTTGGAAATAGGGTTTTTTCTGTACTGGGTTGTTAGTTTCCTTTCCTTCAGTTCTCCCCCCACTGTCAATTTCTAGGTCATTGCTGCTCTTAAGACTTCAGCAATTGGAACAGGGTTGGTTCTGTCAATGATGCGTGAAGCCGACTTAGAGTCCCTGCCTGGCTTCCGCTGCCCTTGTGGGAGCAAAAGCTGATGTATGTTTGTCAGTGAAGTCTTAAGTGTAATTCAGACAGCCGGGGAGCAGACAGAAGAGGAAGAAAAGTCCTTTTCTTGCTGGCTTTTCTCACCAAAGCTGAGAGCTATGGGAAGGTAGTGGGATTTTTAGAGGGATGGGCTGGGCTTGTGGTTACTAGTTCCTGCCAGGATCGTAGCCGGTTTCACATGGAGTAGAGGCGAAGATGCTGACCCACATTCTTCCTCTCGAAGGTGGTGGGGTGTGTGTCTATATCCTGATTTATTTTTCCTCAAAGAAGCAGATGAAGCTTCCATAGAGTGTTAGCAGGTATTGCCATGGAAAGAACATAGACACAATAAAATTTTGGTGTGAGTTTCAACCCCAGAGCTGCCACTGACATTTCTGGCTCAGTGACGACTTGCCTGTGGCTAGATAACTAACTGGCAAGAGTGCGTGAGGTCCAGGCTTCCCGGAGATCAAAAATGTTGGCAGAGTTCTATTTGCTACCCAACCCCCCTTCCCATTCCATTGCTCCCTGCCTTCATTAAGTGCCCTTTTAAGATCAACCAATGAGACCTGGAAGGGAAGATGGAGCTACATCTTGGGGATTTTCAAAAATATCTATTGAGAGGTGTTGCCTTGACTACCGACGGAGACCAAAAGAAAGAGCCACATTTGAGATGTTACTTACATTCATGTCTGTCCCCAGCACTTAGGACAGTGTCTGGGACCTGGGAGGCATTCAGTAAACAATTGTTGAATGAACGGACAAATGAAACGAGGAAGGTGCTCCCTTTCCCTCCATCTCCGTGGCGGCTGGCATCAGGAGCTGCACGTTGCTGGTATTCCCGCACGGAGGTGGAGCGGGGCCCTGTGAAAGGAGGACGCTCCATCCTACAAGATGTGTCTTGACACATTGTGGAGCGTTTATTGGCCTCACAGATGCGCACCCATCACTCCTTCTGATGCCGTGGCCTTTTGCTTGAGGCAACTTCCATGTTGCTCCGAGGAAGCCTCGGGTTTGGGTAGAGAGTCCTAGCCCTCCCTACAGGCTGGGAAGATGGAGGCCTGTCTGGAGGTTCCTAGTGTCCCTAGAGATTAGCCAGAAGCTGTGCCTCTACTTGGCTAGGGATCGGGGAGGAACACGCCTTTGGTGTCCCACTTTTTAACTCTTGAGGAAAGTTGTGATCTCAGGTTCCTCCTGAGTGTAAGGTGCCGTCTGATATTGTAAAGCTGCAAACTTTCAGAAGTGCAGTCTGTAGGGGGAGAAGGGGTGCCCTCTGGCCTCCCTTGATTTTCAACCCCAGCCCCAAGGCACTGGCAGTAGAAGCTAATTGGGTGCAAGGGGCCTGGGTAGAGGCCGTCTGAAGACTGGCGAAAGGAGAGAGCCAGCTCCTTTTTAAAAAAGCTCTAATTGAGTTCTGAATCAGCCTCCCTCTCTTTGATCCCTCCTCTGTTTCCCACACTGCCTGAAAGAGCCAGATCAGCACTTTTGAACAAGGGTGCGCCTGCTCCCCACCACCCCCCTCCTGACGCTCTCTGCTGCCGCCATCCACTGCTTGTCTCCTTCAGTTAAGATAATGAAGATGCTGAGAGATAAAATGTGTATTTAATAAGGATGGGGGTAGGGAGGCGGAAAGGGGCAGCCAGGGCCTTCCCTAGTTTGGGGCCTAGCCAAGACTCGAGCTGAAAGCAAAGCTGGAGTAAGACTTGGCCCCAGGGTGTGGGGGTTTCTGGGCCTCAATCCAGCTGACTTCACTGCCTGCTGCTTGCCCTAAATTCCCCCACCTCCACCCTCTCACCCCCACACTCCTTTTTTTCCTCTCTCCTTGCTCCCAATGGGGAAAGGGAATCTTGCTTCTACTTTATTTTCAGCTGGTAACTTGGCCTTTAGTGTGGTGCCCCCCCGCCCCCCCAGTCAGCTGCAAGGTCGAGCTAGGGCAGCCCCCTCTAGCCTAGGCCTGTGGAAGCCATGGGTTCGCGGTGGGGGGTGAAAAAAGGCTAGAGTTAATGAAGACCAGCTGCTAGTCTGGGTTCTGCCTGCAGTTAGCTGGAGGCCGGCCCTTGGTGCTGGTTGGAGGTACAGGGGTGCGTGACCTCCATCCCTGGGCACCAGGATATCCTGCGGCAGCTGAGGCTGGTGCTCCTCTCTGAGCTCGGTTTTATCCTCAGTTTGAAGAGAGTAGTCTGTTTCCCTGTTACCCTACTCCTCCCCTCTCCAAATAACACTTGGCCCTTATTGGGCTTTATAACCGTAGTGGCAGTGGCTGAGATCTGAGGATCTCCCAAGTTCATTTGTAAACACTCATTAACTGCCTGGGAAGAACCAAGGGCCCTGGTTAACAGCTGGGAGGGAACTGAGGCACGTTAGGGAGAAAGGCTTGACCTGAGCTCACCCCATGGACTCCACCCTGGGGCTTCTATCCTTCCTGTCTAGCTCCTTTCCTCAGTTCTCCCTGAAAGATGGAGAGAGAGGTAGATGCAACTCGGCTGCCCTCTCCCCTTCTAGGAAGAGGCCATGCTTTCTCCCTGCCTGCAGCTGGGAATCAGTCCCTGATTCTTCCTCCCACCCCACCCCACCCCACCCCTGACCCTTCACCCCATGACACTTTCCCTGCTCTGCTCCTGCTGGAGATCTGTGCAACCCTCCTTGCAAAATATTCTCACTTCAGCCCTCTGCAGACCTCCCATCCACCCTTCCCTGGCCCACCAGACCCAAAACCCAGTGCCTCCTTTCGAGCTGGTGAGAAGCTCGCCTATCTTAAACTGAGTCTGTAAGCTTGAAGGTGATCTAGTTGTGCTAAGAGGCCCCTCCGCCCCCTAGATTTACCCCAAATGGTACCTGGGAAACTATTCTCTTTCTTTACCGTATTCACTCTGGTAAAGTTTCAGGATCCTATTTAGGGCTGGGTAGCGACACTAGAGCTCTAACTGACCCCTAGGTTCTGCATCTCAGTCTTCCAGTGACAATTGCCCTTTCTGGTGATGGGAGTAACCCAAAGTCCCCCAGCTCCGCCTGCTCGCACACTCACCTGTATGCGCATGTCTGCCCACTTCGGCACACTCCCAGGCCCGCACTCCCCGCCAGGGTATGAAACTCTACCAGTCTCAACTGCCATCCATGTTTCACCGCCCTGTTATTTGCGGGAGGGGGGGGGGAGTCTCCCTCCTCCTCTCCTGGGTGGGCTTCTAGGTATTTAGGAATAGTGGGGAGGGGTACAGAGACCATGCTATGTCTATGAGGAGGAGGATAGGAGTGAGCACCTGTCCAAAATGAATGCCTCCCTCCCCAAATTCTCAATGGCTAGGTGGCTTAGCAGGAGTGCTGAGGAAATCTTAACCCCCATCTTCAGCACCAAAGCCCAGATCATCCGCTGGGGATGGGCAGGAAGAAATGTCTTTTTCCTCCTGTCAAATATTATCCTATCCTCTGCTAAAGTCATCCCTGTGCTGTGTATTCTGAGACTGAGGACTGCTCCGGTCCCCGGCCCGAGACTCAGATCGCGGGCTTTCTTCCAGTGAGTTCCTTCTGCCCCATCAGTCAGCTCTGCACCCGCTGACCCAGTCTGGGCTGGTGGAAGAGGGCGGGGAGAGCCTACTGTTTGGCGAGTGGGCTTTAGGACCCAACGGGAACCCGTGCTTCTTGCAGCAGCCTAACCCAGAAGCAGGGGGGAATCCTGAATCGAGCTGAGAGGGCTTCCCCGGTTCTCCTGGGAACCCCATCGCCCCCTTGCCAGCACGCACCTGAGCAGGTAGGACCGCGCACACCCGTTCCCAATTCCCCCTCGGCCGCCTTCCGCCGGGCTTCCCCGCTGCTGATCCGGTCGTTTCCCTCTCGCCAGTTCAGGCTTTCCCCATCCCTCCTCCCCCACTGTTCACTGTGGTCCTGGGAGGTGGGGGCCTGGGAACAGTAGGGTGTCTGAGAGCTTGGAGCCCCCGCGCCCCACAGCGCCGTTCCTGTACTCCCCCCAGGCACTGCCCGATCTGAGGCTGAGAATGGAAAGTGGGGGGAAGGTCTGCCCAGGCCCCACGCCCTTGCACCCTCCTTTGCAGTATTGCTTAATGCCCCTTCCCCCACATCACCTCGACGGGAGAACTGGCGGTGCCGGGGCGGTAGCGGAGGGAGCGGGAGAGGGACCTGAGCTTCCCTGGGGGATTTCTCCGGCGCTTCCTCCTGGCCTCCCAGCCCCAAGAGCTCCGGACTTTGGCACCCTCTCCCCCGCTCCAGCTCCTTACTCACCTTGTAGGGGAACGAATGCCTCTTTCCGGGCTCCTCTCACACTTGGGGCGCTAAAGGCTTTGCTGCAGGGTAGTGGAGGTTGTGAGCGGTTTTTGGTGACCTGTTCCTCTAGGGAAAGTTCTTTCAGCTTAGAGCCCCCATCCCTGCCACGACCTCAGCACCTATTGCAAAGACTACCCCCCAACCCCCACCCCCGTGTGTGTGTGTGTGTGTGTGTGTGTGTGTGTGTGTGTGTGTGCGCGCGCGCGCGCGCGTGTGTAGACCATGTGGTTTTAAGAGCTATAAGCTTTGGATAAAGGTGGCCGTATGCATTGAAGGGGATGGGTCCCAAAGTGTGGCCCAGGCCAGAACAAGCTCAACCCAGATGGCTGGGGAAGGGGGTGCGGACCAGATCTGGGAGGCCACCCCGCTGTGCCAGCTCCCTGGATGCCTTGGCTTTCAGAGCCTCGGGCTCCTGGTGTTACCCCCGGAGCTCCTGCCCTCCTGCAGGCTCTCTGGGAAAGGGCTGAATGGCACCCACTGTTTACAGTGGCTGATTTTTCCCTCCAGTCGAGGGCTGACAAAGCCTGCTCTCTGAAGATCTAGGGCATCGCATTCTGGTTTAGTGGGTTTGCAGGAGGGCTGTATGACTTGTCTGAGTAACTGTGTGAATGTGTGTATCGCCTCTGAGCGTGGCTGACTGGGGAAGAAGAGAGTGATAGGAAAGACTGGTCACGCTTTGGGGGAACCCCTCTAGCTCTCTGTCTGAGTGGGCGGCTTGTCCCCATCTGGCAACTCTGTCGAGGTGTGGGGTGTGCTTTGCTTTTCTCCATGACTCCCCGGGTCCCCTAAGGGTTGGTTTTGGAGGAAAGGGTGGATAAGGGAGTGACTTCAGACTTTATTCTGCTCTTGACCCAGGAAGCAGAGATTCTGAGCGTGAGCGGGTGTGTGCATTTATGCTGAAGGCTCAGTTTCTTCTTTCTTTCCTTCTTTTCCTCCCTTCCTTCCTCCCTTCCTTCCTCCCTCCCTCCCTCCCTCCTTCCCTCCCGCCCTTCCCCCTCCCTCAATCTTTTCTTTTCTCGTTGTTGCTGTTTTGGTGAGACAAGAAAAGAATTTATTTCAGTGAGTCCAACACCAGGAAGAGCGCAGACTTAGTTTCTTCATTTGTAAACATGGCTATTGGTAGCAGGCCCCGCTTGCCTGGTAGAGACCCGTCAGTAAAGACCCCATAAGACAATGTAGCAGACAGCTCAGTGCAAGTGTTAGTTATGAGGGGGAGGGAGTGGGGGTTCTAAGACAGGATTCTTTTCCTAAATCTAGGTCAGTCTCTCTGCCTTGGCTGTCCTTCCCCCCATCCTTGCCCATCCATGGGAAGGCAGAACCAGGCAGGCCTTTGCCCCCAGGGCTGTGGAATTACCCTAATGCCCAGGGCAGCTGTCGCCAGAGAGCCTGTGGTCAGAGAGGACAGATCTCTCCACCAGGCTCCACACCTTCTCCCCTGAGCCCTGTCTCCACCTTCCTTCTGCCATTCCCGCTCAGCGTCCTTGTCCCTGTCTCTCCCCTGCCCAGTGGCCTCCTTGTGCGGCTCACTGTACTGGGGCCCTAATCGGATTGGACAGCTGAGATCTGTGTGATGGCTGAGAGCAGGCGGGGGGAAGCCAGTGGGAGGATGGTACGAGGGCTGCCCCTGGCACTGTCCGGGCCTCCCAGGCACCACCTTGCCCGCGGACTCCCGGCTTGGCTTGGCCCCGGGGAAAGGGTGCCAGAGGAGGCTAGGAATGAAGAGCAGGGGAGGAGGAAACCCCAGGACCTCTTCGACCTTTGGTGGCCCTCGTGTCACTATCTCTGACTGTGACCTGGAGGAGAGGACAGCAGGTGACAGCCAGGCTTGTCCTGCCCTCCCCCCCCCCCGCCCCGTCCCCGTGGCCCCACTTTCTTCTCTCTTCTTATTGGGAAGTGTGTTCACTTTCCCCATTCAGCCCCTTTGGCCAGTTCCCCCTTATGGATCACATCTGGGAGCTGCTGGGGGCACCGTGTGTCTCACTGTGGGCTGTTTCCTCCCCTCCAAGGTATTTCTCTCACTCACGCTCTGGGCTGGGCGCCAGGACTCCTGGGTTTCCCGCCTGCCTCCTGGTGCAGGGCTGCCCTGCAGGCCTCCAGAGAGTCGCTAAGCTGGTTTCCTTCTTCCTGCGTGGGGAGGGCCTTCTCCCTGGGCTGGGAGGTGTCAAGAATTCCAGGTGGGCTGGGGTGGGGGTGCCACAAGCACCCCAGCTCCTCCCTTCTCCCCTCTGACTCAGCTCGGGGGGCAGCACAGGCCCCACCTGGCAGGCACGGCCGGTTCTCACCTCCAGGCTTCCATCTTTGCATGTGGGCAGCCAAGACCTTCTGCTCTTCTTTTTACCTTTTTTTTCTTCCCATGGTATCTGGGGGTGGCCATTGACACCCCTCTGTCTGTACCCACACATTTTGGGGAGCAGGGGATTAGCATAATTGAGGCTGGGGCACTATTTTGCCTTCTCTCCAGCTGGGCCAAGATGAAGGAAACCAGCACAAACGTCCCCAAGCCAATTCCCTCTGCCCTCAAAAGACCAGTCAGCGGAGCCAGGCCCTGCCCTCTCGGTGCCCACAATGTGGTTGGCACTGATTTGTCAGAAATTGGGAAGGTTTCCCTCTAGACTGCTTGCCTCCTCTCTCCTCCTCTCAGAGGGCAGGGACAGCTCTCGGATTGTAGGCACTTATGGGCAGGCCTCCCCCTAGGGAAGGGGTGTGGGATGCCCCTGAGATGGCCAAGTTGGCAGGAGCCCCAGGCTGGAGTGCTGGACTTGGTCTGGAGCTGGGAGTTTGTGGGGGAGAGCAGGACACGGGCCTCCCTGCCCCCCTCATTTCCTGCTCTTTGGGCAGCTGTGGGCGAGAAAGGCTGCAGGGACTATTTTTAGTTGGTCTGTCCCCTGGCAGGAGGGACGTGCAGAAAAGCACGGGGCAGCAGAGGGGCTGGCCAAGGTGAGGGTGAGCAGGCAGGCGGAGGAGTGAGGAAGAGCCGGGGGGGGGGGGGGGGCGGCAGCAGACGGGCACAGAGGTGCGCTGGGCGGGGGCAGGGCCTTGCAGAGAGGGTCCTGACCCATGTAGACGGGCCCCGCCAGGCAGAGGAATCCTGGGGACCCCCTCTGGGGGCTCTCTGTCCTACTAGACTTAGAACCAGAAGGGGCTCTAGAGACTGCCTAGACAGTCCCTCCCCTTACAGAGGGGCAAACAGGCCTAGACAGGGGGATGTCACTTGCCCTAGGACACTCCGCCAGTCATTGGGCTGCACTGGGGCCCCAACCCAGACCCTTTGGGCCGATTTTCTCCCATCAGGGTCCCTCACCGCACCTGGTTGTGCCTCCCTTCCCTACTGGTCTGTTTCCCTCTCTGCTTGTTTATGCAGGGTGTCTGGTAAACCCCAGCTTGGTTTGTTTATAAATCTCCAGCATGTGGAGAGAGCCTGTGTCCAGGCTGGAAGGAGGTCAATGTTGGGGTTTGTTTAGGTGGCCTGTGGCCGCTGGTGTGAACTGAGGTGCTGGGCATCTTCTAACAGGCTGCTGAGCCTGGGCTTGGAGACACCTGAGGGAAGGGCCATCCGGTCTTGTTCCGTCTTAGAGACCCCGAGAGGGCCTGGATTTGTCCACAGTCCTGGGATGAGTTGAGGACAGACCAAGGACTAGGATGTAGTTTTGCAGGCTCTCCGGGGCCCCCATCCTGCCCCATCTAGATCCTTCTTGTTGTTAGCCGATGCCCCCCCCGCCCCCCGCCGACAAAGGAGGGGAGCAGGCAGAAGGGTGGGAGGATTACCACAGGCTTCCAGTCGGATGTCAGAAGTGAACCCTCCTCCAAGGCCTGGGGGCCGAGCCGCTGGCTGAACTTCAGGAAGAGAAAGTTCAGTGGAGAATTAAGGTCCGTCAGAATTCAGTCTCCTGCCTCAGCCTCATCCCCAGGGCCGCCATGTTGCACACAGACTCTGCTGGAACTGGCGCCCCCTGGAGTTGTTCAGGGCTCCGCCTCTGGAACCAGATGTGGCGCCTCCGTCCCCCACCTTCTTTCTTCCAGGTAGCTTCAGATGCAGCTGCAAGGAGGTGTTCCAGGTGGGCCTGAATCCAACGTGCCCTCCCCCACCCCGCCTCCTGCCACTAGAGACGTCCTAGTCCTCTGTTGCCCACCCCCTCCCCACCAAGCCGCTCCTGCAGGAGCCCCTCCCCCCTCCACTCAGTCTCTCTGTCTCTGGGGGGCTGATTTATCATGCCCCCCTCCATGAGGCCTGCTGCAGTGTGTGAGAAATCAATAGCGCAAATGGATTGAGGTTGTTCAGCCTGTCGACTCCCCTTGGGCGCCCCCAACTCTCCCGGGACTTGGCGAGTTACTCAGTCCCTTTCCGGTTCCACATACCCGGAGATCTCCACACCTAGCGGTTGCGGCTGGAGCACGGAGCGCGGGAGTGACCCTTTCCGTCGGTCTCCATCTCTGGCCCTCTCTTTCTTTCTATCTCTCCTACACTGAGCTGGCCTTAGCATGACGACTAACTCTCGAACATTTATGTTCTAGCCTGGGTGGGGCGGGGGTGGAGGGGCTTAACGGGGAGTAGGCTGCCAGCCAGAGGTGGGGGGAAGCAGGTGGGTGAGGGACGCAGTGCCCACGGAGGACTAGTTGGGGAGGGATTGGGTGACAGCCCACCCCGGCAGCCTCTGGTAACCCAATCCCTGCACCCCACCCTCCTGAGTCCCCTCCTGTTCAACAGCTTCAGCAGCTGCTGGCAGAAGCAGGGCTGGCAGAAGTGTGTGAGTGCGTGTGTGCGCTTGTGTGTGTGTGTGTGTGTGTGTGCGCGTGTGTGCACGCTGGGGTGGAGGGGGGCTGTGGGGGCAGGCGGTGCTGCCAGGACATGTTAAAGGAGCCGCACGGCCGGCCGGGTACAACTTGGGTGGCAGGAGGAGGTGGGGCCGGTGGGCGAGTGGGTGGTGAGTGACAGGCAGGGGGCAGGCCGCAGGGGGGCAGGACGGCCGAAGGGTCTCGCAAAACTTGTCTGCACTGGAACAAGGCCTGGCGAGCCGAGGGTGGGTGGTGATGGGGGGCTGGGGGGCAGGCACAGCCCCGGCTTGTCCTGGGACGCCTGCTCTTCGCCAGGGGGCGCAAGTAGCCATGGAGGACACCGCCTGCCCCTGTCCCCCATCCCCAGGCTGTGCCTGCTGGGCATCACAGTCTTGGTGACTAAGTCACTTCTGTCCTGGGGCTGGCAAGGTGCCAGGCTCAGCTCTTCTCGGTAGGTGAGTCACTGCCCTGGCATCTCCCCCGGATGCAGCTGAGTCACCCGGCCGTGCCTGCTGGGCAGGTGGGCACCATGCTTGGGGTGGGGTTGGGGGGGCGAGTGTGTAGCCCCCGGTGTCTCTTCCTGATCGGTCTCTGGCATGTCCTGGCCCCACCCATAGCCCTGCAGCGCGGGGCCAGGATGTTATTTGTCCCATGTGCTCTCTGGAGAGGATAAAGGACGAGGCAGGAGGCAGCAGGGTGCTGCGTGGAGATGTTGGATTTGGAGCTGAGCGGGGACAGCCGAGGAGGGCACCGTGGGTCAGAGTTTCAGCTCTGCTGCGGGCAAGCCGGATGACCTTGGGCGAGGCAGTTTCCTTGGCGCACCTCAGTCTCCTGGTCTGCGCAATGGCAACAGGGGCCCTGCCCCCAGGACCCTTCAGGACTGTGCTTGTGGGAGGAGCTGCCCGTGGGCTGAGAGGGGACGAGGAGTCAGGGGGTGGGCAGGTTCCAGCAGACGACTCCCACCCCGCCCGCATCCAGGGGGTCTTCTCCTCCAGCTACCAGGGCTGCTGTTCTTTAAGAGTTCCCCAGAGGCTGTGAGAGGGAGGCCTTGTTTTGCGGGAGGTGTGAGCCCTCCTGGGGGTCTCAGGGCTATTTTGTATCTCCTTCGGCTCCTGGGTGCTCTCTGGGGTTTCCTCTAGTTTGGAGAAAGATCCCTGTCTCCGGAAAACAGTGGCTCAGGCTCCTTCCCCAGCCGTTGCCTTCTGTGTGCGGGAGGGGAAAGGCAGGCCCCAAGAAAGCATGCCTTTCCTAAAGAGTGAGGAGCCCCTGGGCCTGTGGCTTTTCTCAGTCTGCTCACCTCCTGCTGCCTCCTGCACTTCTCTCTCCTTCTGTGTGAGGGTCCCTGCAGGTTGGGGGTGGGGACCCTGCTGTGGCTCTGGCACAGCTGGAGTTCAGCTGCCGCAGATGGAGGACTCCTAGCCTCCCACCTGGGGACCTCTCCTGTTTCCTGGAGTCAGGCCAGGATAGGGCTAGACACTGGGTCCCCTGAGCAGGGGGGAGGTGCCCCCAAAGCCTGCGGGCTGTGCGCTTATATCTGTGGGTGTCTGAGGGTCTGGCCCCTGGTGGGGAATGGGTGTGTGGGGGCATGAATTTCTTCC
This sequence comes from Nasua narica, assembly GCA_028533885.1. Classification (NCBI taxonomy): domain Eukaryota; kingdom Metazoa; phylum Chordata; class Mammalia; order Carnivora; family Procyonidae; genus Nasua; species Nasua narica. Next base: position 18,231,638 of record CM052804.1, on the reverse strand, counting down.
TTCGTCCGCACATGGGCCTCCCGCTCTGTCTGTTCAGGAGTGTGGCCCACATGGCGCTCTGTGACCTTGTGTGTGCACAAATGCCTCTTACATGGGCTTGTTCCGTTCATGCGCCCTGCGTGTGCACGTGGGGGTGTCCACATGTGTGCTCCGAAGGTGCACATGGGTGTGCCTCTATGAATGTCCTGCGCGTGCGTTTACACATTTGAATGTCGGTGCTCTGGCGGGCAAGGTGAGGGCTGCCCTTGGCGGGAGGCAGCGCACCTGTGTTTATGCATACTTGCACTGTTGGGTTCGCAGTCCTTCCCCTCTAGCCATAGCTGGAAGGGACACTGGCACAATCTGGGGCAGGAAGAGCCTATGCGGGCTGGGGGGGACTGGCGCAGAGCCCCCTCCCAGGATGGTCTCTCACCCTGGGCAACGTCCTGGGGCTGCTGGTTAGGTTCAGGCTGGAAGGCCTGGTTGTGGGGTGGGGGTGGGGGGGCGCTGAGGGGGAAGGGGTTAAGCGTCGGCGTCCACATCTGGGAGCCATTGGCGCATTCCTGCCCGCTGAGCGCATGTTTGCGGATGGATCTGGACGGGACAGGACGGGAGGGGCTGGGCGGGCGGTTCGCACCGGCGGACGACGGAAATCCAGACGAGAGAGCTAGAGACAGCCGGGCCTGGAGGGTGGGAAGGGGCTTCGGGAAGTGCTGCCCGGGCAACCTTCCCCTGTGCCGGGCCTCAGAGCAGAGCCTCCCAACGACTCCTGACTCCTCGGTTTGTCCTGCCTTACCAAGCCTGGGGGCTAAAGCTGGAGGGAGGCAATCAGATACCTCACTTCTCCACCCAGCTGTGCAGCCGGCGCGATGGTGGACTGAACCCCGTGTTGCTCCCGACCTCCCACCTCCAGTTACTAGTCTGTACAGCAGGGACCGTCAGGCCCGTGGCTTTGAGAGCTCTGCCAGCCGGGTCAGGCTGAGAGTCTCCTCACCAGGGTGGAGGCCTGGGAGTGCAACACTTCCCCTTCCAGTGGGAAGTCCTGTGGGGGGACTTGTGGCCACTTCTCTGACCCCGGGGGGGGGGGGGTGGCAGGGCCGGGAGTTGTTCCTTAGTAATTCTGCTTCCATCCCCCAGTAGGTTGCTAGAGATGGAGACATGATCCTTCCAAATGGACAGCAGGCTCAGAGACGGCCTGTGGCTGTGTTGGGGACTGGGGTCTCTGCAGATGAAGAGTGATTCAGATCCTGCCCCCCTAGAACCAGAACATGAGCTTTTCTGGCTCCTCCAGCCTGGGCCAGGAGAGAGAAGCTTGAGTCTGAGTCCTCTAGCATGGGAGGGGTGCTCCTGAGCGCCCCCTGCTAGCCTCTTGGAAGATCCAAGGGCCACTGCCCTTTTGGGGTAAGGGTACTTGGCACAGAGACGCTGGGGATTGGGTTGGGCGAGTTCTTAAGACCCTCTAGAGCTGGCAAGGTGTTAGGGGGAAGAGGAGAGGAGTTATTACTGGAGGGAGGTCTACTTACTCTTGCACTTCCGTTTTTGCAAATGAGAAAATTAAGATTCAGAGAAAGGAAGCGACTTATTCAAGGTCGCACAACTCTCAGTTCCAACTGATCCCTGGAGGATTATAACTATGGGAGTCAGGGGCTTGGTAGCCAGGGCCAGAGTCAGTGTATTCACTTCCATAATATACCGTCTTCCCCGGCTTAAGTGTGGGGTGTGTGTGTGTGCTGTGTGTTGTGTGTGTGTGATCCTTGCTCCTGCGAGTGTGGGTGTGTGTGGCTCGGAGCAAGGGATTGCCCGACACCACACACTGCTGTCCTTTCTCTACGGAGCCCTCCTTCCATTCTTTCCGCAGAACGGCTCCTCGCTCTGAATCTCTCCTTTTGGGGCACAGGCAGGGAATTCTCCCAGATTCCCACGGTCCAGGCTTCTACTAGGCATGGCTCCTTTAAGACTCGCCCTTCCCGGGTTCTGTTAAGGAGGGGCGTGATCCTGTGGGCCCGCCCCTGGCTGGTGATAGGTCAGTGGGCGGGCGGAGGCGGGCCTGGGGGGGGGAGAGGGCCTCCCCTCCCGCTCCGTACCCTCCGCCCCCCCCCACCCCAGTCTGGGGCTCCGGGTAAAGTTTCAGCCTCCGCACGTGACTAGCCATGGCCGCTGCCTTCGCCCCGCGCCCCTGAGCCGCGGCCCCCCAGACGGCTCCTCTCCCGGGACCCCGTACCCCTGACGCTTAGCAGCACCGAGGCGCAGGGTCAGGGCAGACGCCGAGCCCGCGGGCGCCCTGGACGGATTGCTTCCTCCCGCTGTGAGGTAACCTCTGCCCCGGGGATTTTGGAGAGCCCCCGGCTCCCGCAGGCTTCGGAGCCCCGTGGCCTGCACCAGATAGGAGCTGCGGGCGGAGACCCGGTGCCGGGCGGGTTCCGAGGGGAACCCAGGGTTTCCTGGGCTTCCTACCCCGCCGCGGCCGAGCCCAGGGTGGGGGAGCCTGGTCTGTGCGTCTGTCTGCGCCGGAGTGTTCGCGCGCAGCCGTGGGGCATCTGGGGCCGTCTGCCGCGCGTGTCCCCGGCGCGCGAGCTGTGGCAGAACCGCCACTGGGAACTCCTAGTCCCTCTCGCTTTTCTCTTCAAAAACAAACAAAACAAAAAGACTTTCAAACCTGTTTGGGGAGAGATCGGATGCCCAACGGACTAGCCCCCTCCTTTCCCTCCTGTTATCTGAGCTGCCCTGTGGTTTGGGGAAAATCAGCCGGGAGGCCCACCCCCACCGGAGCAGCCGGCTGGGGGGCGGGGCCCGCTCAGCTGGTGTCCCCCGTGGAGTGAGGGGAGCCGACTGAGTTGGGTGCGGGAGTTAGTGCAGTCAGGGAAGGCGGGTCTCAGTCTGGTGCTACCACGGGGTTGTGGAAGCTTTATGGGGTGAGGGGAGGATGGAACGGACTGGTTGTCTTTGCTCTGCTGAGGGTGTGTGGGACCTGGTGCCACCCACGAGGAGGGGAAGCTGCTAGCCAGATGTGTATGTGGAAGGGGGGGCGCTGGAAAAATCAGCTTGTCTGTGCCCCCCCTCTTCTCTGGGCACTGCCCTATTGTCAGGCTGCTCCGTGGGAAGGGGGGCAGGCCACCAGTGTGCTAGGCTGGGGGTGGGGACCAGCTCCTATGGAAATCAGACAGGAAAAGCCCTGCAGCCTTGGGAGAGATTTTTCTGCCTCTGTCCATCCTCTCTTGGATAGGATTCCCCTGTGTTGGCATGGTGGGGTACCCTCCACACTCACCTGGGGCCAGCTCCCTCCTCTTTTCCCACATTGCCTTCTGTCTGCAGGCTGTGTGCACATGTGTGTATGTGTATGTTCTTGGAGGGACTTGTTCCCCACAATACTCCCCCCCGCCCCGACTTTGCTCCTGACCACCATCCCTCCTCCACTTCCCTGGGTGGGAGAGATTCAGTGATGTCTCTTGTCCCCTTCCCTGGCTGCAGTGGTCACAGGGCAGGGTCGTTCTAGGGAAGTAAGTCAGGACGCCAGGTCTTGCTACAAAGTGGGCTCAAGCCCCAGACTCTCCTCCAGGGCCTAGTGCTTGATGGGGAGGCTGGGTTGGGGAAGCCCCAGATTGGAGTGGGGATGGCTTGGCACCTTGGGGCTTCCCCTGTGGGGGGTGGAGATGAGTCTGGGGGAAGAACAAGAGGATGAGTATTTGGAGCTGGAGGAAGTTGGTGGTGGCGGGGGGTCAGGGAGTTTGCGGCTATGAAAGATGTTAGTGCACTGGGAGGGGCTAGGACATCAGTTTGCTTGGGAGTCTGGGTCATGTTGGTCCTCCAATGGAGCAGTTGCTAGGGTCAGACTGCAGTAGGCCCTTGGGAGCTGAGGATCTTAGCTTTGGACTTTGAGGGTGTGAGTGAACGTGAATGTGCATGAAATGGTCACCGCAGGAATTTCCCGACCAGACTGGTGAGGGCAGTGCGGATGGAGTAGCGGTTCTGAGAAGACCCTGGGCTTGGAATGGCTTACTCCTGGCCATCTCCTCCTGTAACCCCTAAATCTCCATCCTTCCTTTGACCCTAAATGCCCCTGCTACCATTCTGGGACACTTCTCTGGTCTGCCTCCTACTCCCAAACGTGTGGCAGCCTGGCAGGAAGCTAGCTGTGGGCAGCCCCCTCCTGATCACCCCTGTGCCTCCCCCGCTGGGCATAGTCACCCACATGTGCCATGACGTGGTTCCTGCTACCCCGTCTGGTGTGGGGGAGAGGACGCGGTCTGAGTGGCCCTTCCAATCTATTTTCGGGGCATTGACCCAGACTCTAGTTAGTTAGCTCCCCTTTCCTAAATCCTTTGGTTTTGGAAGCTGGCTCTGCCCCCTGGGATCTTCCCCCCCACCCACGTCTTGCTCAGACTCCAGGTTCTTCGGTGGGGTAGTTCTCAGAGCTGTGTGACGTGGGCGTGCTCCAGAATATAAAACCTCAGTGCCCAGTTCCCTGTCCTTTGGGTGGTATGGGCTGGGGCGGGGCAGGGCCGGACCTGGGCTGGGCTCAGGGTGGCTGTGTTGGGCCTTTCTGGAGGCCTGCTCAGGAGCAGGGCCTGGGATCTAGGGTGGTGGGCATCTGGGGAGGGTAATCCTACCCCTGTGACCAGTGAATGTGGTCATCTCCGCTTGCCTAGCGCCCCACGCCCCTTTTTGGTGACAGTGGTTTGGGGAGTGTGGGAAGCTGGCAGGGTCCTTGGCAAGATGACCAGGGGAGTCTCGACTTACTGGATTTTGGGAAAGGACTGTGGCAACCGATACCCCAGCTCCTGGGGCTTTGGCTGCGCATCCCCTCTGCTGCCTGCTGTCTTTCTTCCCTCTGTTCCCCTCTCCACCCTCTGGCTGCTGTGTAGAGCCCACACGGTTTGTAGGGGGGTGGAGGGTGGGCGCGAGGGCCTGGATCTCTGTGTGTGTCCGCGGAGTGTTCTGGGGATTGGCAGGATTGGCTGAGAGTGTCTGGGTGTCCCTGCAGGGTGGGCGGCGTGCGGGGACCAGGCCCAGAGTGTGAGAATGTGTCAGCGGCGGTGTGTCTGTCCCCCGGCTGGCTCGGGGTGTGGGTGTCTCTTGCTCGTCTGGATCTTGCCTCCCGCTCCAGTCCCCGCCCCGCCCCCCCCTCCCCAGCTGGGCCCGCCTGCTTGCTCTCCCTCTCTCTCCGCAACTGGAGCCTCCCTTGCCTGTTCCTGGAATTTGGAGAGGAGGAGGAGGAAGAGGCAGGCAGACAGACCTCCCACACTCTAGCCCGCCCGCCTGGCATCATGGGGAAATGAACTAGGTGCTAGAGAACTCAGGTTTCCCTGCCTTCTCCAGACCCACTGACACATGTCACTGAGTCTAGGGAGCCGGGTCACACCAAAGGGCCCCACCTCCACCTGCCTGGCAGTGATGCCTCCTTCTTCCACCCAGCATCCTGCCTGCCTGGCCCCTGCTGGGACCTCCAGGCACCACTGTCAGCCCCCGGGGGAGCGGGTGGGGGATTAGACTGCTGCCAGCCTGGCCAGCACCTGTTGCCAACCCCCAGCCCTGTAACTGGAGCCGGCCATGGAGGGGGCTACAAATGACAGGTGGAATTTCTGCAACCAGGCAACACCCCCCCCCCACTGGATATGCTTTTCCCTTCCGGCCCGGAACAAGGAAAGCTTGCCCCCCCAAGTGTCAACCTGATCTCATGGATGGTGTCCCAATCCTGCCTGTGGGGGCAGGGCCTGCGAGATGGGCAAAGGAATGAGTTTATTGCTGTTTGCCCGGTAACCCCCCCCTTCTCCGGCTGCAGAGGTGGGCTGGCCTTGTTTAAGTTAACTGCGCTCTGCTGCTCTGGGAGGGCTGGGGGGCATGGGGGTTGTGGATGGGGGTGGTTCTCTGTTAATGTTTTAATTGCATAAAAACTGGGAGCTCAGCTCCCGACCGGTGGGGAGTCTGGGTCTGGCTGGCCGCCCGGTTTGGGCTAAATATAGTCTGGGACATCTGCAGAGAAGGGGAGGGGGGTGGAGGGAGGTTCCATTCCCCCCACCTTCTGCCAAGGTGCCCTCGTCTGGGCGGGCACCTTGGAGCAGGGAGGGGGGATTCCTCAGCACAAAAGGCAGGGGAGAGGCGGCGGGGGCTGGGCTCGGTTGGGATCTCGCCTGTCTGGCAGCCAGTGGCTGCCTGAGATGAACCCGGAGGCTCAGGACAGGGCTGGAGTGGGGCGCACGGGCTGGATCTAGTGGCTCTGCTCCCCTCCCCCCAGAGCTGCTTGAGGTGAGGCAGTCTCCGCGTGTCACTCTGTGTGTCACTGTGACCCACTCGCTCGGTGCCTCTGTGTACACACCTACCTAGGAGTGGCTCCCTCTCGGCCCCTCCCCCGGAGCCTCTGTCCCCTGGGTCCTACCGCAGACCTCCAGCCCTCCTTCCTTCTGTGCCTTGGCCCACGGTGAAACCTCCAGCCCAGGAATCGAGACTTGAGAAGGGGAAGCTGCGGTGGGGAGTTCTCTGATCTCTAGTCACGGCAGGAAGTGGAGGGGAGGGGGAGCCAGGGGGAGAACCGTGAGTGGCAGGCTGGGAGGGAGGGCACGTCAGCCCTGCGACCAACCTCGCACTGCACTCTGCGGTAGGGGGTGGCCACCCTCCAGGCTGGCCCCCTTCCCTCCAGCGCAGAGTGGGGGAAGCTTAGGGGACAGCTGATTCTCCCGGGGCTGTTAACAATCATTATCACCCCCCCACTGAAAAAAAAATGTCTTCCTGTCACGTGCCTGTCACTTCCTGTCCCACTGTGGTTCCCGGGATGTTTGTTGTTGGTTGCCATGGAGATGGCTGCCGTGGGCACTACCCTGGTTCTTGTGGGGAGGGAGCTGCCCCTCCCCTCAGACCCACAGTTGTGGGGGGAGTTGGGGGGCCTGCCCTGGAGGCTGTTTCAGGCTGAGTGTGTGTGGTCTCTGATGCCCCAGATCCCCCAGGGCCCCCCAGACTTCTGTCTGTGGGAAGGAGTCACAGCCACCTACTTAGACCGAGTGTTGGAGAGAGCGTGACTGCGTCTGGCTGTGTTTGACTGTGGCTGACCGTGGGTCTGACCGGTTGTGCAGACCCTGTCCCCTCCAGCCTCGATGGTGCTGCCTTAAAGATGCTTCACAGACGTTCGAGGAACCTCTGCTCCTTTTACTCTTGGAACCTTCTCCCTTGTGTTCTCATGGAAACTGCCTTCCTCAGGGAGCTTCTGTGATTTCTTGGGGGCACAGGCTGGAGTGGGAGGAGGCTCTGGGCAGGTTGTGTGTGCGTTTTCGGGGGCGGGGAGGTGTCTACAGACCGTCCTCACCCCTGCGCACGGCCTGTACCAGCTTCTGCCTGGGCGTGCAGGCCCCGTACTTTAAGGGAAAGGTCGCGAGACTTTGTGACCCGTTTTTCCCACCCCCTCGTGGGCTTCCCTCTTCAGGCAGGGATGGAGAGGAGAAGAGATGCCCCCTAGTTCTAACCCCCAACTGGTGGGCGGGTGTAGAGGAGGAAGTTCCTGGGGGGTTGATGGATGGGGGGTGTGGGGCGGTGTACAGTCTGACTCAGGCCTGGTCTGGGGTCAGAGCCAAAAGGATATCCTGAGGCAGGAGTGGGGTGCGTTTCCAGCTTCCCTGCAGTCTGGGTCCCCAGGGAGGGGTGCTGGGAGGGGGCTGGCAGTGCCGGGTCCTGCTGACTGTCCGCCCTGGGATTCAGAATCTGGCAGTCTCAGCTTTAGGGCAGGCTGCGGGGATGGGCAGAGGGATTGTCGTACACAAACGCACGCACGCACGCACGCGCGCGCACACCCTTGCTCTATGCTCCGGTCGTGAGAGAGCTATGCTTCCTGCATGGCGGAGTGGGCCGACGAGTGGTGAGGGGGCAGTTGGCAAGGTGAGGGTGGGGAAAGCCCCGTGCCAGGCTGGGTCTAGGAACGGTGGTTTCCAAGCTGGGGGGTCCCCTTTATCTGTGCCCCGTTGGTCCCCCACCCAGACAGAGGTGCCTTTGTTTGGTCCACACGCCCCTGTGGTCTGGCTGTGGCTTCAGCAGGCTCATCTCTTCCTCTTCCTGTTTTCTTCCTTCCCTGTAGGTTGCTCCCTCTCCCTGAGGCCTGGGCTGCCCCCTGCCCTTTCACCTACTCCCTGCTCCGAAAGACCTAGTGGGTTCTGGGAGGCCCCTCAGCCACCCTGAGCCTCTGAGGTCCTGAGCGTGTCTCCTGGGGGGTCTGGGGTGCAGTCTCTGGGGACACGGGCATTGGAGGCACCGTCGTGCCCTCCGAGACTGGCCTTTCCTCCTCCCAGAACCTGGCCTGTCCCGGGCTTGGGCTCGTCCAGTCGCCCTTTCCGCTTGCTGTTCGGTTGCTGCCGCGCCTGTGGGTGTGTGCGGGTCCAGTGGCCGTGTGTAGCTGGGGCAGCACCCGGGGCCAGGCCCATTGAGGAAACATCAGACACACTCTCCTGGGGCCGAGTGCTACATCTCGAGGCAGGTGGGCAGTGGCAGCCTCCAGAGGAAGATGCTAGACTTCAGCCTTCCCCGAACCCTCTCTGAGGATGGGCTCAGGGCCTGCACAAGTTTGGGGCAGGTTTTCAAACAAGGCCTAGCTCCAGTGACGGAGGCCTGGGGTCCCACGGGTCCGGTAGGGAAGAGGTGCCCTGTACCCATTCTAGCATCGTCCACGCGATCCTACTCAGGCCCTCCTGGAGTACTGATCTCTTTCCAAGTGGGGCTGGCCTTCTGGCTCCCTGCAGCTGGGACCGTGGTGAGCAAAAGGTAAACAGAGGACCAGAGTGGCCAGACTGTGGGCTTGCGGGGGGAAGAGAGGGGTGAAAGCCTCGGCCAGAGGAACCTTTGGAAAAGGGAAAGAGGGACTAGTGGTCATCACTGCTCCCCAAACCTTGCCGAAGGTCTGAAGAACTTGGAGGAGGGGAGAACTGTGTGTGTGTCTGTGTGTGTGTGTGTGTGTGTGTGCGTGCGTGTGCGTGTGTTCCTGGAAAGTTTAGAAATCATTCCAGCCCACTGTTCTGGTTTGAAATCTGCCCCCATCTCGCGCTGCCCAGCCCTGCCCTGCCAGCTCCTGGTAGGGTAGGGGGTCCAAAGGGGCAGGTCTTTGTTTTTACCAGGGTTCTATATGTCCCCCTGCCCCCACCCAAGCAGAGCTGAGCTTTGGCTGTCATTTGCCTATGATTCATTGACTGTCTAGAATGCTTAGGAAAGCCCCTGTCTCCCCTTCTTTTAAGCTCCCCCTGTCCTGAACCCCTCCTGTCAGCCCCTCTGTGACGGCCTGACTTCTGTTCCTTGGGAGCCAGTGTTGCAGGGGAGCCTGGGGAGTGGAGAGGAGGGAATGAATGAAGAAGGGAGGCTGGGCCAGCGGGATTTGGGGACCCCTGGCTCCTCTTCTTTGGGGATAGGAAAGGAAATAGTCTAGTTCTCTTCCCCTCCTCCCCTCCCCAAATCCAAAGGTTTCCCTTTTTTGGTTTGTGAAATGAAAGAAGGGAATTTGGGAAAGGGTTGTGGTTGGGCCTCCACCCACATCCCTCTCCTCAGTCTGGGGGGAAGCAGACCCTGGAAAGTGGGTAATTCTCTGTCGGGGCCTGTCCACAGATACCAGCCCTGGCTGGGGAGAGGGAAGGGAGAGCAGACACATGGTCCAGGGAGGCACGGGGTGGTGAGAGGTGTGGGGACAGGGGCCCAGTCGTGTGCCCAGTGCTGTGTTATGTGCTTTCCAGACTTGTCTGCAATCACACCCCCAGTTGTTGAGGGGGGCAGCTCACAAGCGAGTAAGCAGGTACTCTGAGAGGTTAAGTGACATGCCTAAGGTCACCCAGAGTGGCAGAGCTGAGATTTGACCCTTCAAACCTGCTGTTCTCTCTACCATCTTCATGGCTCGGCCAGCTCTTGCCTTCTTCTCTGGGGGTTTGAGTCTGGGGACGTAAGGACTGGGTAGCTGGGGACGCCTGACAACGGGGAAGGTATCCTGGCACCTTTTGGGAGTGAGGGAGGCCGCAGTGGGCAGGGTGCGTGGCTGGTGGCGGGCCCTCCAGCTCCCACCCCCTTCTGCTGTGCCCAGGGGAGGCTCAGTGTATTGGAGGTGTGGGCCTGTGGTTTTCTCCCCTTCGCTGGAGGGTACCCATGGCCTCGAAGCTGGCAGGCATAGGGTGGAGGTTGGATGTGGGTAGTTTGTTTCCTTTTCTTTGGTGCTGGTTTTGATTCTCTGACGGTGTCCTCTCTCCCCCTGGGTGCAGGGGGCTGGGGCCCAGGTGCCTCCCCAAGGGTCATGGCTCCAGAGAGATGAGTCAGGGCCTGTGCTCTTTGCCCCTGCCCCATCGTCCCTGCCCTCGCCCGTCCCTGTTCCCCAGCCAGCCTGGCTCTTGGCCTATTTCTGTGACCTTTACCTCCTCCCGTGGCTCAAGGCCCTCCCCGGGGAGCTGAGTAACTCTGTACCAGAGTTTGCAGGCTGAGCTGGGTTAGGGATAGCGAGGTTCTGATGGGGTTGGGAGGCCTTTCGGTCTCTCCCTGGCACGTGGGTTTGGTGGAGGGGGTGATCTGAAGCTCGGTCCAGTGACTCCTCATGGCAGAGGTGAGGCGTTAAGGTAGCTCTAGTTCTCTCTCCTCTGGGGGCCAGGCTGATGCAGGGGGTCCGGTTGGGACTGAGTGAATCCACCCTCCACCCACAAAAGCTGGGGGGAAGCCTAGGGTCTGGAGTAAATGGCTTTCTGGGCCTCGGCCTCCCGGACCTTACCTCAGGGAGGCAGGGCCCTGTATGGACGTGAACCCACCCGAGCATCTGTCAGAGGGCGCCCCTCAGTGTGTGTGTTGGGGGCTGGGCCCCCAGGGAGGCAGGTACAGAGGCTGGCCTGGCTGTGGGAAGGCCAGGGAATGCACGGTTCTGGAAACGGGGGGTGGTCGTGTGTCCTCGGGGAGCTCTGTCCTGGGGCCGTGCACACAACCCCCGAACCATGTTCATTGTGTGGTGAAGCCCGGCGGTGGAGAGACAGTGTCTCCAGGTTCCCTCTTCTCACGTGCACGCCTGCACACACACAGGCTGGGGCACACAAGCACGCTCTTGCCCACTCAGATGCGTTTCCATAGACCTACGTGCGTGCGTCTCTGCGCGCACGCGCGTGTGTGTGTGTTTGTGTGTGTGTGACTGTCAACGCCGGTGAGGCTCAGCCAACCCCTCCTTCCCTTGCCTGGCTCCCTCAGCTCGAGAGTTCCCGTTGTGTGGGGCCCCACAGGGGTGGGGGGCTGGGGTGGCAGCTGGCCCAATGGGTGGGGCCCCTGTTCCTCTGACGTCAGCCTTCTCAGCCTGGGAGGGAATCAGCAGGGGCCTGGGGAGGGAAGGGGGCACCTCATTCAGGAGGAAGGAGAGAGGCCTTATGGTTGTCATAATTAGTACCAGTAAAAATCATGGTCATTAACAAGGTCCAGATTTCACTCCCGGGGGAGCTGCCCCCTCCCTAGCAAGTACCTGTCCCCGCCTCCCCCTCCTTCAGTCTGGCCCAGCTGGGCGCCAAAGCCCTGGCCTTGTCCACAGTGGCCTTGGCAGGAACTCCTCCATCCCAGGCAGGGTGCTCGGCGGAACGCTGGCTGTGTGCATGTCCCCTGGACTCCAGGCCGGAGCCTGAAGCCTGGGGCTTTGGACCTGGTGCGGCCTGAGTTTGGGCAGGGGGAGGGGGAGGGTTAGGGGGTTGGACGCGGAGGTGGTCCTTAGTTTGGTTCTTCAGGGCCCTGCTTTTCCTTTTTTCTCTCTCCTTTTCGCTTCCTTTCTTCTTCTTCTTTTTTTTAAAGATTTTATTTATTTATTTATTAGGAAAGAGAGAGAGTGAGAGAGAGCATGAGAAGGGAGAAGGTCAGAGTGAGAAGCGGACTCCCCGTGGAGCTGGGAGCCCGATGTGGGACTCGATCCCAGGACTCCGGGATCATGACCTGAGCCGAAGGCAGTTGCTTAACCAACTGCGCCACCCAGGCGCCCTCTTCTTTTTTTTTTTTTAATATTTTTTTATTTTTAAGTAAACCCTCCCGCCAACATGGGGCTCAAACTCACGGCCCAGACATCAAGAATTGCATGCTCTGCTGACTGCCGACGGAGCCAGCCAGGCATCCCTCCTTTCTTCTTTTTAAGAGCTTTACTGAGATGTAATTCACAAAATTCAGCCATTAAAGTGTACAATTCAGTGGTTTTTGTATACTCACTGCTTGTGCCACTGTCACCACAATCCATTTTAGAAAATTGTCAGCACTCCAAAAAGAGCCCCCCTAGCTATCAGCAGTCACCTCCTATGTCCCTCGGACCCACCTCCTAGCCCCTGGTAACCGCAGCCTACTCTCTGTCTTTACAGATGTGCCTTCTCTGGACATTTCATATAAATGGAGTCATCAGTATGTGGCCTTCTAGAACTAGCGTAAGGTTCTTAAGATGTACCCATGTTGTGGTGGTATATCTTGGCACTTCATTCCTTTCTGTGACAGAATAAGCTTCCGTATGGCCGCACAACATTCTCTTTATCCATTAATTGATAGATATTTGGGTTGGGTCTACTCGTTGGCCATTATGAGTAATACTGCTATGAACATCCATGTACAAGTTTCTGTGTGAACTTTTCATATCTCTTCTTGGGTAGATACCTGGGAAGGGAACAGGCTGGATCATAGGGTAACTTTAACTTTTGGAGGGACTGCCACCCTGTTGCCCAAAGCAGTTGTCCTATTTTACGTTCCCTCCAGGCATGGAAGAGGGTTCCAATTCTTTCACATCCTCGCCACCCCTCGTTACCAGTCTTTTTGATTAGAGCCATCTTAGTGGATATGAAGTGGTATCTCGCTGTGGTTTTAAATGGCTGTGTTTCTTTCTGTATGTCTCTTTGTTTTGGACTTTCATATAGGGTTTTCACATATATGTAATGCCGCGTATATGCCATATGTGTGTGTACATGCATTCATATAGAACTACATCCGTGCGCGTGTATTCGTGTATGGATATCCTGTGCCCCCAGTGGATTTGATCTGGAGCACCCTCTTGTGGGTGCTTCTCTTTTTCCCTCTCTCTTTGCTCCCGCTGCTGCCTCTCTGGGTCACTGGGTCCTGGGATCTCTGGGTTTATCTCTCTCTCTCTGCCCCATGGTGTTAGCAGTGCATGTCCTCTGGTCCCAGCTGTTCAGACTGGGTATGGATCTGTGACCACCCTGTTGGGGGGGCCATCTGGTCCTTCATCTCGTGCCCCCCTCCCACCCCATCCAGGGATGCGGCTTCTGCAGACACAGTGTGCGGGTGAACTACTTTTTTAAGCTTTTTATTTTTTAAAGATTTTTATTCATTTTATTTGAGAGAGAGAGAGAGAGGGGGGAGAGAGAGAAAGCACAAGCCGGGACAGGGGGGTAACAGAGGAAGAAGTAGGCTCCCTGATGAGCAGGGAGCTTGATGTGGGGCTTGATTCCCAGGACCCTGAGATCATGACCTGAGCCCAAGACACATGCTTAACCGACTGAGCCCCCCAGGTCCCCCTGTGTGGGTGAGCTTTGAGTTCATCAGTCCCCCCTACCCCTTCACTCCCTGGGGGTAGGGGGCATCCACCCTGGGCAGTCGGCTGCCCTCCTGACGCCCTGCCCACTGGTGGCCCATCATGCTGGTAAGCATCAGAGGTGACACCCAGGAGTCCTGGGTTCACATTTCCCCATTTGTGTGTATGGCAGCGGGCCCCCTCCTGGGCCTGTGGGACAAACCCGTCTGGGGTGCTGGGGCTTGGATTTTGGGGGGAAGTGGTGTAACGGGGCCTCCTGGCCTAGGAGTCATTTTTCTGAGAAGTGCCAATGCTTTAGGGAAGCGGCTTTTCCTCCCCCTCCCTCCTCCCCTCAAGTACACGGTGCTTTGCATCTTGACCTCAGGTAACCCACGCTGGGAGGAGGAGGGCCAGCTGCCCGCCTCAACTACAAGGATCCTCTGGGGTGGCAGACCCTGACCTTTCCCCTCAGGACTGTGGGTCAGAGGCCCTTTGAGGCTCTGGGCCCTCTCCTCGTCTCCCCAGCCTGGCTGTGCTATCCTGCCACCCCCAGCAGTGTCTGGGCCCTGCTCCCAGGCTGTCTCTGCCAGCCAGGCACGGTGCCAGCTGTCTGCTCAGCCGGGTGCCACGAGAAAATCTCCGGCCGCCCAGGTTGGGGAGCTCCACGGGGAACGCCCGAGTACCTGCTCCTCGGTGCCCACTCACCTGTCTTTTCTTTTTCTGCAGTGCCACAGGACATGGCCCCACCAGCCGCCTAGCCAGGGCCCATCCAGGAGAGGCATCCTCTTCGGTGTCCCGAAGGCCAACTCTGGATCTTCCCAGAAAAGTGCCAGCTCACAGAACTGCGTGACCAAAGGACCAGCTCTTGGGACGTCCCCCAACCCACCCGGCCCCCAGCTAGAGTGGGGGATCCAGGAGGCTGAGATTAGCCCGCTGGCCTTGGACAGCAGCTCCGGGACAGAAGGGGGGGTGGGCCGACCACCCAAACCCCCTCTGGGCCCAGGCCCCATGCCCCGAGGAGGGGCAGCCTGAAGCCCGCCAGAGCCTCCTGCCAGACTGTCTGCCTGCCCTTCTGACTGTGGCTGCTTGGCATGGCCAGCAACAGCAGTTCCTGCCCAACACCTGGGGGAGGGCACCTCAATGGGTACCCGGTGCCCCCCTACGCCTTCTTCTTCCCGCCTATGCTGGGTGGCCTCTCCCCGCCGGGCGCTCTGACCACTCTCCAGCACCAGCTCCCAGTTAGCGGCTATAGCACACCGTCCCCAGCCAGTAAGTGGGGCGGCGGGAGGCTGGGGGGCGGCGGCGGGGGTGGGGACTGGGGAGGGCAGCAGGCCGCGGGACTTGGCCCCTGGGCACGTCTGTATCCCTGCCGGGACATCTTCTCCAGATGAGGAGGACCATCATTGGTGTGTGTGTTGGGGGGCGGGGGCTCAAGGATGAAAGGCTTGTAGGCTGATCACGGTGGTCCTGTCCGACACTGGGGGCGGCAGAGGGAGGGCGGCAACGATGTTGATGTTGCTCGGGGCTGCTGGCGCCCTCTCCTGAGCCCTCCTGTTGAGGGCCTTATAAATAGCTCCAAGGACTGGACACAGGCCGGAGGCGGGTAAACAAACCTCTCGACATTTGGTGGAAATGGCAACTCTAGTGAGAGGGGCACCCCACCTCCGCCCACCCCAGCCAGTGCCTCTGAGGGCAAGGGCTTGAAGGAGCAGCCTGCCAGGGGGCCGGACCCCCCTCCCTACCCGCCCCAGCCAGCTCCGCCCACAGCTGCCTGGCGGCCAGGCCGGTGTCCCAGGAGGGGGCGCTGGCCGGGACTCTGGCTGCAGGCTCTTGGCAGGGCCTCTGTTTCCTCTGTGACTCCACCCTCTGCCATGGGGGTCGCCTGCTGGCGGGACGGGGGTCTCAGTACCCTTCCCCGGCTGGCCGAGCCAGGTAGTGGGAGGCGGCAGCAGCCCTGGCCAGCTGGCAGAGTCCAAGCCTCGGGCCTGCCAGGCCGCTTACAGTAACTCTGGCCCCCAGGGCCCAGCTGGGCACCCGGCCAGGGCTGGAGGGGAGGGGAGGGGAGGGAGCTGGGGCCTGGCCTGGGGCGGGAGGGGTTGGAAGCAGCAGAATAGGCCATGGACAGCCGGCTGGCCGGTCAGCTGCTGACCTGGGAAACGTGTCCCACCTCTCCTGGCGGGCAGGGACTGAACACCCTGCCCCGGGCACCCACTGCCCCTCCCACGGCCGCTGGCGGGCTGCCTGGCACCGCTGCCCTGGGCGCCCGGCTGGGCTGGGTCAGTGTCCCCTTCTCAGTGTGGGGGCAGCACACTCTCCCCGGAGCCAGGGAGTCTCTTTGTCCCTGGGGCAGGCCCTGGCCGGGCGCCTCGCTGCCCGCACTGGCCGTCTGCCCACCGCCACCACCGCTTCCTGGCCCTCCTCCTCTGGCTCCGCCACAGCCCCTCCCTCCCAGGCCCTACCGGCTGCTGGAGCATAGGCTCCCCCTCTTTATGGCCTGGGACCGGGCAGCAGGTGCCGCCTGCTTCCACTGTCATGCCATTCACGCTCCATCTTCGGTTTCCTCCCTCTCTTCCGTCCTCACACAGCAGTGGCGGATGGCACAGTGACCTGGGAGTCGGGGACCTCCGGTTCTGGCCTGGGACTTTCAGTCTGTGCTAGGGCACAAGGAAGGCCAGTCTCTGGGCCCAGAGTTGCTGGGGGATGGGTGGGCCTGTGCGTGGGTCCATGTGTCTATAGGGACTGGAGTTCGTATTCTTGGCGGGGGTAACTGGAGCGTCTGCTTCCTGCCAGGGTGGGATTTCTAGGGAGGGAGAAGTTGGGGCCTTATAACCTGGTACCTGTGGGTAAGCTGTCCTTCCCCAGGTGATGGGAAAGAGCCCCCGGCACTGCTCAGAGTTGGAGGGACGCGGGGCGTGGCCTGGGCTCTTGCCCGGCCTGTGTCAGAAGAGCAAATGCCATGCCCTCCTCTGAATGTTGCAAGCTTCTTCCTCTTTCTTAGAGGTGGGGAGGGTTTCCGGGTCCCCCACTTCCCACGCTGGTAACCTTTTCTCCCCAGGGTGGGGTGCCCACATTTCGGGCAAGTGGAGCCTTCTCTGGCTTTCCCCACCCAGGTTAGGCAATGCCCCTTTCCTGCCCCCTCCCTCTGTGAGTGTGTGGGTTTCCCTACCCCTCCCCTCTTCCTAGTAAACAACTTCTCTTCCTACCCAGACCCCCAGCTTTGGAGCTTCTCTCTGAGCTTCTCCGTGACGTAGCCATGGGCCTTAGGGAGCCAGGCATCTCCCTCCTTCTCGTGCAGGGCTGGGTGGCCTGGTGACCCAAGCTCCTCAGTCCTGGGTAGCGAAGCACAACAGGTCAAAATTCACGTGTTGGGGATGGAGGCAGCCTCATCACCCTGCTCCCCTGCCCGGGGGCTGGTGCCAGGGGTCAGGCAGTTCCCAGGAGAGGGAGACCTTGGTGGCCCCCATCCTGCAGGGAGCAGTGGTCACCCTTTTTGTAGGAAACGTCCCAGATGAGACTCTTTCCTCCCACTTCCCACCAAGTGGGATGTTCGGATGATCGCCCCTCCCTTTCCCATCCCTCTCCCCACGTGCGGAGGCGGCTAGACCTTGGGTGTCTTGGGTGTCCCTTTCAGAGATGCGCTGGCCTGTGGAAAGACGGGCCCAGGTCACTGTGGGGACGGGTGGGGATTTGTCCTACTCGTCAGGGAGCCAAAGTGGGAGACCCGAGAGGTGGTACGGGGTTCCCTCCCCACCTCCCGGGAGCCTCTGGGGCTTGATGTCTGAGGACTGGTATTTACTATAGAGGGTTGGGATTCTGTGTGCCTTGTGGGGAGGGTCAGGCTTGTGTGTGTTTTAGGGGTACGTGAGGGGGTCAAGGCTGAGTGTGTGTTGGGAAGGGGGTTAATGGTTTGTATGTATGGGGTGAGAAGGTCAGAGGGGTGAATGTGTTTTGAAAGGATCAAATCCAGAGCCGGAGAGGGGGCGGTGACTTAGGGCGTAGAGTCTCTAAAGGGGAGGGGTCTGTGGATTGTGTTGTGTGTTAGGGGAGGTCAGGGTCTCTCTTATCACTAGTCTAGGGGAGGGGACACCCACCTGCCTTTCTGATTGCTTACTTCCAGACTTACACGCAGGCTGGGGAGTAGGCAGGGTGGCTGGAGTTCGGGCTTTGCCACTTCCTACATAGGATAACCTCTCTGAGTGCGTTTTCTGGTCTGTACAGCAGGGATATTACCAGAACCTCCCTCAAAGGCCGAGATTGGCAAGATCACCGACGTAAGGCCCTCCGCTCTGCCCCTTGCTTGCTGCATCCTTCCGTGTCATTGTGTGGTACCCTTCCTACAGTGAAAAGGGACGCGGGCCACTTCTAGGTAGGAGTGGGAGAGAACGGGATGCTAACAGTGTGCAGCACCTCCTGCGTGCCCCAACTGTATCTCTGTTTCACAAGCCTTTATCCCTATGATGCTGGGAGGGGCTCCTTATCCCCATGTGCACATGAGGAAACAGCGTGGCTGGAGGTGAAGAGACTGGGTTAAGTGAGTGGTAAAGCCGACCTGTTTTCCACCATCCAGATAGGCAGCCGCAGGAGGGTATTGTGGGGGGCACTCCTGGGTGGAGGGAGCTTTGGGGGGGCAGTGCCAATGTTGAAACCCCCTCCGGCTTGGCTGAGGCCCAGTCTTACCTAAGGACCTCCTGCCTTCCCCCAGTAGGGGGCGAGGGGAAGCCTGGAAGCCACGCCCCTCCTCTGTGTTTTGGATCCTGAAGGCTGGAGGGAAAGAGCTCTAAGAGGCCTGGGCCAGATCTCCATCCTGTCCTGGAAATTGCGGATACAATCTGTTCACACCCCTCCCCACCCCCGAATCGGCCGCTGCAGCCCACAGGAGTTAGTAGAGCTCAGGAGGCCCCCCCCCCACACACACTGTAGGAACAGAGTGTAAAAGCCACAGTTCTTATTATTTTGTTTCAATTTGTGGGGTGGGAGCAGGGAAGTTGGAAGCAATCAGTAGAGGAGACAGAGATGGGAGCCCCTTTCTGTGAACACATTGGTAGTGTGTGTGCCTGGAGACTGGGGAGACAGAGGAGGAGGCGTGCCCCTCCCTTCCTCTCCTCTGCCACTCCCTGCCCTTAGTCTCTGTCCTCCATCCCTCTCTTCTCTTCACTCTCCCTGGACCATAAGAGGGACAGCTCAGGGAGAGAGGGTATCGGCAGCAATGCCTTCCCTGGGGTCTAAGATGCAGAGTCAGCCAAATGACTGGGGGATGGGCTTTTGAGTGAAAATGGGGCCCCTCCCCTTTTATCTGGCAGCACTGATGATGCATGGGCTCCCCTGGCAGGACTCAGGGAAGGAAGCCTGTCCTCTCGGGCTGGCCAGGACCTGAGACATTGGGTCCACCCCATGCCATGGCCCCTGTGCCCGTGGTGGTGTGCGAGCGCAGGCCGGGACTACCCTTTTGGGGGTAAGCATCTGTGGAAAGAGGAAGTGTTTCCCTTCTCCAAATCGCTCCGGGGCGGTGCCCATACTACCTCCTTCCTCCTCCTCCTCCTCCTTCTCCTCCTCCTCCCTGGAGTCAGGCACAGCCAGTGGAGCTGGGTCTCCCTGGGGAGGCTGGCTAGATCAGCCTCGGCGAGGTCAGCAGGGGAGGCCCTCCCCTCCCCATTTTGATTTCTGGGTTGCCAGGAATCTCACCCTGCCCACAGACCAAGGCACCACGGGCAGAAGTCTTAAAAAGGACAGCTGTTCCTGTGTGGCCTTGGGCGGTTTACCCATCCTCTCTCGGAGTCTGTATCCTCCCCTTTAGAGCAAGACTCTTAATGCGCTCCTGGCTGGCTGAGTTGCTCAGAGGCCATGGTGACCTGCTGGCTGAGGAGAGCCCAGTGAACTTCAAGGATCCTGCAAGAGCAGGGATGACGAGGCGGGTGAGGCCAGGCATTGTCATGGGGGATGGCCACCCTGTACTGGGACCCAGTGTCTGGCTGGCTCCAGGCGTCCTGATTTCCTGTTTGTCGTGCCCTCCAGATGGGGTTGGGGACAGGAACCTGGCACAAGTGGGGGCCCGTTCAGTTCAGCTAGTTCAGGCCCTCAGCAGGTGCGGGCTGCGGGCCTGCAGGCAGCGGATGGCGTTCTCCCTCAGCCTCTCCCTTCTTCTCCCACTGCCCAGAACAGGTGTCTCCCCTTCTCCAGCTCCAGAAACCCTAGCCACCCTTTAAGGAACAACCCGAATGCCGCCTCTTCCCAGAAACCTTCACAACCATTCCCCCTTCCTCACGACACACTCTTGCCTTTGAATGCCGGTGGGTCCTTATTTTTTTTTCTTCCAACACTCATCTCTCTACCACGAAGTGACTTCTTCCCACCTAGCTCATGCCGTGAGCTGTAATCATTTGGGAGATCTTTTCCCCAGTTACCAGGTCTTTGATGGTAGGGACAGTCTCAGATCCCTGAGTTCCTCAAAGCAGTGAACACAGAGCCTCGCACGTAACCGGTGCCCAGGAGCTAGGTCATTTGGGAGGAAAGATACCAAGGGCTGTGGCAGCAGTCTGCCCTCTTCCCTGGCACTCATCCACTGCCAAGTCTCGCACATGTGCCCCAGACCCCAACGTTCATCTGCAGCCCAGACTACACTTAGGTGACACCTCACTTGGGAGCCCTGCAGCCACGTGTCCACCAGGCCGGTAGACATCTGTACTTCGTAGTCTTGGGAACTTTGCTGTTGCACAAACCAAACCCCAGTCGTCTTTGCTGCCTCTCCCGGCCCTGTTGTGCTGCCTGGACCGTGGCAGCAGCTACTAACTGGTCTCTCTTGCCCTCCTACAAGCTGTTCTTCACCCAGTGCTCGAAAGATCTTACACCACTGTAAGTCAGATCTTCCCTCTCCTGCGCTTGGAAGCTTCCTGTGGCTTCTTGCATTTAGGATAAAATCCCAAAGTCATATTAAGGCCAACAAGCCCACCTGGTCTAGTCTCGGCCCACCTCTCCAGCCTGGTCTTGTGTTTGTTTTCCTCTTGAATTTTAAGCTCCCGCTACCCTAGTCTTCTGTCAGTATCTTGAACGACCCCCCCATCTCTAACCCCAGGACCTTTGTACAAGCTCTTTCCTTTCCTGGGACCACATTCCTTCTTACTGCCTGACTTCTAAACTTCTACTCTTTCTTTAGGTTTGTGCCTTGAGGTCCTCCCTGACTCTTCAACCTAAATTAGGTACCTACATTAATTCTTCAAAGCATACTGTAGTTGTTTCATAATACCAATCACCTCAGTTTGCAATTATATTTATATATATGTATTTATGATTATATGTTTAATGGCCATTTCTCCATCAGTTCTGCAAGAACAGGCTTACCAGGGTATCCACATAGGAGGTGCTCAGAAAATACCCTTTCCTGAATCAGGCTGGCATGGTGGGAATATGGGCTTTAGCAGCAGAACATTCATATACTCACACTACCCTTTATTAGCAGTGTGAACTTGGGACGACTCACCCAGCTTTGCTGAGACCTCAGTTTCTTTATATGTAAATAGGAATAATGCCCACTTATCTCTTGGGAGTTGCTCAAGGATTAAATGACAACATGGGTTAAGAACCTGGCTGCTAGAGGAATATCCTTGGGAAGCATGTCAATTCCTATCTCCTTTTAGAGTGAAGGAGCTCTCCTGCATGGTCAGTGGAAGTAACAGGATACCCTCTCTAAGGACATCCCCCTCCTTCATGGGCCTTCCCAACCTAAGCCTTTTTTCTACTGAAACAGGCGTCCTGAGGGCTTCCAGGAGGAAGTGGTCAGCTGGAAGGCACCAGCCCCTCCTTTTAGCTCTCCTGGGTTGGACGGCGCGGTGGGGGGCCCGATCCTGGTTCCGCGGCTGGGAGACACTTGGGCGGGGCTTTGCCCGCCGGAAGCACGCAGAGCTTGGGGAGGAGACCCCCCCCCCCCGCCCTCTGCACGCGTTTGTGCCAAAGCATCCGGGCTGCCGCGTCGGGTTCTGGCGGCCGGCCGGCCGGCCGGAGTCACACATGATGTCACAGACAATGACACAAGCCGGGTGTCTCATCCCGACACAGCGCCTGAGCTGCACAATGTCACACCCGGGAAACCCGGCACGACGTGTTCGTGGCGCAAACACTTGGCCCCGCGCACCCTGGCCCTTCACCTCCTGCGGCCACGCTCCGGCGTCTCCGGGGGCGCTCCCGGCCCGGGCGGGCCGGGGGCCGGCAGGGGAGCCCCGCGGGCGGGCTGGCGAGCGGGTGATGTCACGGGCAGCGGTGGGTGGGTCACCCGGAGGTGAGGCGCCGCCAGGCGAGTTCAGCAAGAGTTCAGCCGCATTGCATTAGGCAAATGAGGCCCGGGCCGGGTGGGGGGTGTGTTGGGGGAGGACACCGGGACCACCTCCTCCTCCCCGCCCCATCACCGCTCCTCCACCAGCGCCGGGCCGGGGACTGACCAAACCACGGAGGAGGCTGGGAGCCGGAACCGGGATAGGGGAGACTCCCGCCCCTCATCCGTCCCTGCCTCCGCGCGCAGCCCCCACCTCTCAGCGTACCCTGCCTCCGTCCGTCCTCCGCGTGCTCCTCCTCTGGAGCATTTTCCCCCCGTGAGTCCACCACCTCCTCTCCTCCCCCTTCCCAGGCTCCCCCCACTCGCCCGCCCCAGCCCGCCTCTCCCAGTCAGTTCCCGGCGTTTCGCCCTCCGCAGCCGGCCGCGCCCGGCAAGGGTTAAGTCAGGGGCGGTGCCTGGACGGGACGGGGCGGAGGGAAGGGGGTGGGACCGCCGGGGAGGGGGCGCGCAGCCTCGGGGCGGGGGGCCGCGGCGCGCACCTCGGAGACCGAGCGTCGGCCGGCCGCCCCGGGCCTGGCGGAGGCGGAGCCGCACGGGGTCCCCACCCCCACCCGGAATCCTCTCCCCAGAGAAGCCCGGGAGCCCCGGTGGGGAGGAGGAAGTGCCCGGCGGCCCCCCCACCCCCCCGCCTCGCGCCGATCCCACCCCCGGCCGACGCACTTGGGGAGCCGCGGGACTCTGCCTAGGACAGCATGCGACTCGAGACCGGAGCCCCCTCGAGGTGGAGCCGCTGAGTTCCCGGGCCTCGGCCGGGCGTTCCTGGGGAGGGGAGCCGAGGGGCCACCCTCCCCCCACACACAACTTCCCCGCTGTTCACCTGGGACTTGCGGAGCGGCCGGCAGACTTTGACGCGGGACTTCGGGAGACGGGCGGCCCCCCGGCTCGGGTCGCCGGTCGGGGCTAGGGGGTGGGGGGACGTGCCCCTCGCCCCCCCGCTGCTCTCCGCGGATGGCGCCGCCGCCTGAGTGAGGGAGGCGGCGCGCAGGACTTCCCCGCCCGGACCTCTTGTCTTCGCGGGGAAGATGTACGAGAGTGTGGAAGTGGGGGGACTCACCCCCACCCCCAATCCCTTCCTTGTGGTGGATTTTTATAACCAGAACCGGGCCTGTTTGCTCCCGGAGAAGGGGCTCCCCGCCCCTGGTCCCTACTCCACCCCGCTCCGGACTCCGCTTTGGAATGGCTCAAACCACTGTAGGTACCGGCCTCCCCTCTCCCATTGTAGGAACTGGGGCAGGGGGTGGGCGGCAGAGCTTCCACTCCCACCGCGGGTGCGGGCCTGGGGCGTGGTGGGGGTCTTGCGTCTACTCTTCACTTTCCCGTCTCTCTTGCTGGAACTCGGGTGCCCTTGCTGGACAATTGGACCCTCCCGAGGAGTCCTGGGCGCTATTTCTCCTTACATCAGGGCTGAGGAACTTTGGGGGTTTCTCCCTTAAGGAAACGTTTGTTCATCTGGTCTGCTACTTCTGGCAAGGGGAAGTGAAGCCCCTGGCCCCCAGTTTTGTATCTTGCTTGGAATCCAGTCGCTTCACCCCGGAGTGGTCCTTTCTCCCACCCCGCAGGGTGCGGTAAAGGCCCGATCTGTGGGCTTCACTGCCGGAGGAGGAGGGGCCTCCTTCCCAGATCCCACCCGTCAAAGCCTGGGGGAGAGCCCCTTCCTGTGCAACAGCTGCTGCCCCCAGCCCTTGCCCTTGTGTCATTAGAGTCGGTGTCAGGGAACCGCTCGATGTCTTTGGTGTTGGCAGTGGGGTGTGGCAGGAAGGGGCAACTTCATCTGGCACCCGTCTGCCGTCCTAACCAACATCCTAACCCAACCTTACATGCTGGTGGGGAGGGCACCTGCCCATAGGAGGGTTGCTCTGGCCCTGGTCACCTGGCTGGCATCTTTGGTTCCTGTCCCAGGAGTTGGGGGGTGGAGAGAGGCTGCTCTGGGGGGAAGGATCTCCTTCCTAATCCTAATCTGGAGGAGTTGGTTTTTTTGTGGGTCGGGGCTGCCCTGGATGTCAGGGATGCATCCCCTGCCAATCCAGCTGTGTCCTTTTGTTACCCTGTTTACACTTAGGGATCCGGACACTGGGTTGTTCCTAAGAGGGACACTGAAGAGAACCCTGGAGTCCTGGCAGCCTTCTCACCCTCCTGCTGTCCTCTATCTGGGTTCGGCTTTTCTGGAAGGGAGGGGCTCTGTGCACCCCGGGAGCTGTGAGCGCCTGGGGGGCACACCCGGGGGTGTTGGGACCCAGCTGTGAGGTAGTGTACCTGGGTGGGAGGGAGCCGACGCTAGGGGGCTATTGTTACCTGGGTCGGGTTTCTTCCCTTTCCCTGTTGGGGCTCCACTCTTCCCTGGGACCGGCTGCCTCCCTCCTGCCTGCCAGGGAGCAGGGGTGGAAAGGGTCCCCGAAGGCCTGGCAGAGGGGAAAAGTTTGAACGGTAACCCCCGCCCCTTTGGTCTAGGAAGAGGGAGACCTGGAGTGGAGAGACACCCCACTTCTGCCCCTCCCAGAGCCACCGCACCCTCAGCCTTTCCTTTTGTCCTGCCCCCTGACCTTTGCCTCTGGGGCCCAGTGGCTGGGAGGCTGCAGACCCAGACCGTGGGTCTGGGGAAAGGGGGGTGTGTGAGTGTTGGCTGACTTTAGCCAAAGGGGAGAGGTCCCAGTATGACACCAGGACCCTTCTTCCCACCCTCCAGACCTGGAGGAAGGTGTTTCTCCCCAGTGGGATCATTGGGGCACAGCTGCCATGGTCACCCCTGTCACCACGTTGGCTGCCTTTGGCGAGGACTGGGGGGAAGCTGGGATCAGAGACCCTGGGCTCCAACCCCATCTCTTCCTTCATTGCATGGGGGCAGCTCCGCTCTCCCTGGCCCCCAGACTAGTAGGGGAGGAGGAGCATGGGGTCCAGCAGGCCTGGGTTTGGGGAGGCTGGTGATGGGGAAGTGGAGGCCTGTTTCCTGCACTCTGTCTGGAGTTGGGTAGAGCTGGAGGTCTAGGCTCCTCTGCTCCCCTAGTTGCTGTGTAGGTGTGTGTGTATGTCATTGGGGTGCCAGTGGGCCTCAGCCCCAAGACTGGGGTGGGAGTTGTTTGGAGGCACAGGAAAGAGCTGGAGGCTGCTGGCATAGGGGACTTGACCCTGTCTAGAGGACAGGGGTCACCGCCACTGCCTTGGAAACCCTTGCTGTATGTGGAGGTCTTGCAGTGACAGGAGGCCTCCAGCCTCCTGAGTCCTCCCCGGCCTCCCCCCACCTGCACCAAAGGTGGGAAGAGACTGCAGGCTGGCAGAAGGGGAGCCTTTCAGTCCTGCAGGGCCTGGGGAACTTGGCCTCCTTCCCCAGAGCCCCCGTCTGGGGGCCCTGGAGGACCAGGGGTACACAGGATGTGGCTCCCCATCTGTCCCCCACCAATCTCACCGCTCAGGCCTCCACCCGCTCCCAGACGTCCAAGAATGTGAAGCACGTGGATGCCCGTGGTGGGGGGAGGGGAGAGATGCTTATCGGGGCGCTGGGCTAGGGGCCTCCTTCCGCCGCCACCTCCAGAGCTCCCCCACCCTCCCCTTGGGCAGGGTGTGGGGGGAGGAAAGGCTGTACAGCGTGGACCCTGCGCCCCCTCCCCAACCCTCCCAGGGGCTGTGAGGGGAGCTGCGGAGGAGCGGGCGCCAGCTGGATTGGGAGGGGAGCCACTGGCCAGGGGCCCGGCTGATTTCCTGCTGATCTCCTCCAGGAAACCGGCCCCTTGTGCGAGGCTGCGAACGGCTCTGGGCTCTGGGGCGTGGGGAATCCGGAGTGCCGAGCCTCCTGCCTCCTGCCCCCTGCCCGCCCGAGGGCGGGGGGAGGGGAACCTGGCAGCGCTGGCGGGAGGGGACGCCAGTTCCAGCCCTCTGCTGGGCGCTGGGACTTGGAGCCGAGTAGGTGTGGTGTCTGTGCAGCCTCCTCCTTCTGCAGGAAGGCGAGAGATCTGTGGGCTGGGGCCTGTCGGGGAGGGCCCAGGTCCTGGCAATCCTTTCCCCAGAGGTCTCATGTGCAGGGTTAAGGCTGAGTCCCAAGGACTGCAGAGGCCACGGGGGTCCCGGAGTGCCCTGGGCTTCCCTAGGCTGCTGGCTGGAGGCCTGGGGAGGTGGGGACTGGGCCAGGGCTCTGGGTTCAAAGGGCACAGCGCAAAACCTCTGGGCTGTTACCTGGGTGACAGGTGGGGGTATGCGGGGGTGGGAGGGTGGGGGGGGAGGAGGTCCGGTGCAGAGCACCCTAGAGCCTCAGAGGCAGCCAGCTGCAGTGGGGTGGGCTGAAAGGAGGCCTCACCAGCCCAAACTAGTCCCATCTCAGCTCATCTCCCCCCCATCCGGCCAAAAAAACAATTTTAAAAAGCACGTGCTTTAAGTTCTATAAACACCCTCTGGACTTTGCCTTAGCTCCAAATTTCTATGGGTCTTTGCCCCTTTAGTCAGTCTCTGGCCTTAGAGCTATCTGTCCCTTGTCCCGGTAATCCTGTGTGTCTCCCCATGCCCGCCACTCCCTCTGCCCCACTCTGTACCCCAAAGCTCCATCTGTCCATTTTAGAGGTGGGGCATTGGAGTATTGGGCCCAGAGCAAAGGGCGGATGGGGAGGGGAGGTCAGTGCCTTCATCCTCTGCTTATTGGAACGCTGGCTGGGATTCTAGGCCATGATCCCCCCACACCCCCTTGTCCTTGACCCCCCCCCCCCACCAGTCTGGATTGTCTATTGTTACTCCTTTTACGTCTTGGAAAAAGTTAGCACAACAAAGGGCTCCTTTGTGGCTCACCCCTCTGCCTCCTGGCCTCACCCAGGCCCCCCAACCCCGCCCCCCCCCCAGCAGCTGTTCTCGGGTCTCTAGCCTGTCTGATTTCCTTGTCTGGCCTCAGAGAGGGTGAGGTGGGGGGAAAGCCAGGCCAGGGGAGTTTAGAGTTGGGGTGAGAGGCAGAGGGCCAGGGGAGGTCAGTGAAGAGGCTGTGGACTGGTGGGGGTCTGGGCATCCACTATTCCTGTGCTGCAGGCTAGTCCCTGGGCAGGGATGGGGGGCACAGGGCCACAGGGGTGCTGGCCAGCCAGGCTGACCAGGGAAGTGGTGCCCGGGCCCCACTGAGAGCCAGGAAGGCCCTGTCAAGGTTATTGGCCTGATTCCGTCATCCCTGCCTGGCAGTTCCTGGGGTGTCTGCAGGTAAGGGGCAGAGGGGTCATAAGCACCATCCCCCCCCCCCCCCCGTGTCCACCTGCTGCTTTTCTCTGTGTTTGCACTTGCAGGCCACGTGATTCGCGGCTTATAAGGTGCTTACACCAAGAGCTCTGGGACTCTGAATTCTAGAACTTTGTGTGCTGGAGTTTGGGGGGAGAGGAGGTAGGATTCTGGGGTATGGAAGGAGGCTGGGATCTTCCAACTCAGTGAGACATCCTTGGCCCTGGACAAGTAGACTTATCAAAGGCCTCTGGAGGATGCCGGGTGGTACCTTGGGAATCTGGGATTGCCTCGGTCCTAGTTCTCATCCAGCACGATACACCGCAACTCCCCAGGCTTTGGGCACAGTCAGCCCCCACCGAGCCCAGCTCTGTTCTGCCTGGGGTGATGGGCAGGGGGCCAGGCAGTGGGGAGGATTTGGCTAGTTGGGGCTGCCCCTGTTGGCTGGGTCACCCCCCTTGGCTGCCCTCTTGGAGCTGAATAACAGGAGGGGAGGAGGGCAGTAACCCGGACATAGTATTGAGGGCAGACAGACTGAGCATTGATAGGAACAGACCCCCCTTTGTCATGCTGCTTCCCCCCAGACAGGGGCACCCAGAGCCATGGGCTTCTGGGGCTCAGAGGGACTCTTCTCCCTGTCTCCAGGGGGCCCCCTGCTTATCTCAGGGGAATCCCCACCTGCTCCGCTCCAACCTTTGTGACTCTTCTTTGCACACCCTGCCTTGGGTCCCTAGCCAGGGGATTGTTTAGGTGGAGGAGGGGCTGTGGCCACTGGTTGAGGGGGGGAGGGAGCGGAAGCAGAGGGGGTGGAGGAGTGGCTGGCTTTGAATATCCTGTTGACCCCAGCTTCCTCTGCCCCCAGCTTGTGTCCTCTTCCCTCCCTCCTCATTAGGCCTTAACTCCTTCCTAACTCGGAGGAGATGGGGCCAGGCTGCCCTGTGGGGCCGGGGCTGGAGAGCCAGGCTGGCTCCTGCCGCCAGCCCCCCCCCCGCGCCTAGCCCTGTGTGCACGCAAATCTGATGGTTTATCCTCTGATCTTTCTGGTTTTGAAGGTGGGGTCCTGGGGGAGTTACTAGGCAGGAGTGATGGGGTGCTGGAAGCTTCATTGGCAGCTCATTGTCCAAGTCTGGCTGAGAAGTCCCAGCTTTCCTGAGACTGTCCCTGGCCCAGACTGAGCGTCCTGGTAGCAGTGGTGAGGCTGGGGAGGCTCTGGGGGGAGCCCGTGCGGCAGGGTGGGCGCGGTGTTAGGGAGGGTGACCTGGGTCTCTAACTGCCCCTCCTCTCTTCTCTCTCCAGCCATCGAGACCCAGAGCAGCAGTTCCGAAGAGATAGTGCCCAGCCCTCCCTCGCCGCCCCCCCTCCCCCGCATCTACAAGCCTTGCTTTGTCTGCCAGGATAAATCCTCGGGCTACCACTATGGGGTCAGCGCCTGCGAGGGCTGCAAGGTGAGTTGACGGGGTCACTGGGAAGGACAGGCCTGAGGAGATAAATGGGATGTCCCCGCTGCCTCGTCCTGTAGCATGCTGTTTGCTGGGATGTCTCGGAAACTGCTCCTCCTGCTTCTGTCCCTGCGGAAGGTGGCAGAGCCTTGGAGGAGAGGAAGCCTGCATTAGAAGACCGGGGCCCCCCAAACCAGAGGTCCCCCTCCCGCCTGAGCCCCTCTCCCCATCTCCGTCCTCTGGTGGGCAGGGCAGAGACCGCCCTGCTCCTGCTTGCCACCCAGGCTGTCACAGTGAGCTGGCTGCCAGCGGGCTCTTGGCTAGGGACCCAGGAGGCCTGCCCCCGATGGCCCTGCCTGAGCCTCACCATGGCCGCCTGGCAGAGGCGGTTAGGAGCAGGTGCCCTGCTTGGCCTCTCCTTCAGGTGCCCGGGCCATGGGATCCCCAGTGTCTGATGGGGTTTCCCCGGGCCCATGTTAGACTCCAGAGGACGGATGTGGCTGCCACCTTCCCAGCAGCCACGGGCCTGGCTTCTTCCCTTCTCCCCAGTGCCCGAGCCTCTGTGTCGGTGTCCGGCCCGGGGATTGAGCTGCACAAGCTGCTCGTCTTCGAGGCTCGGCTTCGACGGGCTGTCCCCCAGCGTGGAGTGGCTCTCCCCAGATGTGGGGCAGAGAGCAAGGCCAAGCACAAGGCTGTGGACTCTGTGTCTGCCTGTCCCGTCTGGTCGTTCCCAGTTTGTCTCCGGTCAGCCTGTGCGCAGACCCTGACCAGCCCGGGTCGGCCTGTGACGGTGCCCGTCTGCCAGGTCAGCGAGCCCGCATCCTGCTGCCTTGCTTTCTCTGGATCACGTGCACCTCTCCACCTCTCTGGCCGGCCTGTGTGTGGCTTTCCACGGCTTCTTCGTCCCGTGCTCTGAGCCCGGGGCTGTGGGTTCGAGAGCCCTGCCTCTCCCCCACTGAGTCCGTCCATCCCTCTCCCTGACTCACTCGCAGCCCTGAGGTCCTCTGTCCCGGGAGGGTGGAAGCCAGAATGGTGGGAATAATAGGTGGTGGGAAGACGGCCGTCCATGTGTCGTGTTGAGGCTGGCACTGGCATCGGGGCAGGGGGGGTGTCTTTGTAGGTGGACTGTTTCCTTCACCTGGTCAGGCCCGCCCAGGTGGGGGATGGCAAAGGCTTGGGGCAGCAGCTGGCCTGGCCCTCTGCCTCCGAGGCTGAGGCCCCAGGCCGGCCCCTGGCTGACCCAGCTCCTTTCCCCCCGCCCCCAGGGCTTCTTCCGCCGCAGCATCCAGAAGAACATGGTGTACACGTGTCACCGGGACAAGAACTGCATCATCAACAAGGTGACCCGGAACCGCTGCCAGTACTGCCGACTGCAGAAGTGCTTTGAAGTGGGCATGTCCAAGGAGTGTGAGTGCACGGGGCCGGGGGGCCGCCTGGGCGTGAGGCAGGGCCCGACGCGCTCCTCGGAGGCCGGGGGTGTAGGGACGAGGGGCTGGGCGCCTGGGGATGGGGACGTGTCTGGCCGCTGCGCTGTGTGCAGGCTCGTGGTGGAGGACGGTTTGTGTGTAGCTGCGAGGACCTGTCTGTCCCTGTGTCTAGCCAGCCGCGCGTGCGTGCGTGTGCAGGCAGCCACTGGTGTTGGCATGCGGTTGGCTGTGTGTGCTCCCACACGTGTGTGCGTGTGTGTCCACTTCCAGACCCTGCGTGGCTTTGGGGCGGGGCTCAGGGTATACCTGAGGGCCCCTGGGTCGTGCCTCTCGGGGGAGGGCTTGCGTGGGGGGCGGCTGCTGGTTGGGGGGGGTGTGTAGGGGGGCGGGGGTGTGGCTGGCACAGGGATCGGAAACCCATTGTCTGGTGAAGCCAGGGACCTAGAGTTGGAAGAGAGAACTGGGACTTCTCAGATCCCAGAGGAACGGGGGGTTTCCAGTTGGGGCTCAGCTGAGGCCCGATGGAGGGAGGGAGGCAAGGAGGGAGAGCTGGACAGGGAGACCCTCTTGCGTTGAATCATGGGTGTTGCCGTGGTGACCGGTGATTGATGATGTCAGAGATAAATGACGCTGACAGACGCCTCCTTGTCTGCGTGGCCGTTGCCATGGAGCCTGAGCCTTGGGGGATGGGGTGGGGGAGGGGGGCTGCAGGACCCCCTAGCCCTTTGTGGGGAGCGCCGTGGAAGAGGGAAGTGGGGAGGGGATGTGGGGGGACACGAGGAGCCCCAGAGCGAGCAGAGGGGCCCTGCAGCAGCCTGCCGCCCCCTGCCACGGGAGGCAGAGGACGCGTGGTCTGGTGCCCAGGAAGTGCTGTCCAGTGGGTGGCAACTTGGGACCCTTCCCTTCAGGGCCCAGAGCCACCGCCTCCCACTGCTTCTGCCACCTTCCACTCCCAGAGCTTTTCAGCACAGAGGGACCAGGGTGGGGACCCCCTCTCCCTCCCACCACCAACTCCCCCTTTCCCTCCCTCCTTCTCCTCTCCGGCTGCTCTGTGCCCCGGAGCTGAGCAGCTGCCATTTCAATAGAATTAAAGCTTCCGAATGATAAACGTCTTGTCACAGCTGCAATTTTCTCTTCCCAAATTATCCCCCCCACTCTCCCTCTCCCTCTCCCTCCTCTCCCTTGCACTTTATTGAATTTGCAGAATCGACATGAGTGATCTCCAAATTATGCCGGCTCCCCCCACCCCCACCCGCTGCCCCCTCCCCGGGCCCCCCACCCCCACCCCGTCTTCCTCCAGCGTCAGCAGCCGCCACCACTGGCCCTGTGAGTGATTGTGTGTCTGGGATAATCGGCTGGTAACGACCCCATCGCTTCTTTAAAGCCGAGTGGTGTGTGCGGCTCAGCGCCCCTGGTGATTTGTCAGCTCCCCGGCTAATGGGCCGAGAGATTCTCCCGCCTGGCCCCCCACTTTCAGGCTGGGGAGCCGCTCGGAGCCAGTCCCAGGGACCCCCAGGGAGACTGCTGCCGGGGAGCCCTGAGGGCCAGTGGAGGCAGGAGCCGGCAGAGGGAGTGGGGGAGCAAGGGCAGGCAGAGCACAGAGGCGGGCCCCCTGCACACTTGCTCTCAGCCGTGGACCCCCGCGCTCCTGGACTGCGGGCTGGCGTACATGCGTGGGGTACGGGGGCCGCGGGCCGGCCGAGGGGGGTGTGTGTGCAGTTGTCACGTGCTGGGGCCGGACTTGGCATCGGGGTGGGGGCGGAGGGGCCACAGAGGGGTGGGCTGTGCCCGGACACCTGACCTGCCCGTGCCCTCGTGTGTGCGCGTTCACACGTGCATCCCGCGTGTGCGTCCCTGCGCGTGCGTGACGTCCTTGGCGGCCGCAGCGGCCCGTCTGGTGGGAGGAGCTCGGGCGGGCCGGGCCCGCCGCACCTGCTGTAACCCTGGCCTCTGCCCTCCGCAGCTGTGAGGAACGACAGGAACAAGAAGAAGAAGGAGGCGCCCAAGCCCGAGTGCTCCGAGAGCTACACGCTGACGCCCGAGGTGGGGGAGCTCATCGAGAAGGTGCGCAAAGCGCACCAGGAAACCTTCCCTGCCCTCTGCCAGCTGGGCAAATACACTACGGTATGGTTCCCCCCAGCCTGGCGGAGGGGGGCTGCACCCAGTGCCACAGGGCCCACCTCGCCCCTCCTCACCCCTGCCGGGGCTGCCGGGTCCTTTCCCGCTTCCCCCGCCCCTCCTGCTTCCTGATCAGGGAGCTCTCAGGAAGTGAAGCGGGTGGAGGGCAGGCCTGTGGGGGCGGCGGAGCCGGGCCCAGAAGGGGCACATGAGGAGAAGGCCCTCGCTCTCCCCCCTCCTCCCAGAACAACAGCTCAGAGCAACGTGTCTCTCTGGACATTGACCTCTGGGACAAGTTCAGTGAACTCTCCACCAAGTGCATCATTAAGACTGTGGAGTTCGCCAAGCAACTGCCCGGCTTCACCACCCTCACCATTGCTGACCAGATCACCCTCCTCAAGGCTGCCTGCCTGGACATCCTGGTGAGGGTCTGCACCCTGCCCACCTGGGCCCTGCCGTTCCCCAAACACACATCCGGAACTGACCCGTCCAGGCGCCCACCACCCAAATGTCCACCCTCCCGTCCCCCCCACGTGACCGCCTGTTCCCTCAGCCCCTCGGCACCCAGATGGACCCTGCTTCACCCGTCCACCCACACGCAGCCTTCCACACTCACCCCGTCTCTCCACTCAGCCCTTCACCCTACCACCTGTCTGCCCACCCCTTCCGTCTAATAAAGATTCGCCTAGGACCCTGTGTGGCCAGGCCTTGAGCTGAGTGTCAGGAAACGGAGGTGAACACAGCACCGGCCCCTCTCTCGAGAACCTTCTGTGGGTGGAGGCAGCAGAAGCATAAACAGAGGTTATCAAACCGTGCTGAGTGCTGGCCGGAGATGGGGGTGGGGGGCTGTCCCTTCCCTCCGGGAGAGGGAGCCACAGCTGCGGGGCCCCAGGCAGACGTCCCAGAGGAGGGGGCACGTGAGAGGGCCCTAGCTTGGGAACGGGGTGTGACAGGGCCGAGGGTGTGAGACCAGCTGGATTCAGGGGACTGTAGGGCATTTGGCGGGGCAGAGGGTGGCCAGGCCAGAGGCCAGGTGTGCATGGTGGGGACTGTCAAAGTCGAAGCTGAAAGGACTCTCCTCCTTGACTTCCCTGATGGGCTCAGCCCACCTGTCCCCTCTTGGTCACTTCCAGGGTGGGGAACCTGCGAAGTGACAAGACTGCGGCTTGCGGGTAGAGGGTGGGAGGAGCAGGGTGTGGCATTTCTGTGGGTAGCCCCCCGTCCCCGTGCCCCAGATGCAGGAGTCTCAGACCTGGATCAGGGTTTGAAATGGTCGAAGCTGGCTCACGTTCATGGAGTTCTGCTGTGTACCCAAGCCTGGGGACTAGAGACCCAAATCTGCTGTGGTCCTTGCCTCCTGAAAATTCTAGTTTCCCTCTAGGTGATCTAGATCTGCGTGCACGGGACGGTAGCGGCTGCTGTGTGTGGCTCAAGTTTAACTTAAGAGTAATTTTAGTTTGGTTCCTCAGCTGCACTAACCACATTTCCAGGGCCCAATGGCTCTGCTGGCCGGTGGCTGCGATTCGAGTGCTGTGCAGACACAGACCGTTTCCATCTCGGCAGAAGGTTCTACGGGACGGCCCTGGTCTGGCCGCCTGCTTCGTGGTCCCGTCGGGCTGCTGGTACTGGAAGTGCTGGGGAGGTGGGGAGAGTCCCTGAACTCGTGCACCCTCTGCACCCAGATCCTGCGGATCTGCACGCGGTACACGCCCGAGCAGGACACCATGACCTTCTCCGATGGGCTGACCTTGAACCGGACCCAGATGCACAATGCCGGCTTCGGCCCCCTCACGGACCTGGTCTTCGCCTTCGCCAACCAGCTGCTGCCCCTGGAGATGGATGATGCTGAGACTGGCCTTCTCAGTGCCATCTGTCTCATCTGTGGAGGTGGGCAGGGGGCCTGGGGCTGGGAGGCCAGTCCCCGGGGTGGGGGGGCGGCCCCCGGAGTCTCTGCCAGGGAGAAGCCCACAGTCAGATCAGAAGGGGACCTTGGCCTCTGTCAGGCCTGTCAGAGCGGTGAATGGAGAATGCAGAGGGGGACAGGGTCCAGGCGCCCACCACATAGCAAGGGCGTAGAAGCGCCCGACGCCTGCTTCCCTGTTGGCGGGCTGCGCCCCTTCCAGGGGGCTTACGAGTGTGGGCTTGAGGGTCAGGCCGCCCAGGTTCAAATCCTGGCCAGCTTGTGACCTTGAGCAGGTTGCTGAACTTCACTGAGTCCCTCTTTCTTTAAAATGGGGCAGTAGGGGTCTCCACTTCATAAAGTTGATGGGGGGACTAAGAGGGTAATAAGTAAGCCACAGTTTGCCTACAGTAAGGCCCGGTAAATGTTGGCTGCTTGTTGTTTTTTGATTGTTAAGAGCTTTGACATACTGAGCCAGTGTCCATAACGGAGGGAGCAGGACCTCCCTGGGCACCCTCCCTTTGCCTGAGCACGGCACTGCCTGTCTTCAGGGGTCCCATCCCTATGAATTGGGCTGTCGGAGAGGGCCCCGGACGACCCCCACCCCAGTTCCTCTCTGCCCATATTTAAGAGCCCCTTGGGGCCTCTCTCACAGCACACAGACCCCAACCACTGCCCCATGCAGGGAGGTCCCAGGAGTAGAGATACTCAGCCCGTGGCCTGGGCAAGCGCGCCCCCTAGTGGCCGAGGCTGGGAGCGCGGCTGTGCCTTGCTTGTCCCGGACAGCTGCTCAGGGGGCGCCTGCTTCCTCAGACCGGCAGGACCTGGAGCAGCCAGACAGGGTGGACATGCTTCAGGAGCCGCTGCTGGAGGCGCTGAAGGTCTATGTGCGCAAACGGAGGCCCAGCCGCCCCCACATGTTCCCCAAGATGCTGATGAAGATCACAGACCTGCGAAGCATCAGTGCTAAGGGTGAGGCTCGTGCCCTGTGTGCATGCCTGAGCCGGACCCCAGTGCCTGGCCCAGGACGCCCTGCCCGTGCCCAGAGTCAGGCCCCCCGCGTGGGAGCTGGCACCCCATGTCTTTGTGCCCAAGATGCTGTCCCACTCACCTGGACTTCCCCGTGCCCCGGTGACCTCCTCCTGCCTGGAAGCTCTGAGGGGGGGGGCACCGTCTCCTTTGCCTGATAGTCAAGGGCTTGGCTCTGCAGCCAGACCGTGTGGGCGTGTGTTGAGAGGTCACTTCACAGCTCTGAGCCTCAGTTTCCCACCGGAGGGATGGGGATCGTGACGGTGTTTACAGAGTTGTGTTTGAGGTGTCAGTGGGAGGATCCGTAACGCACAGCACACAGGACGGGCCCTGGCTCAACCCTCGGCAGTGTGACCCCAGAGCCTGCTGCTCCTAGACCCGGGGGCCTCAGAGAGCTGGCTTCTGTCAGAGGGCCGGGCCAGCCCTTCCAGCCGGGCACCCTCCCTCCCGGAGCTTCGTGAGGCTGGGGGCCCGCGGGCTGACCTCTGCTCCTCCTTCCCACCAGGGGCTGAGCGGGTGATCACCCTGAAGATGGAGATCCCGGGCTCCATGCCACCTCTCATCCAGGAAATGCTGGAGAACTCCGAGGGCCTGGACACTCTGAGCGGACAGCCAGGGGGCGGGGGGCGGGATGGGGGCGGCCTGGCCCCCCCGCCCGGCAGCTGTAGCCCTAGCCTGAGCCCCAGCTCGAACAGAAGCAGCCCGGCCACCCACTCCCCGTGACTGCCCGTGCCCCGTGGACACAGCCCTCACCCTGCGCCCTGGCTTTTCTCTGCCTTTCTACCAACATGCGACCCCCACCAGCCCTGCCCCCCCACCTGTCCTCCCTTTCCTCGGGGACAGGAGGGAGGAGGCGGCGACTCTCCGGAGGGAGGCCCGGGCAGGATGGACCACCTGCTCCTGCCTCCTGGGCTGACGTCGGGCAAGGTCGTGAACTGAGTGAGGACCCCTGGTCCTGGGCCTCAGGATGGAGCCTGGGGGCCTCGTGTTCATCAAGACAGCCCTCTGCCCCCCTCGCCACATCTTCATCACCAGCAAATGCCAGGACCTGGCTCCCCCATACTCAGAACCCGCAAGCCATTGCCCCCCGGTCGGGAAGCCCCCCCTGCCTCGGTTGGTGACAGAGGGGGTGGGCCGGGGTGGGGGGGTCCCCTGTGTACATACCCTGCCATACCAACCCCCAGGTATTAATTTTCGCTGGTTTTGTTTTTATTTTAATTTTTTTTTTGGTTTTGATTTTTTTAATAAGAATTTTCATTTTAAGCACATTTATACTGAAGGAATCTGTGCTGTGTATCGGGGGGAGCTGGATCCAGAGCTGGAGGGGGGTGGGTCTTGGGGGAGGGGAGCGGCTCAGAAGGGGCTCCCACTCTCTCTCCATGTCCCTGCACCCCCTGGCCCTCCTCCCCAGCCTTTTTTTCCTCAGTTTTCTCTTTAAAACTGTGAAGTACTAACTTTCCGAGGTCTGCCCTCCCCTTCTCCCTCTGCCTAACCACTGGGCGTGGACAGTTTCAGGCCGCCCCCAGAAGGAGGGGGCCCACCGTGAGAGACGGCAGGGGGCAAAGGAAGGGGGCCCTCAGAACATACTCGTGTTTCTCAGGCCTGTGGCCTTGGCGGAGCTGCCTCTCCATCAGGGCTGACATCATGCAAGCCCTCCAGCCCCCACTGTGAAGGGGCCGGCAAAGGAGTTCGAGCTGCCCCTGTCCCCCAGCCTCACAGCCACCAGCACTGCCCACAGGGTCCCCAGACACACACACACACACACACACACACAGTGGACCGATGGGCCGACAGACACACTTGGCCTGAGTTCCTCCGTTTCCCTGGCCTGCCCCCCCGCTCCCCACCCCATCCCCGTGCCCCCTCCTTGCCCCGCAGGACGGGCCTACAGGGGGTTCCCTCCTCTCACCCCCTGCACCCCCAGGCTGGGGGAGCTGGTTCTGCCCTGCCCTCCTTGCCCCGGGGTTGGGGTCTCATCCCCCCAGAGCCCGCTGGTGCACCTGTTACTGTTGGACTTTCCACTGAGATCTACTGGATAAAGAATAAAGTTCTATTTATTCTACACATGCCTCAGAGCCTCACTGCCTCGCTGCCTTCTCCTGCTGTGTGGGCAGGGAGCTGGGGATGGGGGTTCAGGTAGGAGCCCCTGGGGCCAAGTTGCCTTTGGGGCCTGCCTTGCTGTGCTGCAGTCTTTGGTGGAGCAAGAGAGGCCTGCCCTTGGGAAGCCCTCTGTCTAGGCGTCTACGTAGCCCGCGTCAGGGAGCTCCAATCTGGAGGTGGGGAGAGGAGAGGAGAAACTGTTCCCACCTTCAGGGAGCCCCCAGTCTGAGGGAGGAGGCCAGCCCCAGGTCTCTGGGAACCTTGGTCTGAGGGAGAAATCCAGTGTCTGCCTTCACCTTGGAAGCCAGAGATTGGGTCTGGGGGTCACTAAGTGGCAGAGTTCTATTCTGGACTTGACCTTCAGGAGTGGCAGTTGACATGGCATGAACAAGAACCCTTGGCAAAATAACAAGAACATGGGATTGGGATGGCAGCTTAGAAGGCCAGCCCATCTGTCTCTGCCTCCAAGAAGGACAGTCCTGCCCTCCCTGGCCCACCCCTAAGGTCGCTCTGTGGGCAGGAGGCACAGAAGACAGGTTGCAAGGGAACTTGGTTGCTCCTGGTTGAGAGGATCAAGTATGGCAGGCCTGTAGTGGCATCAAAATACACCCTTCCCACTATACATCAAGGCCCAGAGAGGGTAGTGCTCTTGCCCAGGGTCACACAGCGAATTCATCGCAGATGGCGGCCCAGTACTCAGGGCCCCCACCTCTCAGCCAGAGGTCTTTCCTCGAACCCTGATGCCCCCAAAGAAGCGTCAAGCACTGAGGTCTGAGGACTCGAGGGAGGTGGCGGTGAAAGCTGTGTCTGCGGTGGGTTAGCAGGGCTCCTGGTAGGAAGGGATTTCCCGGGCGGTAAGGGCTCCTTCCACAGGGGTCTGCCTGCCATTTCTACTTCAACCACCAGGTGGCGGCAGCTCCTCACTGATGTCGCCGTCTGGCGGGCCAGAGTGAGCGTAGGGACAGGGGTTCTTTTTCCTCCAGCAAATTTTTTCTAACATTTTCTTTATGCATCTGACGGGAACTTAACATAACGTACCTACCCACGTGCTTTACAAAAATCGCTATGCTGTCACACTCTAGCCTAAAGGAGAGACGAAGGGAAAGGACTATGAATTTCAGTGTGTTAATGCATGCAGCTGTGTGGCAGATAGGACACGGTGCCGTGATTGCTTCTACTTTTTAATTAATACATTAGCATTTAAAATAAGTGAGAAGGTTGAAAGCCATTCTGTACAAGAAGTCGAGGAAACTTAAGGAATCTGGGTGAATGTTTCAATAAAAGCTGACAATGTATAATAAAACCATGCCACCCCACCCCCCAAAAAATCCCCAAACAAAACCCTAATGTTTTACATGTAGAACAGAATCAGGTTTGCGCTCAGATAATTATAGAGAGGTTTTCACTGTGTGACTGTCCAGTGGGACGGTCTAACGTCATGTGTGACGATTCTTTTTTTTTTAAGCTCTGCACCCACCCTGCAGCTCGAACTCACGATCCCAAGATCAAGCGTCCCACGCTCCTCTGACTGAGCCACGGGCGCCCCCACGCGAGACAATTCTGTATCGCAGGAGGGCATCTTGGCATTTCTAACCTCTGTCTACCAAAGGCCAAGAGAGTCCCTCTCACTGTGGTGACTAGAGCAGTGGCCCCGCATTTAAAGAGTGCCCCCCACCCCGGGGTAGTGCCTTTGATGCTGGGGCTTCAGGTTGCCCTCGGTGGCTCATCGCTGCTGAGCAATTTCTTAACCACTGCACGAGAGACATTTTGGGCCCAAGGATTCTTGGGGGCTGGCGGCGGGCTGTCCTGTGCATTGTGGGGTGTTTAGCAGCATCCCTGGTCTCTGCTCACAGGATGCTAGTTGCACCTTCCCCCCAGCTCTGACAACCGAGTATGTCTGCCGTCATTGCCAAGTGTCCCTGGGGGCCAGAACTGCCCCGTTGAGAACCCTGCTGTGGAGTCAGATCACTGAGGTCTGACCTGTGCTTTGGACTGGGTCCGGCCCCCTCCTCCACAAGGGAGACTGACCCAAGGACAGTGACTGGGCTACAACCTGGGGAAGGCAGTGACTCACTCTTGGGCCTATGGGAGCACCGGACACTTAACCAGGCCTGGGGCAAGTTTCAGAAGGCTTCCTGGAAAAGGTGCTCCCTCCCAGCTGAAGGTGTAAGAGTTAGCCAGAGGTGATAAATAGCTTCAGGTGATCAGAAACTATCACCAGGGGCGCCTGGGTGGCTCAGATAGTTAAGCATCTGCCTCTGGCTCAGGCCATGATCCCAGGGTCCTGGGATCGGAGCCTGCATTGGGCTCCTTGCTCAGCAGGGAGCCTGCTTCTTCCTCTCCTTCTGCTGCTCTCCCTGCTTGTGCTTTCTCGCTCTCTCTTTAAATAAATAAATAAAATATTTTTTTTTTTAAGATTTTATTTATTTACTTGACAGAGAGAGAGTGAGAGCAGGAACACAAGCAGGGGAAGTTGGAGAGGGAGAAGCAGGCCTCCCGCAGAGCAGTGAGCCCAATGCGGGGCTCGATCCCAGGACCCTGGAGTCAGGACCCGAGCCTAACGACTGAGCCACCCAGGCACCCCTAAATAAATAAAATCTTTAAAAGAAAAGAAAAGAAAAGAGGAACCCATCCCCAGCTCTGTGCTTTAACCTTCTTGGCTGGAATGCTGGAAGAAGTAAGTTCAAGAGGCTGGTTCAGGAGCTGGACTTGACCCTGAGGGTGACGGGAGCGAAGGACTTCAAGCCAGCGCGTGAGCTGCTCGGATTGGAAGCGCAGGAAGCAGAGCAGAAGCTGTGGGAGCACTCCAGGCCACTGATGACAGGGCTGACCCTGGGCAGCGCCTAAAAGGGTGAGCGTGGGTAAGGGGAGGAAACGCTGAGGCGGCAAAATGGGAGGACCAGGTGATTGACAGCACATGGGAGGCCGGCAGAAGACAGTAGTGGGTGGAGATGGCCAGGGTAGGTGGAGACAGCAGCACTGAGAGGGGGAACTGAGGCAGTTGCAGTTGCATTTGAGGTGCTGGTGACCCCCCTCTGGTCCCTGACCTCCAGCCACATGGGCCTCCTTGCAGGCCTCAAACACCCCCAATGTATTCCTGCCTCAGGGCCTTCGCCCTTGCCGTTCCTCCACTTGGAGTGCTTTCTGGAGCCAGCTTCATGGCTAGCTCTTTGCTGCATTCTGTTCCAGTGTCACTCCCCAGCGATAGTAACTGTTTCGCCTTACTCTGAGCGATACCTGGCGTATATTCTATTGCCTGCCTTCCCAGCAGAATGTAAGCTTCACGAAGGCGGGTTTTATTCACCACTAGAGCCCAACACCTGGATCTGCTCTGTTCAATACAGCAGTCATGGGGCACCTGGGTGGCTCAGTGGGTTAAGCCTCTGCCTTCTGCTCAGGTCATGATCTCAGGGTCCTGGGATCGAGCCCCACATCGGGCTCTCTGCTCAGCGGGGAGTCTGCCCCTCCGCCCCCGCCTGCCCCTCTGCCTACTTGTGATCTCTCTCTCTCTCTCTGTCAAATAAATGAATAAAATCTTAAAAAAAAAAAAATAAATACAGCAGTCACTAGCCACATGTGCTGATTGAGTCTTAAAAATAGGGCTGGCCCAGGGGCACCTGGGGTGGCTCAGTAGGCTGCACATCAGCCTTCTGCTCAGGTCATAATCCCAGGGTCCTGGGATTGAGTCCCGAGGCAGGCTCCTTGCTCAGCAGGGAGCCTGCTTCTACCTCTCTTCCCAACTCACGCCCTCTGTTGCTCTCTGTCTCAACCTCTCAAATAAATAAATAAAATCTTAAAAAAAAATGTGGCTGGTCCAAATTGAGATGTGCTCTAAGCATAAAATACACACCACCAGATTTCAAAGACTTAGTACAAGGAAAGAATAAATATCTCCTTAATTCTTTTTTTTTTATATTGGTGATGTGTTGAAATAACATTTTGGATACAATGGGTTAAAGAAAATATGTTATTGGGGCGCCTGGGTGGCTCAGTAGGTTAAAGTCTCTGCCTTCGGCTCAGGTCATGATCTCAGGGTCCTGGGATCGAGCCCCGCATCGGGCTCTCTGTTCTACAGGGAGCCTGCTTCCCCCTCTCCCTCTCTGCCTACTTGTATCTCTCTCTCTCTCTGTCATATAAGTAAATAGAATCTTTAAAAAAATATATGTTATTAAAATTAATTTCATCTGTTTCCTTTTACTTTTTTGAAAGCGGCTAATGGAAAAATTTAAATCACACATGTGGCTCATCCTATGTCTATTGAGCAGCACTGAGCTTGAGCATCGTCTGGCATAGAGTATGTGCTCAACAAATATTTCTTGAATGAGTACACCTGGAAAACAGCTGGATACCCACATCTGAGTCTGTTGGCGGTCCAGGGCTTGCACACATACCTGACCATTATCAGAGAAAAGCTGTTGCGCACCACAAGCACGCGTAAGCCTTGGGGTCTCGGGGACACCTTCAGCTCCTCATGAACACAGATTTACTAAGCACCTCCTCTGGGCCGGTGTAGGGGGGCAGCGATGCCGCCCAGCTTTGCCTGGGTGCTTTGCCTGGGGAAGCCACGGTCCCACAGGGCATCTAGCTCCGCCTTGGGGGCGGGGCCTCGGAGGGAACGCATCTGTTTCTCCCCAGATGAGACCAAAAGGTAGATATTAGCTAGGGTGGGAGGCCGGCGGCGCCAGGCCAAGAAACAGCATGTTCGAACATCTGGAACGAGTGGGGTCACTGTACCTGGCAAGAAGGGAAAACAGTATGATTTGGAGCACAGAAACAATAGGGAACCCGCGCCCCGGGGCGGGGCCAGGACGGGATAGGGCGGGACTCCAGAAGCCTCTTTCCGGTGCTGGACTTACCCTGATGACAGGGAGCCCCCGGGGGCATAAGCAGAGGGTCGAGGAGAAAATCAGGCTGGGTGGGTGGGGGCGGCCTGCTCAAGCAGGGTTGGATAAAGGCCAGCGCAGGGCCAGATGGGGGCCCCTGGATGTCCCTTGGGTCCTGGGTGATCTTAGGGAGAGCAGCCCCACTGGGGTGGCAAGTGAGGAAGACAGATGGGGGCAGAGAAGACACAAGAGGGGGACAAGAGGCAGCTACTAGGTAGCTCTTTGTTTCCCCCCAGGAGGGAAGACGGTGGTGGCAGCAGGGAAATGCAGGGCCCGGAGGACGTTTGGGGGCAGATTTCTTTCGAGGGTGGAAGGAACTTGGAGATATTTATGGACTTGGGGAATAGCAGCAGGGGGAGGGGGGTAAGCTAGGACAGAGTCCCACCTTCTGACCCTACTGCCCACCCCCACTCGACTTCCTGCAAAGAGAGGCCTTGGCCACGG
Organism: Nasua narica; assembly: GCA_028533885.1. Taxonomy (NCBI): domain Eukaryota; kingdom Metazoa; phylum Chordata; class Mammalia; order Carnivora; family Procyonidae; genus Nasua; species Nasua narica. Next base: position 18,189,356 of record CM052804.1, on the reverse strand, counting down.
TGCCCAGGCCACGCCAGCGAGGGTGTGGGTGGTGCTCATAAGCCCAGCCGAACCAAGGCCTGCCCAGGGTGAAGGGGCACTTCTCTCCTCCCTGTGTGGGCTCCATCAAGAGGGGAGTGCTTCCTGCAATGCCCCTGAAGGTAGGGAGGGAGCCGCCGTGCCTTTCGCTGGCACCTTATCAGGTCTCTCTCACGAACACACATGCGCACGGATGCCTGTATGTACACGGAACCCACACGGGGCACACACACGAGCACACAGCGAGCCCACACAGGACGGACCGTGCCTACACACACGCACACACACAGTTCACACAGGATATACGCATGCGCGCACACGCAGCTCATACGATACACATGTGTACATGTGTGCACGCACAGAGGGAGCCCGCACAGGGGCCACACCCCAGTGTGAACGCGGAGAGGCCCGCGGGAAGCTGGTATCACGACGATTTTTCCTGGGTACCACCCGAACCTCCACTTTTGTCTCTGCTGTGTCCTCCTAGGCGCTTCCTTTTAGTCCGGCCCCTGCTCCACCGAGAGCCCCCGGGAAGTGCTCGGGCAGGGTCCTGTGCCGCCCGCCTCTAGATGGCCAGGTCCTGGCGGACGGTGGCCAGGGACGCCTTGCTGCGGCCGCTGCCGCTCTCGCTGTCGCTGTTGGGGCCCGGGTGCGCGTAGGCGGGCGGGCCGCAGGGGTCATCCGGGCGCGGACGGCGGGAGGGCGGGATCGGGGGGAGCGGCGGCGCCGGGAGCAGCTGCTGCGCCTCCTCGTGCACGCGGTGGCGGCGGCCGTCGCGTTCGGCCCCCTGGCGACAGCGCCCGGCGCGCGGGCGGCCCTTCCAGAGCAGGTGGCCCAGCTCGGCCACGCTGAGCAGCGCCGAGAGCAGCCCCACGGCGAAGTAGAAGAGCACGAAGACGGTCTTCTCGGTGGGCCGGCTCACGAAGCAGTCCACGGTGTGCGGGCACGGCGGGCCGGCGCACGCGAAGTGCGGGGCCACGCGGAAGCCGTAGAGCAGCGCCTGGCCGGCCAGGAAGGCCAACTCGGCCAGCAGGCGCAGCGCCACGCTCAGTAGGTAGCAGCGGCGGCGCGGCGGTGGCCCGGGCCCGGCGTCCGAGCCACCCGCGCCCTTGCCGGCCCGGTGCACCGAGTAGATGACGAAGAGCACGGGCGGCGCCGAGAGCAGCAGGATGTGGAAGAGCCAGAAGCGGTAGTGCGAGACGGGGAAGGCGCGGTCGTAGCACGTCTGGCGGCAGCCCGGCTGCAGCGTGTTGCACACGAACTCCTCCTGCTCGTCCTCGAACACGGCGCCACCCACCGTGGCCAGCACCAGGATGCGGAAGATCAGCATGACCACCAGCCACAGGCGGCCCACAAGCGGCGACTGCAGCTGCACGGCGTCCAGCAGGGAGCCCAGGAACGCCCACTCCCCCATGGCGCTGCGGGCGGACGCGGGGCGGGCGTCAGAGGCCGGTCGGCGTCCCCCCAGCCCGCGCGGAGAGCCCTCCTCTAGCTTTGGGGCTCAGCGAGCCTGGGTTGAACTGGGATTTTGTGGGCACTAGGGAGTCAGCGGGGGCTGGGCAGGAGATTCTCCACTGTGGGTGCCCTTCTGCTTGGAACCAACAGGTACCGCGCAGGAGCCCCGCCCTGGTGCTCTAGCCAGACCCCTAGGGGCCTGCTCGGTTGGACTGCCTGCTCCCCCAGAGTCCAGATCTGTAGGGAATGAACTTGGACATCAGGAAGGGCAGCCACCCATTGCCTTGTAGAAGCAGAAACCCAGGAGTGCCCTTCCGGGCTCCAGGATGCTTTCCGTGGGCAACCATGGGGCCTCCAACCCAGGACTCCAGACCCAAGTTGGCGCCCCTGGGAGCGGTGGGAGCCAGCCCATCCAGAGGGACCGCACCTCCTTCCTCTGCAGACCCTTTCTCTTGCCCTTCTTATTGCAACTTACTGTGAACCCGTCTCCGAGGTGGGCAGTGAACACAAAAGTAGTCCCACTTCCTTAACTCCGTCCTTTGTTCGGGGTGTCCCCGGCCATCCCACCGCAAAGTGGCAGGAATATGGGCCCAGCCCTCTCCCACCTCCTCCCTGGTGTCCCTCAACTTCCAGCCTCCCACATCGCCTGACAGCCTGCCCCAACGCACACACACTCACACAGGTTCCCACAGCCCCCAGGCACCCCCCAGGCCCTCGCCTGACCCACTCACCCTGGAGCTGGAGCCGAGGTGTTAGAGCTGAGGGAGGGATCCTGGGAGATGGCTGGGACTTGTTCCTCCTAGGCCCTCTTTCATTTTCCCTTTTGGATTCGGCCAGGGTGGGTGACCAGACAGAATGGCTGAGAGGGGCTTGCTCTCCCCCTTCTCTTAAAGGGACAGGATGGCCCTGCTGGCTGGCTCCGCCCTTGGGAACAGACACAGGGCCATGCCCCTTGCGGGGCTTTGCCAGCCCTCCCTTTCTCCCTAACCCACCCCTACCCCCATCTCACTGCTGTGTCTCCTGGGAACGGGGGAGGGGCTTAACCAGAACCAACTGCTTTTGGGGGGCCTGTTATGGAAGCCCATGGAAAAGACTCTCTCAAACTGGAAGGCCTAGATCTACTATTAAGTGTCACCTCCGAGGCTGGAGAGAGGCTTGGTGCTGAGTTGGGGGCAGCAGCTCTGTCCCTACTGGCCTTGGGCAAGTCACTGAGTTCTTCTGGGCCAGTCTCCTGGCTTGTCAACTGTGGACACTCGGCCATCTGACCCCCAAGTTTCCTTCTCGCTCTATGTCCCAGTCATATTACAGAGAACAAAGAAAACCTGTGCCCAGAAAAAAACGTCCATATGGAAACCATTAAGGCATCAAGAGTGGTCAGCATTGGTGCTTAAATAAAAGCTTTTGCTTTTTTTCTGCTTTTCTATAATTTCCAGATTTAGTATAATAAGCGTGTTATTTTATAATGGGAAAAATAAATAGACTTCTCCTTTAAGGTTCCTAATCATATCCTATGACTCTAGGTGGCAGGAGCTATCCCTTAGGGGAAGAGTTCGGATGACTTGTGGTGACCTGTGTGGCCAGGGAGAGGACACACCCAGGTTGAGACATTTTGTTCGTCCCCTGTAGACCTTTCTAGGAATCTGCCCAACACACACACCATTCCCCTCCAGCTAGGCACCTCCTCTCGACAAGGTCCCGCACTGAACCCATCACACAAATTAGCTCATTTACTCCTCTTGAAGTAGGGAGGGAAGCTGAGACTGGGAGGGTCTCAGCCACTTGTGCAGTCACACAGCACGTAACACATGCCCGGCTTGACTGGCTGGGAGCCCACTGCTTGAGCCCGTCATGGAACTGCTCTCCTTCTGGCCTGCTTGGGCTTCCCGGCACTTCTGCTGGGTGCAGCGGGCCCAGACACTGGAAGTGAACCATGCCTGCCCAGCTCTGACTGGGGAGGCTGAGAGTCTCCTCCCCCACGACATTTCCTCTTCCCTTCAGCCATGGGGGCCTGTATAATTTTCCATGTGTGGACAGGGACCCCCTGGCCCGATTTCAGGAAGGGGTGGGAAATGTGCCCTTCACCCACACGGGCCCAGGGGCTCAGCCCAGCCTGGAAAAACTGTAGGTTAATGATGGATGTGCCGGGGAACCCTGCCCACCGTCATGCAGAGTTCCCTTGGGAGTGGGCCTAGGTGGGGAAACACTGCCTTGGACAAAGTCCAAAGGAAAGCACATGCTAGGGCCCCACATTCCAAAAACAGGATGTGGGGTGGGGGGCATGGCTGACTTTCCCAACCCTGACCTCTGCCTGCTCCTGGCAAAGCTGCTCCCCGACCCCCAGCCCCCAGCCCCAGCCGTGGGGGCTCACGGACACATCTCATCTCTCCTGCCTGTCCAGGAATGGTCCCTGCCCTGTCCTCATGGCCCCTGCTGGGTCAGGTCACTGGCCCAGCCTGGAAAAACCCCATCAGACTGTCTGCCTGTTGGGAGTGGAAAATGGCCGAGGTGGTGGGCTCAGGTGGGGCAGGCGTGGTCATGCTGTGCTGTCCCCAGCCCCTGATGCCACAGGGCCAGACGCAGGAGACTCTACAATCTCTGGGGCCCAACCTCCTTCCCAGATAGCATTGTCTAGCCGGAGAGGAGGTGTCACTGATGCTGTCCAGGGCTGGTGACACATGGCCCCATTCTTGGCCGTACTTAAGATCTGGAGCTGGGCTGAGAGGCCCATCCTGCACGGGGTCCCAGTCAATCCCTGTCCCAGACACCTCGCCCTAGCCTGTGGGGCCGTGGAGCCAGTTCCCATTCTGTCACACATGGACACACGCATGCCGCCACGGCACGGTCGGACCCGGTAATGTCACTTACATCACCAAGACACAATCGTATTTTCTCTTCCCTGTGCCCCCGACAATTTTTAGTCTTTACAGAAACGTTGCCTTTTAGTGAGGTCTTCCCTAGCGGCCCTCACTGGAATTAGCTCCTTACTTCCTGTCCCCTTTCTCAGCTTTATTTACTTGGCACTGATCACTACCAAACATATTTGGTATTTTTAAATTTTGATTTGTTTATCCTGTGTGGCACTCATCTGCTCCATTAGCCGGTCAGCTTCGATGAGGGCAGGGCCTCTGGTGTTCTGTTCATCGCCCTGTGTCAGCACCTAGAACAGTTCCTGGTAGATGCTCAGTAAATATTTGTCAGGGCGATGAATGAGGGGGTGTGGGAGGGCTGCAGAGGGTGCTGGTCATCTGCGCCCCAAGACCATGATAACGTTGGTGGGTTGCACGCCTCAGTTGCTCACTCTGCTCTCCTCTAAAGCTTGCGATCACTAACTTGGCCGATTTGGTCTGAGATTAGTTAGCAGAATGTCCAGTCCTGGATAGAAATGAAAATGCCAAAACGGGTAAATGGCAAAGTTCCTCCCTCACCTTCCTTCCCTCTCGGGCTGGGTGGGTAAGGCGCGGGCCTCAGAGGGTGGGTTCGTTGGTTTCTGGTTACTCGGCAGCACCTCCCTACCACCCCCTACCCCTTCTGCAGCATAGTGTCTGACTCTTCAAACCCTTCACGGGCCTGAAAACCCTCTGGATAGGCGACCTTCTGTTCACAGGTGGTCCCCGCGCCTCTCTTCTCCGCCGGCCTCCAGTCTGCGGCTCCCTATACACGTACCCTCCGGCTCCGCGGTTTTATCACCCATGGGGACCCGCCAACCCGCTGCCTCCTCCCTTGGCTCTCTAATTATTTAAGATTAGGTTCGGGTGCAACAGCAAAACAGCAAAAATAGTGGCTTAAACAAGAGAGAAGCTCGTTTCCCTCTCATTTAAAAGGAGGAGGGCGGTGGGCTGTTCGGCGGTGGCGGGGCAGCTCTGTGCCCAGAAGTCCTTAGGGGGTGCAGGCTCCTCCCAAACCCTCCCACCGTGTGGCCCACGTTCTCCACCGCGGTATCAGCCGCGCTCCCGGGAGCGCAGCAAGGAATGAAAGCAGGAGAAATAAGCGCTAGGACGCCTCTGTCGGAAAGACCCGGAGGTTGCCACGTGACCTACTGCTCACATATCATTGGCCAGGATGACCTTCCGCAAGGAAGGCTGGGAAATGTAGTCTTTTTTTTTTAATCCCCAGGAGGCCTTGCATGCAAGGAAAGGGAATTTCACCCTCACTATCACAGATCTGCTTCAGTTATTTGAGGTGGGGATTCAGAGAAACTCAGTTTCCCCGAGTCTGCCTCCACCAGCTGAATAGTTCTATTCAGGTTCTCAGCGGTTTGGATGATGCCCACCCACATTGGTGAAGATCTTTACTCAGTCTCCTGATTCAAATGCTAATTTCTTCTGGAGATAACACCCTAAGAGACACACGCAGCTAGCTGGGTATTCCCTAACCCAGTCAAGTTGACACATACAATTAACCATCACATCCTCCTCAGAGTTGCAATGGTGCCGCACAGGAGTGAAAGGCACAGGAAATTGATTCTCAGAGTGGTTCAAGTTCAGCATCATATTAGAACTGGAACCCACACATTACTTTTATAACCTGAAAAAAATTATGGTTATTTTCATTTGGAAAGTAGACATGTAATATTCACTATTTTTGTAAACTATAGGAAGATGAAAAAAAAAAAAGAAAAAGAAAAAAATCACCCAAATCTTATTCTCCAAAGAAAAACAGATGACATTTTGCTGCAACGTGCAGTTGGCCTCTCAATGCAGATAGCATTGGTCTTGAATTTCAGCTTGCATTAGAATTACTGGAGTGCTTCTTTCTTTTCTTTCTTCTCTCTCTTTCTCCCCCTCTCCTTTCCTTCGTAGTCTCCACCCCCAGCATGGAGCCCAACATGGGGCTTGAACTCAAAAGCCTTAGATCAAGACCTGAGCTGAGATCAGGAGTCAGACTTAACCAAACTGAGCCATGCAGCCGCCCCTGACTGGAGCACCTCTTAAAACAGGTGCTTTTAAGTTACCCAGTTCCGGAGTGGCCCTGGTAATTGGAATTTTTCTTTCTTTAAAAGATTTTATTTATTTACTTGAGAGAGAGAGAGAGAGATCACAAGTAGGCAGAAGCAGGCAGAGAGAGAGGAGGAAGCAGGCTGCCCGCTGAGCAGAGAGCCAGATGTGGGGCTCAATCCCAGGACCCTGAGATCATGACCTGAGCCAAAGGCAGAAGCTTTAACCCACTGAGCCACCCAGGTGCCTAAAAGTTAGAGATTTTTAAAATTATTTTAAAAAGATTTTATGTGAGAGAGTGAGCAAGGTAGAGAGCACAAGCAGGGGGAGGAACAGAGGGAGAGGGAGAAACAGACTCCCCACTGAGCAGGGAGCCCCACTTCAGGGCTGGATTCCAGGACCCTGGGATCATGACCTGAGCCAGGAAGGCAGATGCTCAACTAACTAAGCCACCAGGCACCCCTTGCATGTAGTTTTGGGAAACAAGAGATTCCTTGTATACTTTGCCCCACTCTCCCTTCGTGGTAGCATTTTGCAAAATTATGTGACTAGGATATTGATATTTCTTGTGTTTCTGTGCGTTTACATGACTTTTTACACACGTCCCAATTCTTATCTTTTTAAAAAAAAATTTGAGAGAGGGAGAGAATGTGGGGGTGCAGAGGGAGAGGGAGAGAGAGAATCTTAAGCAGGCTCCACACCCAGTGCAGAGTCTGATGGGGGCTCAATCTCATGACCCGAGGTGAAATCAAGTCAGTCGCTTAACTGACTGAGCCATTGTAAGCCAATTTTTCTCTTGAACTACATTTCTTTTTTTTTTTTTCTTGAACTACATTTCTTAAAGTGAGAATTGCTAGGACAGAGTTTGACCTTTTGGCCCACATTCTGATGAAAGGGCTCATTTTTCCAGATCCTCGTCAACCCCTGGGGCTAGGTTTAGGATCTCCCTCTGTAATTCAAAATTACTTTTCTTTTGGTACATTTTTAAAGATTTTATTTGTTTATTTGACACAGAGAGAGAGATCACAAGTAGGCAGAGAAGCAGAGAGAGAGGAGGAAGCAGGCTCCCTGCCAAGCAGAGAGCCCGATGCAGGGCTCGATCCCAGGACCCTGAGATCATGACCTGAGCCGAAGGCAGAGGTTTTAACCCACTGAGCCACCCAGGCGCCCCACTTTTGGTACATTTTTAAATGGTTTTGTCTGTTTGAGCTTAAACTTTGGTATAAGACGTGAGGGATTGGATTTATCTAACATTTCTTTCTTTTAAATGATTGGCCAGTTGCCCTAATGTCATTTACCGAGATCATCAAGTAGTTATCCTGATTATCGAAATAGTTGTTAAAGGGATCATTACAAAAACAAAACAAAACAAAACAATCATGCATATTTGAAACTACTTGCTCTTGGAGGCCAAGGCCTTCTGAATGTGAAGGAGATGAAGAACGTTGTACTCATGTATAAAAACTCAGGGGAAAAACCTGATTGGCTCTGATTAGGTCATGATGCCTCTCTCTTAGACCTATTACTATGGCGAGGGGCTGTTAGGTAGGTACATCAACAAATGATCAGCATTTCCCCTCCCTCAAAGGGAAGTAAAAACAGATATATTTTAGAGTAAGGAAAAGTATATACTGCAGGGAAAAAAGGGTAATCAATGGGTTGCTATGTTTAGAACATTTTATTAAAGTAAAAAATTGATAGAATTAAGTGAAATAGAAAAACATATTAAATATTTACAAAAACATTGATAACACCACTCATGTCACACACATGTAAAAATGCAGAAATGTTTTAAAAAGTTTGTAAATTGAAAATTATGGAGATTTCTCAAAATGGATATAACCGCTCACTGCTGAGTATGGATGGCAATGATGTAAGATCTTTGATCTTTGTCCCCTACTTTTTTGCAATCCGATGCTCCCTAGAAATTTGTTCTTTGGGAGATTCGAAGTTGGAGACAGCCCAAGGTGACAAGTCAAGAACTGAGATAGCCACAACACTAATTTTCTTCACCCTATTGACTGTGTTGAGGTTATACAGACACAGCCAGGCTGTTTTTCTTTAGCCTCTGCTAGTATTCAAAAGGATATGAAGAATATGAGCAATTTCTCATTGCTGGAGCAAAAATTCAGCAAAAAAAGGCTGAGTAGGGAGTATTTGTACTAGACCCATAAGGATCTATCTGATGGAAAATTACCTATAAAACTAAGGTAAAACAGAATTAATCATGCTCTATCTCATATTTACTGAAAGTAGGAAAAAGGAGGCAGAGTAGACATTTATGACAATTTTAGCTTAATGAGTGGTCAATAAACTACATTATGCTGAGGTGACCACACAACTATCTCCAGAGTTCAGAAGAACTTAAAATCAGATTCTAAAGACGAAAGAAAAGACACTCCAAACGTAGACAAAGAAGAGAAGAAAACAATGCCTACGAGGTGGTCACTACTTAGACAGTATTATAAAATGGTAACAGATGCTTGGGCTCTACACACATCACTGATGGTTCTGGATTAAAACTACCTTCCCCAAACAAAATTCAGAGGGAAGGAAATGAAGGGACTCACGTAACTCTAAAACCAGTCTTGGGCTCAATAAGACCATTACTTAAAATAATCACATTTTAGAACAGATCATCTTCATCTGATTCTTCGAGGTACTTTATAGGTTTCTTTGCCCGTCCAGATTTGGCCCGAGGAGCCACAGCTGAGTCTAAGTCCAGATGGAAGTCCTCACTCTCTGCCTTGGATTTCTACAAGAGGAAGTCCAAGTAATTTGCACAATGTTAGTCTAACAGCAACATTTCATTGTAAAAAATGTATCAGTAGAATACAATTCAATGAGTTTAGCTCCTTCTAATAAGTAGTAAGAAATAGATCTAAAGCAATTCTCATTGACTAAGTGGCATATATATATACATATATATATATATTTGAAGATTTTATTTATTTATTTGTCAGATAGAGAGAAAGCACAATCAGGGGAAGTAGCAGGCGGAGGGAGAAGCATACTGAGTAAGGAGCCTGATGTAGGACTCAATCCCAAGACTGTGGGATCATGACCTGAGCTGAAGGCAGACTGTTAATCAACTGAGCCACCCAGGTGTCCCATAAGTGGCGTGTTTTTAAATGTAACTTTGTTATAACTAGTAAAAGCTAAATGGATTATGAGATTTACTTTTTTTTTTTAGATTTTATTTATTTGAGAGAGCAAGAGAGAGTGAGAAAGCATGAGTGGGGGTGAGGAGGGAGGGGCAGAGAGAGAGGGAGAGAGAAGCAGGCTCCCCGATGAGAAGGGAGCCTGACATAGGGCTCGATCCCAGGACTCTGAGATCAGAGCCTGACCTGAAGGCAGACGCTTAACCATCTGAGCCACACAGATGTCCCTACATTTATTTTCTTAAAAATGTGTCAGTGTAGGGGTGCCTGAGTGGCTCAGTTGTTAAGCGTCTGCCTTCAGCTCGGGTCATGGTCCTGGGGTCCTGGGACCAACCCTGCATTGGGCTCCCTGCCAAGTGGGGAGCCTGCTTCTCCCTTTCCCTCTCTGAGCCTGTGTTCCTTCTCTCACGGTGTCTCTCTCTGTCAAATAAATAAAATCTTAAAAAAAAAAGTGTCAGTTTAGTATAATTTTTTTTAAATTGACTTTTTTTTTTTTTTTTGGAGCCGACTTTTTTTTTTTAAAATTGAAGACTTTATTTGACAGGGAGAGACACAGCGAAAGAGAGAACACAAGCAGGGGAGTGGGAGAGGGAGAAGGAGAAGCAAGCTTCCTACTGAGCAGGGAGCCTGATGAGGGGCTTGATTCCAGGATCCTGGCATCATGACCTGAGCCAAAGGCAGACGCTTAAGTGACTGAGCCACCCAGGTGCCTCCCAAAATGTGTCAGATTATTAAGAACAAATCTTGGTTATGTATTTTAAAATACCTACAGCAAAAGGACTGGCTAGGATAAATACTTACCTTGTTTGTGACTGTTTTAGAAATCATTTTCTCAAAATTAGAGTCAGAATCATCAGAAGTGGATGGTTTTCTTTTGCGACGAGTTTTGGTTTTGGGGGGATCAGGCTTTTGAGGTACATCAGAATTCAAGCCTGGATCCTTTTTGGTTCCTTTTGGTGCAGCCCTTTTTTTGGCACCTGTAGTGGAGGTGGAAGACTGACCTGCAAGTCAACACAGGCATTCATCATGTGTCCATTCTTAGATGAATTGTTCTCACTGTGAACTTTATTTATTTTACTGTGAACTTTCTTTAGCAAGCTATTGGTTGCTTATATTTAATATAGGAAAAAATCTAATAGAGCTGAAAATACATTAGAGAATCAAAGTATTCTTAAGCATCTAATTTTTTTTTTATAGGTTTATGTTTTACATTAAACTTCTGCACTGTTTATAAACTCTGTCCCTGTCATAGAAATGAGCTAGAGAATGCCTGGCATTTTGAGGAACATGGTGATTTTAAATATTTTGACCACCAATTTTGATTATAAAGATCTAAGTATTTGCTTCCATTTAGAAAAGGTTCAATTCCAATATTAATAGTAACTTCTGAGAGTAAAAAATTGAAATTAACTCGTGGAAGCTAGCTACTTAATCCTAATATTAACCCACGTCAAAGACTGAAGCTCACTTTTTGCTGCTGCCTTCTTCACCACCTTCTTTTTAGAAACAGGGTTTATGATTTCAGTTTCAGCTGAGAAATCGGCAGCAGGAGAACCTGGAGGAAGTGGTACACTGTCCTTGGCATCATCAGCATCAAGGTCCATTACTTGAAATGGAAAGGAAAATAGTACATATAAGCAACACATAAAAATCTGTTTCTTGCTCAGACTCTCCATTTAAACACCAAATCCGTGACTCTTGTAGAATATTTAAAACATACTCTTATAACTTTGATCTAATTTCTGGATTCTTCAACAGTTATTTTTTGTACCTCTAGGACCCAGCATAGTAAACAGCAAGCACGTGACGACTTTCAGTATATTAAGTGTAGAACCCCTTTCTGTGCAAAACTAACCCTAATGAATAACATCAATGTAATGCTAATAAGAACCCACATTTATCTTTCAAGGCAGGACTTAGATAATGTAGTCTGATTAGAACCCAGCAGGACCCAAGTGTCCCAGTGAAGCAGACTTTTCTCTATTTTTACTTAAATACATACCTGACGTGGCACTTTTCTGTGGCTTCAGTTCTTTGGTAGTATGTCTAGAATAAGAAAACCAAAAAACATTCTGACAACCAATTCTAAATGTGTTGTAACAAAGACTATATCATTGATATAGATATCACAAAGACTATATCATTGACTACTGGCAACAATCATGATAAAATCCATATTAGAGAAGATACTTACTTTGGGGAAGCTTTAGTCTTAAGTGGACTAACATCTGATGATGGGACAAAATCTTCATCTTGAGTTTTTTCATCAAAATCTGAGAAATCGTCATCTGAATCCAAATCCACTGTGAATTTTGTTTTTGCTATAAAAAACATAGACAAAGAATAAGAGGGTAACAGAAATATTTAATCCACAGATTGATTTAACATTTCATGAAGATTTAAGCTTTAATCTCCTAAAAGATGTTTCCATTTTAACTAGAGGGTATTATGTTAAGCGAAATAAGTCAGTCAGAGAAAGACAATTATCACATGATCGCTCTGATATGAAAAACTTGAGAGGCAGGTCAGGGGGTTATGGGGGGGTGGGGAAGAGAAAGGAAACAAGATGGGATGGGGAAGGAGACAAACCATAAGAGACTCCTAAACTTACGAAACAAACTAAGGGTTGCTGGGAGGTGGCGGGGGGGTAGGGATATGGACATCGGGGAGGGTATGTGCTATGGCAAATGCTGTGAAATGTGTAAGCCTGATGATTCACAGACATGTACCCTGGGGTAAATAATACATTATATGTTAATAAAAAAATTAAAAAAAAAAGATGTTTCAATTTTTCAAAAACTTAGTAATTACTGCTCTAAGATATAACAATTTCTGGGTTTAACGCCTTGAAATACACTGGCCACTCAGATCTTTCAGCACATTTCCTTACTTGCTGCTCTCCGTGGCTCTATCTCTCGTGGAGGGACATCGAAGTTACTTTCATTACTGCTCATATCTGATTCTGAATCAGACCAGGGGTTTCTCTTCTTTGCTTTTTTGATTGGTTTAAATGGCAATGTAGTTTGTTTCTTTGTCTTGGTACCTAGAAGCGAGATAGGAATTAACCACCTTTATATGTTCTTTGACTCACTTTTCTCCATCATCCATCCATCTTTCAAATATTTATTGAGCTCTTTGCTAGTATTGAGAATATAGTAGTGAACAGAAACGGACATAGTCCCTCTTCCTGTGGAGTTTATAGCTTGGTCATCTAATCCCATAAATAAATTGTTGTCACCTCTACAGTGTACATGCACCCAAACTGATCTCACCTTCTTCTTAGTCCCATAATGGCTAGTATATATTGCTTTAATTTCTGTTGATAAACCTCTTGAAGGTAAAATGTTATGCTCTCCCACTTGTGCCCTCGCATTATCTGAGAGTAATCAAACCCATGGGAACATGAAGTCTCAAAATACTGAACTGATTCATTGGTTTTATATGCTAAAAGTCACTAGCTAGGTTCAAAGTTAAAGGTGTATTGCATTAGGTCAATCTATGACTTTGGACAGTATGGCATACTTTTATTATTTCTTTAGTTTAATACTAAGATGTTTCTATTTGTTTTATTCATCTTTGTATTCCCCACAGAACTGAGCACACATTATCTATTAAAAGTAAATACTCAAGGTTAGACTTATAGATCAATCAATGGAATAGAGTTGAGAATCCATAAATAAACTCTAATATTTATATGCCAATTGATTTTTGACAAGAGTGAAGACAATGTAATAGGAAAGAAGGTTTTCAGTATGGTGCTGGGACAACAGGATATCCACATGCAAAAGAATGAAGTTGGACTCCTTCCTTATACCATATACAAAAATTAATTCAAAATGCATCACAAGGGGCGCCTGGGTGGCTCAGTGGGTTAAGCCTCTGCCTTTGGCTCAGGTCGTGATCTCAGGGTCCTAGGAACGAGCCCTGCATCGAGCTCTCTGTTCAGCGTGGAGCCTGCTTCCCCTTCTGTCTCTTCCTGCCTCTCTGCCTACTTGTGGTCTCTCTCTCTGTCAGATAAATAAATGGGATCTTTAGAAAAAAAATTTAAAAAAATGTATCACAGATCTGTAAGAGCTAAAACTAAAACTCTTAGAAGAAAACATAGGGTTAAATCTTCATAACCTTGGATTTGGAAAAAGATTAGATATGATACCACAAGCACAAGCAACAAAAGGGGAAAAAGATAAATTAGACTTCATCACAATTAAAAACATATGGCTCAAAGGACACTATTAAGAAAATAAAGAGATAGTCTATAGAACTGGAGGAAATATTTGAGAATCATATAACTGATTAGGGACTGGCATCTAGAATACATATAAATATCTGGGGCGCCTGGGTGGTTCAGTTGGTTAAACCTTCAACTCTTGATTTTGGCTCAGGTCACGATCTCAGTCATGAGATTGAGCCCTGTGTGGGGGCTCTGCGCTCAGGGTGGCATCTACTTCAGATTCTCTCTTTCCTTTTCCCTCTGTTCTTCTTCCACTTTATGCACCTGTACTCCCTCTCTAAATAAAATAAGAATCTTTGAAAAAAATTAGAATACATAAAGAAATCTTACAACTAACCCAACAACAAAAGATAAATAATCCAATTAAAAAAATGGGCAAAAGATCTAAATACACATTTTTCCAAAGAAATATAAATGGCCAATAAGCACACGAGAAGATACTCAACATCATTAGCCAAAAGGGAAATGCAAACTAAAACCACCAGATACCACTTCATATCCACTAGGATGGCTAGGATGAAAAAAGCGACAAGGAATTAACTGTGCTGGTGAGGATATGGAGAATTTGAACCGTCATACATTGTTGGAGGGAATGTAAAATGGGGCAGCTGCTCTGAAAAATAGTGTGGCAGTTCCTCAATAGGTTAAACATAGAAAAAAATCATATGGCCCAGCACAATTCCACTCCTGGGTATCTACCCAAAAGAAATAACATTAAGTCCATATAAAAACTTATATAGAAATACTCATAGCAGTGTTCACAACAGCCAAAAAGTGGAAAAAAGCCAAATACCTATCAATTAATGAACAAATAAATAAAATGTGGTTTATCCACACTATGAAAATCTATTTGGTGATAAAAAAGAATGAAGTATTGATACATGTCACTACATAGGTGACCCTTGAAAATATGCTAAGTGAAAAATACCAGGGAAAAAAGACCAGATATTATATGTTTTTATTCATAAGAAAAGTCCAGAATAGGGGTGCCTGGGTGGCTCAGTGGGTTGGGGCCCCTGCCTTCGGCTCAGGTCATGATCTCGGGGTTCTGGGATCGAGCCCCGCATAGTGCTCCCTGCTCGATGGGGAGCCTGCTTCCCCCTCTCTCTCTGCCTGCTTGTGATCTCTCTATCAAGTAAATAAATAAAATCTTAAAAAAAAAAAAAAAAGAAAGAAAGAAATGTCCAGAATAAGTAAATCTAGAGACAGAAAGTAGATTAATGGGTGTTAAGGGGGAGGGGAAGCTGGGAAGAAATGAGGAGTGACCATTAAACAGGTAGAGTGTTTGTTTTTGGTGAAAAAAATTGTTTTAAAATTGTTGAGTATACTAAAATGATTGAGTGACACACTTTATTTATTATAAAAAGATTTTCTTTATCTGACAGAGAGAACAAGCAGGGGGAGCTGCAGAGAGAGAGGGAGAAGGAGGTTCCTCACTGAGCAGGGAACCTGACATGGGACTCGATCCCCGGTCTCTAGGATCATGACCGAAGCCAAAGGCAGATGCTTAATAGACTGAGCCATCCAGGTGCCCCTGAATGGTATACTTTAAATGGACGGACTTCATATGTGAGTATCTTATTAAAAAAAAGTAGATACTCAGTAAAGGTATAATCAAATGGTCAGTAGAATTCTTAATTCTATTTAATTTACTGAGTGCTACTTATATCCTAGGCATGGTGTTCAACTTTAGGGATAATAGAAACATGACTAAGATGTGCTCACTATTCTCAAGAAGCTTTATATATTAATATATATTAGAACTTTATAATTGGCTAGAAAGTGGAATTTAAGAAACTGAGTGTATTTTCTTTAGATCCCAACTAAGGAATTCAAATCGCCTAATTAACAAACTATTTCAAAATGATCTCTTCTAAAATAAATCATAATCCAAGGACAGTATTAGGGAGGTTCAAGTAAACTTTAGACATAGCCTTCCATCATGTTACTCAGTAAGGACTTACTAAACATCTATGTGGAATGTACTAGGTAACAGACACAATTTAATCTCAACTCTATACCATTTTACTTAAAAATTTTTCATACCTGGTTCTCTTTTCTGTTTTTTCTCCAACCTTTGTTTCAGACCTTCTAGTTCGATACTGTCTTCTGGAGGGCTTCCTTCAGGGTTTTCATTCTAAAAAAGAACAAGACAAAGACGGTCAAGTTCTGCTAACTTATAATTTGGAATAATGTAAGGTCAAATATACAAATGTTTATCTGGTCGAAGAGTGATCTTTTCTTTAAATTTTGGTTAAGAGCTCTGAATAAAGGTATGGGTATGACTTTTCCAAGATATTTAAACATTAAAAAAAAATCAGGCACACAGGAAAGCAAAGTTATGATTAGATATAGGATTAACTGCAAACTATGGGATTAGAAATTTTATAATATCATTTGTTTAATTTTAAGCCAAAATAAGTTTTAAGTATTTATGCATAACTTTTCAAGAGTAATACCTTAATTTTCTTTTTAATTTTCTTTTCTGCCTCTGCTTTCATCTCTATGGTCACTCGGGGGATGACTCTTTTCCCGCACGGAGAAGGCAAAACTTCAGCCATTTGTGTTTTTTTCCCCTTTGCTTTCCCTCCTTTCCCAGGAAGTCCTATTTGTTCTTCTTGTTTTTCCTTCGTTTCAACAGCCTACAAAAGGGATAAGAGAAAGTAAGTTTATAAATCAACAAAGACACCATAAAATCTAGGCTATTTTATAGGAATAGAATAAAAGGCCAGTTAAACTGATCTCAATTTGTTACATTTTAAGATAATTTTTTTCTTTAATTTATGTATATATTGTAATCTCTACACCCAATGTGGGGTTTGAATTCATGACCTTGAGATCAAGAGTTACATGCTCTTCTGACTGAGCCAGACAGGCACCCTGCATCTTAAAGTAAATCTGTGATAAGCTGTGCCACAACTAAGTATGCCATCACCTTTGGAGGTATATATAACTAAGGCCCACTTTGATAAGTGTGGACACAGAAGATTGGGTTCTAATCTTGATTTCTACCATTTAAGTTTTCTGAAGATAAAAAGGGGAAACTGTGTTAGGGATAAAATACAGACATATACACACATATTTGCAAACTCAAGAAGCGAAAGGATGGGATTCCATTGTACCTTCATACCGAAGTATAATAATATAAAACTGCATGTTAAGCATTTTAGCTTAAATTATGAAATGCTTTTTGTTATCTTAAAATAGTGTTGGAAAACAAAGCATATTAGTGAGATTTAGGTAACAAACTATCTTTTGAAACTACTGATGAGCTAGCCCTCAAAGTAAACATCTTTGTCCTCTTAAGTTGACTTGGGAGACTGGCTTGGTCTTTTCCATATTTAAGTAAATATTCTTATTCCATACTTATTCCCAGTTAAGTCAGAAATCAACTCCTATCCAGGGGTGCCTGGGTGGCTCAGTAGCTTAAAGCCTCTGCCTTCAGCTCGGGTCATGATCTCAGGGTCCTGGGATTGAGCCCCACGTTGGGCTCTCTGCTCAGCGGGGAGAGCCTGCTTCCCCCTCTCTCTCTGCCTGCCTCTCTGCCTACTTGTCATCTCTCTCTGTGTCAAATAAAATAAATAAAATCTTAAAAAAAAAAAAAAGAAATCAACTCCTATCCTTTCCTCTCTTTGTCCAAGAACTTCTAGTAGTATGCTTCTGGCCATCATTTACTTTATTCTAACAATCTGTTCTTTTATGTGTTATTATCTTGGAATATCTCCTTATGCCTTATTCTTTCTTTCTTTCTTTTTTATTTTTAAATTTTTTTAATTTTTTTAATTTTTTTAAATTTTTTTTTTTAGATTTTATTTTATTTATATTTTAACAGAGAGAGAACACAAGCAGACAGAGAGGCAGGCAGAGGCAGAGAGAGGAGCAGGCTCCCCGCCGAGCAAGGAGCCCGATGTGGGACTCGATCCCAGGACGCTGGGATCATGACCTGAGCTGAAGGGAATGCCTAACCAACTGAGCCACTCAGGCGTCCCTCTTTTTTTTTTTTTTTTTAAAGATTTTATTTATTTGAGAGACAGAGAAAGCGAGAGAGAGCATGAGAGGAGAGAGGGTTAGAGGAAGAAGCAGACTCCCCGTGGAGCTGGGAGCAGGATGTGGGACTCGATCCTGGAACTCAAGGATTATGACCTGAGCCGAAGGCAGTCGCTCAACCAACTGAGCCACCCAGGCACCCTGCCTTATTCTTTCTATTGGTAATTGTGAAATGTCTTTTTAAAAAGATTTATTTATTTGCGAGAGAATAAGCACAAGTTGGGGGAGGGGTAAGCAGACTCCCCGCTGGGCAGGCAGCCTGACTCAGGTGTGGATCCCAGGACCCTGGGGTCACAACCTGAGCTGAAGGCAGACGTTTAGCTGACTGAGCCACCCATGCGCCCCCAATTGTGAAATTTCTTGACAAGAAGGTATATTGCTAGAATGTACTATTTCATTAATAAAAACTCCAACACTGGGGCATCTGGGTGGCTCAGTGGGTTAAAGCCTCTGCCTTCGGCTCAGGTCATGATCTCAGGGTCCTGGGATTGAGCCCCGCATCGGGCTCTCTGCTCAGCAGGGAGCCTGCTTCCCCCTCTCTCTCTGCCTGCCTCTCTGCCTACTTGTGATCTCTCTCTGTCAAATAAAAACAAAACAAAAAACCCCCCAAAAACTCTAACATAAGCAATTATAAACTACATACCTCCAGCTCTTCAATAAAAGCAGCCAAGTCTTCTTTCCACAAATCTGATGGACTCTTTCTCTTTAACGTTTCTAGCTCTTGCTCCTTCATAAGATAGTCAGAAATTAAGAGTTACTTTATGGGCATAAATAGCACACAATTCATGAAGCACTGTTTTTACTTTGACCATTTGAACAACTGAGCAATATGTTATCCTCCACCAACATCTTACTTTTTCATTTCTCAGCTTGCACAGTTCATCCTTTTTCTCCTTGGTGAGATACCAGAGAGGCATATCAAGAAGGTAGTTGAAGGTTGGTCCAGAATCTCTTACAGAGTCACTCTTTTCAGCTTCATTTTCATTGTCACTCTCTTCATTCTCTTCTTCATCTGGTACCTAGAGGAGAAATTAAAATGTAGCTTTAACAGGAAATATGAAACAGAGACATTAGATTATACATAGTCTTCAGTAATATAGAAAATGCTAATTGAGAAATTACCTTTTGCTGTGCTTCTTTCCAAGCCTTCACAGGATCTGAATCGTATCCTCTCTGAATCAGAACTTTAATTAATTCTTTCTTAGGCTTATTTTCTATTAAAAAATGTAAACAGAGATAATGGTTTTGAGCAATATTTTAGGAAAGGAATAGGTTTCACCATATTAATTCAAAAGATTAAAACTAAAAATTAAACTTTGTCTTGCATAAATCTATACATCCTGGTTTAGAGAGAAGTCTTTTTCCTAAACCACTGACAAATGTAAATTACTACAATTGGGACAGTCAAATCACACTACGGAATTGTTGACCTAATTATAATCTTAAAAGAACAGAAGGCAATCAAACCTTTATTTCTGGTAAGTTTCTACCTCAATTATACTCCCTTTTTAAAATTTTAACATTGATTGGGCAAGATTTCGTGCCACCAACCCAAACAAGTTACACCCATTCCCTTTTTCTAGAGTACCTTTCTTCCAATGACTACTGCAGTCAACTTATTACACTTTGAGGGATACTGAGTTACTAGCTATAAAATATTTGGGAATGAATTTCTGAGCACCATCTTTTATCAATTAATTTGATATAGATCACATGTTTAGGCTCCTTACATTTTTATACTCAAGAAGACTGCATAGTCCCATTATTCCCTAAATTCCAGTAAACTAGACACAAACATTACTTTCTGTTTTCTTTGAATCATGTCCATTATCACTCATTTTAGCTTTGCCTTAAGCAATAATTCTATGAAATTAAGGGGTGGTTATGCTAGTTTTATTAAAAAATATTCATGACTTTGAACATGTAACTATTAAGTTAAACATTTTGTGGACGACCAGAAAATTATTCTGTGATCACCAGGAACTCATGTTTTAGGACTTGCTACTACGACCCATAAGTTAGTTGCCTAGCTTTCCTAGTTAGCCCTGGGCAGGGTTGAGCTTTTTTTTTTTTTTTTTTAACTTCCTTACAACCCAGCTTTTATCAAAATTGTTTCCTTCCTGGTCACTTAAACCCTGACTTCGTTGCTTCTAGAATGTCTTTAAAAAAAAATCCTTGGAGAGGAGGGGGTGGGGGTGTGGGCGAGCCTGGTGGTGGGTACTGAGGAGGGCACGTTTTGCATGGAGCACTGGCTGTGGTGCGTGAACAATGAATCTTGTAACACTGAAAAAATAAAATAAAAGTATTTGGGGAAAAACAAAATCCAAGACATGACTCTTCCAGTCTTCATTACACAATTTAGTTGTAATATAAACCATTTATAATCTGCCTTCTGGCCTTTTTCTCCCCTCTCAGACTTACATCTCTTCTCTTGATCAGTTTACACAGGTACCTTTCTATCTCTCTATTCTCTATCTAAATGTCAACTAAATCTTGATTTTTCAAGATGTTCAATCTAAGAAAAGCTATCTTTTCCAAATTGTAAATGACTAGGTATTTAAAAGAAATGCTAAAAGTCTGGCATAATTTTAGTTTTAGTACAGACAGTTATTAATCTAAAAACATACCAATGATTATTTTGCCATCTATTTTCTCTAAGATAAAGCGAGCCTGATTGTTCAGTTTAGCAGATTCAGCGCCAAGCATTCCTAGAAGCCATTCTTTTCTTAATCCATAATATTTAAGCCTGAGTTCAAAGAAGTCTCTTAGAATATCCAGTACTGTGTCATATTTCTTTAAACATCCTACGTGGTCAAAAAGCACCTAGAAAAGAAAAATAAGATTATAAAGCCAAGAACAGATAAACTGGCTAAACTTTAATGGTTTTAGAGAAAAGACTTTATTATTCAAAAATATAAAAGTATTCTAGAATTTCCTTTTAAAACTGTTATTAAACTTTAATATAAATTGAAACATGGGTACCTTTCATAAAATACATACCATAGAGTTGCATGTGAGACTAGTTTGGAGTTTGAAAACTTTGTGTAGTCCCACTCTCTCTGCCTCTGCCAGTTTCTCTTCAGTCATTTTCACAACAAACTTCACAGTAGTGTCTGTATGGTATTCCCTATAATCTGTTATGAGAGGTGGAGTCTTCTCAGTTCCGTTCAACATGGGTTCTAGAACCTGTTCTTTATATGTCTAGAGAAAGATATAATCCTTTTGTAAGTGTCTAAAATACGGGCTTAGGAGTATTCAACAAGTAGTAGTACAAAGTGTTTCCCTGATCACAAAAATCAAAGAAGAAATCCATAATTATTTACCTGGGTCCATGTTCTGATAGGAAGCTCTGAGATTTCAATGGTTGTGGAATTAAGAATAGCCACTTCACCACTAATCACATATTGATTTGGAGCCAGTTCTTCGATAGTACCCCTGAAGTTCTTGTAACTTGGAAGCTAAATTGGTATTTTAAAGAAGAATAGGTTTCTAAATGTGACACTAAAAAGAAATCCCAACAGCATTAAATGATAAATCTAATGAACATTAAACTATGAAATAAATTTTATATGTGTCCTCTTTAACTATATAGTATACTGAATCGAAACTAGAAGAAAATGAAGGATCCTGATATACACAGAATAGTTACCATTGGCAAAGGTTCTTCTCCATCCATTAAACGCCTGATGTTATTTACAACTTCACGAATATCAAAGTTGGGGATTTTGCAGGACCACCCAGTACCGATTCCTTCAGCACCGTTTATCAGCACCATGGGTATAATAGGAATGTACCACTCAGGTTCAACACGTTGATTGTCATCATATAAAAACTTCAATGTGTGATCATCTTTTGGTGGAAATAACAACCGAGCCAAAGGGCTAAAATAAACAATCAAAGAATGTTATTTTACAAAAATACTGACTTTGATACTTAACTTGTGAAAAGGACATGTGTTATCTCATAACTATGCATGAAAATTACTTTGGCTTTACTTGCTGACTAATAATCATTTAACGGTATTTACTGAGCACTTTGTATGTGCCAGGTACTGATTCCTAAAGTCTCTATGGAGCTCACATACACGGAAACAGATAAAACACATACATTTTGTCAGGTGGTGGGGTAAATGCTAAGGAGAAAGCAAAAATAGATAAAAGTGACTGAATGATTGAAGGTGCTAAGGAATGGTAACACTTTCTGAAAGGATATTAGAGTGAAGAAACTGAGAGAATGAGCCATCATGTGGTTATCTGGAGAAAGAGTATTATAAGTCGAGGGACTAGTAAGTAAAAAGCCCTGAAGAGAGAGTGTGCTTGGCATGTTTGAATATAGGCAGAGGCCAGGTGTTTTTGGAACACCTATGAGATGGAATCAAAAGATATGGGGAGAGGGCACAAATATCATGTAGATCCTTTAGATTTTACTCTAAATGAAAAAATTGGAAGTTTCTGAACCGGAATGATCTATTTAAAAATATTAGTTGGCTGCCATAAGAAAGCAGGATGGTAGATTATATTACAGTACTTTAGATAAATGGGGTGCCTTAGTAAATATTGAGAGGGTAGTCAGCTATAAGATATACAGGGTTGGAGCTGTTGAAACTAGATGGATGGGTTATCATCCATGGATGGGAAGTGATTGAGCTAGTGGAAAGAGAACAAATGAAGGAGCTTTGGGCCAGGCTAGTAGTTAGAGGCTGGAAAGATGAGGACCCAGCAAAGATGACAAATAAGGAAGAAAGCCAATAATTTGGTATCTTAGAGGCCAAATAAAGAAGAGTTTCAAGGAGGATGAAGTGATTAACTAGCTAATACTGCTGAAAGTTTGAATAAGATGACAGTAGACAACTGACCATTCATAATGTACTTTCCATAGACTTATAAAGAGTAAAATTTCAACTGCAGTATTTAGGAAGAATAAAGCTCTTCTTTACTCTGACCCCAAGTCTACAGCAGGGTTTCTCAACCTGGGCATTATTGATATTTTGGATCAGATAATTCTTTGTCTTGTGGGAGATGGGGTGATGGTGCAAAATCTACTCTGGTTGAGAACTACCGCTCTATATGATGAAAGTGAAGAAAATATAAGAGATGGAAGTAAAAACATTTAGTTTGGTAAGGAAATAATATTTCTAAGAAATTCAAAGGCATGGCTATCAAGCTGAAATATAATTTACTTTCTGCTTATTGTAAGGAGTAGCATAATTAAATTTAAGTGAGCTAGTTTTTATTTATTTATTTATTTTAAGATTTTATTTATTTATTTGACATAGAGAGAGACCACAAGTAGGCAGAGAGGCAGGCAGAGAAAGAGGGGGAAGCAGGCTCCCTGCTGAGCAGAGAGCCCAATGCGGGGCTCGGTCCCAGGACCCTGAGATCATGACCTGAGCCCAAGGCAGAGGCTTTAATCCACTGAGCCACCCAGGCGCCCCTAAGTGAGCTAGTTTTAAAAAAATTAATACTATAAGCATCTATATCAAAAGTACATTTTCTGATTAATTGAATTTTTAAGATTTTGTTTATTTATTTTATTAGGAGAGAGAGAATGAGAGAGAGCACGAGAAGGGAGAAGGTCAGAGTGAGAAGCAGACTCCCCGTGGAGCTGGGAGCCCGATGTGGGACTCGATCCCGGGACTCCGGGATCATGACCTGAGCCGAAGGTAGTCGCCCAACCAACTGAGCCACCCAGGCACCCTGATTAATTGAATTTTGATATTTTTGGTCAACTAAATGTCACGATTATTTCAAAACTGGAAATGGAAATTCACTAGAAATTTTTTTAAAAAGTTGAATTTATTTATTTATTTATTTATTTATTATGTTCAGTAAGCCAGCATATAGTACATCATTAGTTTCTGATGAATTCACCAGAAATTGTAGGCATACCCACCTGAGCATTGTGAAGATGTATCGAGGACTAGCAGAATCCTTGCCACCATGCAGCCTAGTACCAAACTGACCAATGGGCTGCAAGAGGTTCAGATTATTGCTACCCACAAAATTCTGAGCCAAATTGATAATGGTCATCATTAGTGACATCTAGGGGTGGAAAAAGATTTGTTAATCTGAGCTGTAGGCTTCTAATAATATATATCCATTATTATGACTAAGCCTCACTATAATCCTGTAAGGTTTTATGAGATATACATGTTTATTGACTGTTCCCAGATAATTACATGGCAGCTGTACCTAAACTCAAGACTTCTGGCTCCAAGTTCAGGTATCTTGCCTTCTAATAATTTCTATCAAGTCCTATTTAACCTTGAAGGCACAGCTCTTCTCTTCACCCTCAGCAGAATGAAATATTTCCTCTTTTGTGTTATAACACTTTGCTCATTTTTTTTTAGATCATTTATTTATTTGTCAGAGAGAGAGAGAGACAGTGAGAGAGAGCACAAGTGGGGGGGAACATCAGGCAAAGGGAGAAGCGGGCTCCCTGCTGAGTCACTTTATTTGATAGGTGTGTGTGTGTGTGTGTGTTTTGGCTGATTAAATTGTGATTATACCTTAAAGTAAGGAGCTTATTTGATTTTTTTATATACCTGGTACATGGTAAGTATCTGACAAATGTTTGTTGTGTGAATATTTATTGCATGCCCACTATATTTTGAGTGAAAGCAACAAGCAGGACAATCATTACATTTAAAGTTCTAGAAATCTATAGGCAACTTAGTTCTTTAAAATATAATGAATGCAAAAAAGCAATTTAATCACCTAAAAAAGGAATAGATGGTGGTATAAAATAAAAAAACTGAGAAATAAAAAAATTGGAAAGTTGTCCTTTTTAATTGACCGAGATAACCAATGTTAATAACCCAGAGCAAACTCTTC
Source organism: Nasua narica (assembly GCA_028533885.1). Classification (NCBI taxonomy): domain Eukaryota; kingdom Metazoa; phylum Chordata; class Mammalia; order Carnivora; family Procyonidae; genus Nasua; species Nasua narica. Next base: position 18,164,677 of record CM052804.1, on the reverse strand, counting down.
TAGGTTTTTTTTTTTTTCTCTTTTTTTTTTTCTTCTTCTAGGTATTTGGTTTAAATACTATTCTGGCTCTTTTTCTCCCGACAATAACAGATTAGGGATATTCTCAATGTTAGTTCACAAAGATTTACTTCAGTTATATAATTGAGTCCAGGCATAGATGTGTCATAATCAACGACAATTTTCCAGCTGATGGACATTTTTAATGTCTAAATTTTAGCATCACAAAGGTATATATATATATATTTACAGATTTTACTTATTTCACAGAGAGAGACACAGCGAGAGAGGTAACACAAGCAGGGGGAATGAGAGAGAGAGAAGCAGGTTTTCCACCGAGCAGGGAGCCCAATGCGGGGCTGGATCCCAAGACCCTGGGATCATGACCTGAGCTGAAGGCAGATGCTTAACGACTGAGCCACCCAGGCGCCCATCACAAAGGTATATTAAACATCACTAAATATCTTTGAACACAGATTCTTATAGACTTATGAGTCTCCTTATTGGAATATTATTTTTAGAAATAGATTTGTTAAGTCAAAGGGTAAACACATTTATAGTTTGACAGATTTTACCAGATTTCACAAAACTGTCCTCTACTATGGATGAACCAGTGTTCATCTCACCAAGTATTCTCACTAAGTGTTTGGAAAATGATTTTGCAGGTGTTATTGCTATAATGCTTTGTGGAAACATTATGGGTTGTATGGATTGTGTGTTTACCTCACCATGATGATAAGAGGACATCTCAGCCACTGACCCAGCTAACTGGGCAACTTTCACCTCTCGCTTGTCATTCCGTTTGAAACAGGTAAACAAAACCTTTCTTTGACCTGGTTTCAAGCCTTCAAAATGGAAGAATACAAATATTAGTATCCTCAACTTAACCATTTATGGACATTGATTTCTATGTATGATAAAAAAAAAGGCTAACATATTAGAACTTACCATCTACCATAGATGGGATAGATCTCTCGTTATCAGAATTTGAGAACAGGATAAGTTCCTTATTTATGAAGTCATTGTATGTCAGATATGTGGTAGTTTGTCCATACAAGTAATCCTGAGGGACCAAAGAGAGTTATTACATGATCTAATTTAAAAAAAGATCATTGACCTTAACAATGCTTAACACCAAAAAATAAATAATCAATCTTTCAGCATATCACTTCTATGACAATTCTTATTTATTTGACAGAAAGAGAGATCACAAGTAGGCAGAGAGAGAGGGGGAAGCAGGCTCCCCACTGAGCAGGGAGCCCAATGCAAGGGCTTGATCCCAGGACCCTGAGATCATGACCTGAGCCGAAGGCAGAGGCTTTAACCCACTGAGCTACCCAGGTGCCCCTCTATGATAATTCCTTTTTTTTTCTTTTCTTTTTTTTTAAGATTTATTTATTTGACAGAGAGAGATCACAAGTAAGCAGAGAAGCAGGCAGAGAGAGAGGAGGAAGCAGGCTCCCTGGTGAGCAGAGAGCCCGATGTGGGGCTCGATCCCAGGACCCTGAGATCATGACCTGAGCCGAAGGCAGAGGCTTAAGCCACTGAACCACCCAGGCATCCCCCTCTATGATAATTCTTAAGGCCCTCAAAGATACAGATTTATGCAGAAGTATTTTACAGGTTTTAAAGATAAAGCAAATTTAATTTCTGTACAATTAGGAAAAACTGCATTGCCTTTTTAATTTTTCAGTCCCCATACATTTATGCAGCAGTCTAAATAAGCACATTCATATACAGTTATATATTATTAAATTTTTTACTGAAGCAATTAGTCATTGTGTTGTAAGATACATAAGATTTTTTTTTTTAGATGGAGAGAGAGAGTAAGTGAACAAGCATGTGAGTGGGGATGGGGAGAATCCCAAGCAGGCTCCCAGCACAGAGCCCCACAGATTTCAGGACCCTGAGATCACAACCTGAGCCAAAATCAAGACTCAGACATGCTCAACTGATTGAGCCACCCAGGTGCCACGATATGTAAGATTCTTACCTCAGGAAGGCCAAGTAATTTCCGCTGCCTTCTATCCTCCATGAAATGAGTTAACCACTCTTTTCGATCATCTATCTGTTTCTTGCTAAAGGCCTACACATTGGAGATGAAAAAGATGTCACTGGTACGAACAGTCTCCCAAAATCTCTTGTACCAAAACTAAACAAACAATAAACTGAGTTTCCTAAGACATATGGTCCCTTTCTCTATCATATGCTTACTAAAAACATTCTATATATATATTTTTAAAGATTTTATTTATTTATTTATTAGGGAAGAGAGAGAGTGAGAGAGAGCATGAGAAGGGAGAAGGTCAGAGTGAGAAGCGGACTCCCCATGGAGCTGGGAGCCCAATGTGGGACTCGATCCCGGGACTCCGGGATCATGACCTGAGCTGAAGGCAGTCGCTCAACCAACTGCGCCACCCATGGGCCCTAAAAACATTCTATATTCTATAAAACATTCTGTTATATAAAAATTTATATGTTTCACTTGGCTAGCTAAAGTAGTGATTTATAAAACTAGAATATATCTATGAAATGGAACTCAAACTGACCAGGCTGATGGCAGCATCATCTTCAGGACCAGAATATTTGAATTGAATACGATGCCTTTTCATATCTGCAAAGTATTCTTTAGCTTCTTTTGATGTGCTGGTGCCCAAACCTACACAACCAAGAATATCAAGTTACTTTGTATAATCTTGTACAATGGTATATAATAAAATGAGAAGTTCTATATGGGTTTCCTTACAAACCTTTGTAGTACTTGACTTTCCATTTTTTATGATTTGGAGTAGAACTCTTCCATTCTTCAAATTCAGGAAGGCTATAGAATGCCATTTCTTGTTTGTTTTTAGACACCTGGTTAAAGAACATGTTGCTGTGGTTTTGCACCCTGCTGAGTCCCCCGTATACCATATATCACTGGGGTTAGAGGCATATAAAGCATTGAGTAGGGGCCTTAAAATATCCATTATGAGAATTTAAAAGTTAATATACCTTTACAATGGGAGTGATAAATTCTTCCAGAAAACGATGCCGTAGAAGAGAGGGCCAGTTGTGATGGATAAAATTAATCAGTAGGCCTTTGATATGGGAACCATCTTGGTCCTAGAAATATTTGGAGAGCCAAAACACAAAAGAATTATTTCAAAGCTAAAAAAAATTATGATTGACCTACTGGTAATTTTTCTTAAAAATTTTCTATGGGGATTAAAAAAAGAAAAAGGCTATTTAAATCCACTCACTTAACCTGTATATGTAACATGTTTAGTATAACAATCTAAAATATTTGAAAGCAAATCTGACCTGATCTGTCATAATCATTATCTTTCCATAACGAAGAGTCTTCAATGAATCTTCATCTTCATAGTTTTTCTTGTACTGAAGACCCACAATCTTGATGATATTGTTAATTTCAGCATTTTCCATGATCTGAAATGGACATATATCAAATAATGTTTTGTTTATAAATTTGAAAAGAAATAGGACTGTATACGTTGTTTGGGTTTTCTTGAGCGCCAGTATTTTCAGTTATTATTAGCCTATATTTTAGTCAGAAAGATCTGTTAAGATATGCTACAATGTACTTAAGTTCTTAAAATAATAACAAACTAAAACATTACAAAATGTCAGTGAGGAAATGAAACATAAGTATGAAATCCTGCATTATAAAACTGGATTTAGATTCTAAAGATGGTTTTACCTGTTTATGAGAAGCTTCTCGAACATTGAGTATTTTTCCTCTAAGTGGAAAAACCCCGTATTTGTCTCTCCCAACCACACCAAGGCCTGAAACAGCCAAAGTTTTAGCTGAGTCTCCCTCAGTCAGGATAAGTGTACACTCATTGGAGTTTCGACCCCCTAAAATAAAAATACACAAATTAATATTGGCACATTTAGTTCAACCTCAAATATACTAACTCAAACATGCTTATCAATAGTTTTGTGATAAAACACTAATAGATATTAGAACTAATGATCATAATAAACCCCCTCCCCCAAATCCAAAGAACAAAAAACCTAGTTCCTTAGACTTTTTTTTTTTTTTTAAAGATTTTATTTATTCATTTAACAGAGAGAGAACACAAACAGGCAGAGAGGCAGGCAGAGGCAGAGAGAGGAGCAGGCTCCCTGCGGAGCAAGGAGCCAGATGCAGGACTCGATCCTAAGACACTGGGATCATGACCTGAGGCAAAGGCAGCCGCTCAACCAACTGAGCCACCCAGGCATCCCTCCTTAGACTTTTTTTTTTGAAAGACTTTATTTTTGGGGCACCTGGGTGGTGCAGTCGGTTAAGCGCCTCCCTTCAGCTCAAGTCATGATCCCCAGGTCCTGGGATGGAACTCCACATCAGACTCCCTGCTCAGCAGGAAGCCTGCTTCTCCCTCTCCCACTCCACCTTCTTGTGTTCCCTCTCTCTGTCAAATAAATAAAATCTTAAAATAAAAAATAAAAATATTTAACATTGGGGTACATGGTTGGCTCAGTTGGAGGAGTATGCGACTCTTGATCTCTAGGATTATGAATTTAAACTTCACAATAGGTGTAGAGATGATTTAAATAAACAAAACTTAAAAAAAAAAAAGACTTTATTTTTAAGTAATCTGCACACTCAACATGGGACCTGAACTCACAACCCTGAGACCAAGAGTCACATATTCCAATGACTAAGTCAGACAGGCGCCTCTTTTATGCTAATTTCTTGTGACATTTATACTGTTGCTAAACATTCTTTTTATATTATGGTTTTTTTTTAAAGATTTTTATTTATTTATTTGAGAGAGAGAGAGAGAGAGAGATCATAAGTAGGCAGAGAGGCAGAAGCAGGCTCCCTGCTGAGTAGAGAGCCCATGAGGGGCCTTGATCCCAGGACCTTGATATCATGACCTGAGCCAAAGGCAGAGGCTTAACCCACTGAGCCACCCAGGCGCTCTTATATTATGTTAAAAATATTTGTTAGTGGGTGCCTGGGTGGCTCAGTCGGTTAAGCATCTGCCTTTGGTTCAGGTCATGATCCCAGGGTCCTGGGATCAAGTCCAGCATCAGGCTTCCTGCTCAATGAGTCTCTGCTTCTCCCCCTACCCATCTCCCCTGCTCGTGATTTCTCTCTCAAATAAATAAAATCTTAGGAAAAAAATTTGTTAGTGATGGGGTTTAGAACACACTACCTTAAAACAGGGCACTTGGCATATTGAATATTTTAAGCTAAGGGAGTTTGAGAAAATGCTAGAAACAAGTTTTCTCTGACTTCATCCCATAACCTTCTACCCTGAAGCAGGTCACGAGACCCTCATGTGAGAAGTGTCCTCCATATACCACAAAGGAAGGGAGCATTCTATCTCCCAGAGTGACACTGAAAAGAATGTGAATGAACAGACCTCACTGACCTTCCCCCGGTTTACTATACTTAGTTCATACTTTGCCCTTATCATATCTTTCCACTCTTCCTCAAACCTAACAAAAACGCTCAGGTTTAACCACTTCTTTGGGTCTTCATTTCCCTATGAAAGCTCCTGTCAAGTAAAATTTATATTAAATAAATTTGTATGTTTTTCATCAATTAACCTGTCTTTGTCAGTTTAATTTTCAGACCCAGACAGGAACTAAGAGGGTTGAGAAAAATTTTTTCCTCCCCTACATTAGGTAATAGATCACTACATATTCTTTTTTTTTTTAAGTAGGCTCCACACCCACCATGGAGCCCAGTGCAGGGCCTGAACTCATGACCCAAGATCAAGACCTGAGCAGAGATCATGAGTCAGACCTTTAACCAACTGAGTCACCCAGGGACCCCAGATCACTACAAATTCTTATTTTATACTCTTAATCATCATCTCAACATTACCAAAAATTAGAAATGATCTAAATGTTCAATAACAGTAATTGGTTGATTTTTAACCATGTAAAAATATGGAGGACACTGTCTTTAGTTCAGGTCATTATATTCTGTTGAATATTACATGTTGAGGGCTAAGTATCCATGGTATGCTGTTAATGAATAAAACGAATAACTGAACCACAAGATTTAAAGTTTAGAAGCATTATTAAATGTGTACCTGCATCATTGGCATCATCAAGTTTGGGAATTCCCTTGATTCTGTTATGTTTTACAGCTGAACACTTCTTGTTTAATTGGACTTGGGCCTTAAACTTCACCCAATTTAGTATGCTTTCCACAATACCACAGCCAATTGCCTGAAAATGAAAAGATTTAAATTAGGGAAGAAGAATTCTGTCAGAAATCTAGAATACAAATGAGCTCCTACAAAATAATTCAAAGTTTGAAAAGAGGTAAAAAAAAATAATAATAAATATCAGACAGAAGATATATCTTCCCGTCTTAGGTTATCATAACTGAGGGAACTAGTTCCCTTGAGTTCATTCATTCAGTAAATATTTACTAACTACATATTTATGTTGTGCTAGACACTGAGATCCATGTTGGAGACTTAGTGGTTAAAATCCAAGTTGGAGATTTAGTGGTTAAAACAAATTGGTCATGGTCCTTGTCCTCATGGACTTTAAGATAACAGTAAGGAAGATGGAAATAAAATGAGAAATTGCAAGTGTGATGACTGTTATGGATAAAAGTATGCTACATCTAATAACATATGTCCAGGGAGAAGGGCAGAAAGTAAAGACTTTCCTGAGGAAATGACATTGAAGATCTTAAGTAGCTAGCTAAGTGAGAAGCATTTCAGGCAGAAGGATTATCATGTGGAAATCTCTAAGGAGTGGGAGGAGTACAAATGCTTTTGGGTAATTTGAAGGCAGTAGGACTGAAGCTTAGACAACACAGGAAGAAGTGGTACTGAGATGAGGTTGGAGATGGCAGGGTCTCGTAGGCCACATTAAAGAATTTGGACTTATTTTTTAAAAAAGATTTTTTTTTTAAGATTTTATTTATTTATTTGAGAGAGAGAGAGAGAGCATGAGAGGGGAGAAGGTCAGAGGAAGACGCAGACTCCCCATGGAGCCGGGAGCCCGATGCGGGACTCGATCCCGGAACTCCGGGATCATGACCAGAGCCGAAGGCAGCTGCCCAACCAACTGAGCCACCCAGGCGCCCTTAAAAAAGATTTTATCGGGGTGCCTGGGTGGCTCAGTGGGTTAAAGCCTCTGCCTTCGGCTCAGATCATGATCTCAGAGTCCTGGGATCGAGCCCCACATTGGGCTCTCTGCTCAGCAGGGAGCCTGCTTCCTCCTCTCTCTCTGCCTACTTGTGATCTCTCTCTGTCAAATAAATAAATAAAATCTTTAAAAAAATAAATAAATAAAAAAGATTTTATTTATTTATTTGACAGAGAGTGAGAGCACAAGCAGGGAGAATAGCAGAGGCAGAGGGAGAAGCAGGCTTCCTGTTGAACAGGGAGCTGGATGCAGGACTCGATCCCCGGACCTTGGGATCATGACCTGAGCCGAAGGCAGACACTGAACTGACTGAGCCATCCAGGCACCCAAAACATTTTTTTTTAATTTTTAAAAATTTATTTTTTAAAAAAAGATTTATATATTTATTTGAGAGAGAGAAAGAGTGCGTGCAAGTGGGGGGAGGGACAGAGGGGGAGAATCCTAAGCAGACTCCCCATTGGGCACAGAGCCCAACATGCAGCTCCATCTCACAACCCACGAGATCATGACCTAAGCCAAAAATCACAAGTCAGATACTTAACCAACTGAGCCATCCAAGTGCCCCTGATTCATTTATTTTTTTAAAGATTTTATTTTGAAGTAATCTCTATACTCAACATAGGGCTCAAACTTAGAACCCTGAGACCAAGAGTCACACACTCCAGACACCCCTGGACTTTTTTTCTAAGAGTGGAAGTTACCAAAAGACTTCAAAAAGAGAATGAAGACAAAAATGTGTGCTTTAAGACAAAAAGATTACTTAAGAGCATTGCAAAGAAAGGACTGAAATGTTATGAACCTTAAGAATCATTATAGTAATACAGAAAAGAGTTAACAGTGAGAGGCTATTGCGGTATCCAAAAGATAAGTCTTACTGATTGGATTATAGAGAGGGCAAGGGGGTAAAGAGAAAGCTCCCAGCTTTGTTTATGCAACCTAGTGGTTGGTTAGGGCCTTTTACTAAGACAGGAAATAGTTTTGTTTTTGTGGAGTGGGGAAGGTCCTTATGTAGAGGTCAGTGAGTATGGAGAGAACTAATTCAGTGTTGATCCAGATAGAATGGTGATAATGTAATGGGGAAATATAGGCATATGGATGATAATTAAGGCTGTAGTAAGACCAGTGAGGTAGAAGCTATTTCCTATTTCCTTTTCAGAGGCAGAAGACATGTGGGAGGAAATCTTGGTTTTTGCAGAGCACAGAAGGGCAATGAACAATAAAGCAAGGTGCTTCTATTTCTTATGTCCCTGTGAGTATTTACAGCCTTTTTTTTTTAAAAGATTTTATTTATTTGAGAGAGAGAGAGAGAGACAGAGAGAGCAAGCAGGAGAAGGGAAGGAATAGAGGGAGAGGGAGAAGCAGGCCCCCCGCTGAGGGGCTCAATCCTGGGACTCTGGAATCATGACCTGAGCCAGAGGCAGACGCCCAGTGGACTGAACTATACAGGGGCCCCAGTACTCACAGCTTTGATGAATTTTTCACTTAATTGGCATGTTGATCCAAAGTTCTTGACTTGTAAAGTCATGTTTTCTTTTGTCTGAGAGTCAAACGTTGGGTTCTCAATTAAGGCATTCACAAAAATCCACATGTGATTTTTCACCTGCAAGAAAAGTTATTACATTGCTAAAAACTTATGCTTTATTTATAGCCTTTCTCCCTTGACTTTAGAAAAAGAAAACTGTACTAAAATACCATACCTGATGTGCTTTTACTGCAACACCACCCTTGTTCTTCTTCTTCACAACATCAACAAGTTTAGTCACAATCTGATCAGCTATATAATCAACATGTCTGCCGCCCTAATAGGGAAAAATATCAAACTGTAAAGCTCAGGACCCCTCAAAATTACAATAATGATCAAATATTTTAAAAAATCTAATTTAGCTTTCTTTATGCCAGAGCAGCCAAATATTCAAGTTCATTTTATTTATTAAAAACAATAACACTTTTATGTAAAGATAAATTATGATTAATATAAAAGTAAAGTTACCTTGGAAGTAGCAATGCTGTTGACGAAGCTAATTTGCTGAAAGCCTTTTTCACTCATTGTTAAACATACTTCCCACCTGGGGTTTACTTGTTCATGGATAATTTTCAACGGATTGCCAGTTTCATCTACCTTATCCTTCAAATACATATCTACATAGCTACGGAATCCTTTTACCTGTACAGGAATTAAAAGTTATGGTATCAGAAAAAAAGTTGTAAAAAGTATTCAATGATAGGCCATGAGGATTTTTCAATACTAATGAAATGATGTTCACTGATGGGCCTAAGAGAATGGTCATTAAAGGACACGAAAAGATTCATTTAGGAGGTTGTTTGAGAAAGACATTTCCTTTAGTGAGTTTAAAAGAGCTAAGCAAAAAAATGTGGCATACTGTGTTCTTCTCAGGAACATATCTGAGAAGTGATTAAAAAAATATATGGGAGGAAAAAAATCAATTTTGCCTCTGATGATGATCATATAAATTCCCTCATTGCCCTTAACACCCCGGAAAATGCTTACTGGCAGCCTATTTCCATTGAGGAAGACTTTGACATCTTTAGTGGACCCAGCAATATCATATGCTCTTCTAACCATCAGTGCAACAATATCTTTATCTAGGCTTTGCATTTTAAACTTGGACAAATCAGGCTGGAAGGTAATACATGTATAATCTTCTCCATTAAAGGGCTTGAGTTCCATCTCGCCAGCTTTCCCCATGTTATTCATCCATGTCTGTGGAAGAAAAAATAGGAAGATAAAAAATTCAAGTCTTTTCACAACAAACTAGAACTAAACACACATTTATAAGTCCTAAAAAATAACCTAACGTATGTTCATGAATAATTTCCCATGATTTAATAGCCTATAAATTATGTTAAACCAACCACTAATACTGTTAAACATTGCTAATGTACAACTTATAATTGAGGCACAAGATACTTATTTACTTGCCTGTTTGAACATTTTCTTGTATTCTCTACTGGCTGTTTCCACAGTAAATTTGGTACTGAATATGTTACACAGTTTGGCCCCATAGCCATTTCGACCACCTAAGCAAATAAATTTAAAATACTTTAATTGTTATTACTGGCAATGCTAATCAATTATAGAGATTTATTCTAGTATTTTTAACTTTTACGCCACAGTCATTTAAAAGATGTGTTTTTTCAGCAACAAATGTTATTTTCCTCCACACTTTACCTGTTACTTTCTTTTCATCATCATCATAGTTACTAGAAGTTAGGAGCTGTCCAAAGATGAGAGCTGGGACATACACCTTCTCAACTTTGTGTTCAACAACAGGAATACCTTTCCCATTATTCCATATACTAATTAAGTTATTTTCCCTAAGAAAAGAAGAAAAAAACTTTCATTGTAAAACAGATGGTAAATTAGTGCTTGATATTTTTTATACTTAAATATAATTATTTTTAAAATACAGAAATTCACAAGTCTCAATTTCTTTGACTCTTGTCATACATATTTTCTGAAATTCAGCATCAACTACCTTTTCCACCATGCTTACTTAGTTCCTGACAGTCCTAAAATAGGAGCCAAGAGGAAAAAAAAAATTAATCCTTTTCCAACACCTGGGCAGACACTGATAATGTTGAAAAAATATGAAATTTTTAAATGTTAGGATAAACAAAGGGAAATGATTTATGCCCAATGGAAAGGAAAAATTTGGAAACTATTATTTATACTGCTTTTTTTTTTTTTAAAGATTTATTTATTTGAGAACAAGAGAGTGAGCATGTGTGCTTGAGTGGGATAGGGGAACAGAGGGGGAAGGAGAGGAATCCTCAAGCAGACTCCATGGAAGGTGGAGTCCTACTTGGGGTTCGATCCCAGGACCCCGAGATTATAACCTGAGCTGAAATCAAGATTCTGACACTTAACTGAGACACAAAGGTGACCCTATTATACCACTTTTCAGAGGATCATCTATCTGTACTGTCCTAGCTCCCCTAGCTTTCTCACCCAACAAAGCACATTGCAAAACAAATACAAAAGGGGGGCGCCTGGGTGGCTCAGTGGGTTAAAGCCTCTGCCTTCGGCTCAGGTCATGATCTCAGGGTCTTGGGATTGAGCCCCACATTGGGCTCTTTGCTCAGCGGGAGTCTCCTTCCCCCTCTCTCTCCGCCTGCCTCTCTGCCTGCTTGTGATCTCTCCGTGTCAAATGAATAAATAAAAATACGAAAGGGAAAAACATTACCAATTGTAAACTTCCCTGCTCGCCAAAAAAACGCTAAAATTTTACTTGGACTTATTTCTCTTAGTTATTTTAAGTTAATTCTCCTGACAGTACAGTTTAGTTATAATCAGACAAAACACTATGGATCTTATTCCAAGTAGTGCTTAACTATCTACAAAAAAGACGAAAAATAGCTCAACATCTTTTTAGACTAGGATATCAAGCCCTTAGGCGCATTTAAGTACATTATCAACACACTTCCCCCAAAGAACCTAAAACATAGATTATGCCATAACTGATCAGGCTAATAAAAAGGTGAAATAAGCACCCTGCGTACCCACAAAGGGACACCCAGCATTTATAACCAGAAATGTTAGATCCAATTATTCTTTATCACCACCTGCTGGTTTTCTATTTGAATAGCATCATGAGAAAAAGTAAAAGCTCTAGATTCCAAAATGCTTATTAGACTGAGCAATTATTGGAAATGCTTACTGAAAAATTTAGGTTTGAAGTGTCATAATGTCTGTAATTTATTTTGAAATGACTCAAAAAACATAGATGGAGCAAATATGGTAAAACATTGATAACGGTTGGATCTAGGTGGTAGGTATCAAAAATTGTTCATTTTAGCATTCTGCTTTTCTGTGCTTTTGCAGAATTTCATTACTAAAAAGGCCAATGTTAGTATAAATCCAAGTGCAACTAATAGTAACAATGAGCTATAACAAATAAAAGACCATTCAAGAGACTTACGGGTCAATCGTGACTCTAATACAAGACATTTTTGGGTCCCTTTGTTTGTTGTCTGCGGCATTGACTGAAAGAAAATACACATTTGTAAGAAATTAAATTTAAAAAAACATTAAGATATAGAAAGAAAAAAGTCAGATTAATGAGGCATTAATTTAACATTTATTCACAGTACTGTTTCTAGGAAAGAATTCAACTTGCTAGACTCCAGTAAACTGCCTTACCTTGCCAGCTATTGTGTGAAATGATAGGAGCTCTGGTTATATTATAGAGGGTTTGCTAGAAATGATACTTTTTTTTAAAAAATTTTGTTTATTTATTTGACATACAGAGAGAGATCACAAGTAGGCAGAGAGGCAGGCAGAGAGAGAAGGGGAAGCAGGCTCCCCGCTGTGCGGATGTGGAGCTCAATCCCAGGACCCTGAGAACAAGACCTGAGCCGAAGGCAGAGGCTTAACCCACTGAGCCACCCAGGCGCCCCTAGAAATGATACTTCTTATGAAGGATTTTACCACTAGATCTTTATGTGAAAGAATTTACTCACCTAGAATCTCATCAAAGATTTTGTACAACCCAGGGACAAAGGTGACTTCCCTATAGTTAATGCCAATATCTTCATCGTAAACCCACATTTGCTAGAAATAAGGCAAAGAAATATAGTTACTTTTACCCTATATTTATTCTGTTTTATCATCATCATTACTGTAAAGTCTTCTGGATTAAATACTACTATATACATATGATAGCTTAGGCTAGTTCCAGTGACATTCAAAGTACATGGACTATAAAGAAAATTAACCTGGAAAAGTATACATTTTAACTACTTCATAACTGCATTTAATTACTTGGTTTTACCTGGGTCACTAATTCCACAGAGCCAATGTAGGTGTCTGGGCGGAGCAAAATATGTTCCAGTTGGGTTTTCTTTTGATAGATTCTTTCAATAGACAATCTCTTCTTAGCATCTTCATTTTTCTTTGTTTTGCTGATTTGCATATTTTCATTTACAGGCTAGCAATTTTGGAAAATTGTAGAAAAGGGATTTTTAATCGGTGGTTTATTAAAAACTATAAACAAAACACTCACCCTAATGACTTATGCACCATGTGCCATCACACATAGTGATGTGCAATCACTCTCTTTTACCAGGTATTGGTGGAATTTACATCGTTTTGTTCAAACACGGCAATTTAAGTTAACAGCAGCCAAGTTCCCGGGTGTCAGTTTGAATAAACATGTACTATATCATCAAGTGCATGTGACATGGAACTATTTTCCTTGAATGGTTTGGATGTCATCAATATACCCACTTCTTTCAGCATTCCACAAATATTTACTGAGTGCCTGCTACGTCCCAGGCACATAACAGATTCTAGTCAGCAACAGTTTGGGAGCTCATCGATTCAATCCTGTGGCCACCTTAACGTTTTTGAACACAGGAAAGATGTATTTTGAGCAACTCGGGCCTGCCGGTTCCTCATTGGGAACATCGTGCCACGCTCTGCACCTTCCAAAGTCAGGGGCATTCAATCCCATTTTCCACCGGAGGGTAGGAATGTATCTGACTGTGCTGCTTAAAGTCACACGCGGGCCATTAAAATACAAGCCAGTTGAATACTGGCCCTAGAAACAGTAAAATGGAACCCAACACCCCAGAAGCCAGTGTAGCCGATAGTATTTCATTACTAGCACCATAAAGGGGGGCTATCCTCTTCACGATCACGCCGAGCCCAGGAAACCCGGGAAGACGCGGAATACCGGCTCCCAGCCGGCGGCGATCCGACCACAGCCCAGGAGTCTAACCCTTCACGGGCAGCCAGAGAGATGCCGGGCCGCGCTGAGGCTCCACGACCCGCCGCTTCCGCGAGCTGTACCTGCAATGGTGACACCTCCATGGTGACGGTCGTGAAGGGGCTCGAGAACCCTGCAAGCGACTAAACCGGCGGGACCCTCGAGACCACTGTGGACGAAGCCGCTCCTCCACAGACGCTCGTCGGTTAGAAGAGCTCCTCCAGTCCCAATTGAACCTTCCCGTAGCCCGCCCAAACCAGATAAGCCAATCTCTGGCTCTCTCTCACCGGCTCCGTCCCGAGGAACCAATCGTAGCTGGTTTTTCATATTCACCAATGAACGCCTGAGTTGTCCGGGGGCCTGTTTGAACAAACCAATTGGGCAAGGGAGGCGGGACTAGGGGGTTTTCAAAAGTCACCACTAGGAGTCGTCGCGGAGAGACCGACAGGGAACCTGGCCAATGAGGAGGCGCTTATTTGTTCTCTCGGTGCCGACAACCCTGAAGAGACTCGCGATGCTAGCGGGAAGGGGTTTTCTGAGGTGCAGGTTGGGGCACAAGGAGGGTTTCCTTAGGAGCTACTAACTTAGTTCAGATTTCTGAAATCTATAAGCCGTCTCTTGTCCTGAGACTTTTTAAGAGAGGAACGGGAGTCCTAGCTTCATTTTCCTGAGGAAATTTGAGCGCCGGCTTTCTGGACTGGCAGCCGGGCGATTTGGTGAAGCGAACAGATTTCTGGCGTCTGCCTCAATCTTCCCTCCCAAGAATTTATTTTCGAAGAAACAGAAGTGCCACAGTCTTGGTTTGGGGATATAATAGAAGGGTGTGGCGAGGCCACGAAAGATAGAGAGCAGCATTCAAGTCCCCCAGTAGAACGGCGTTGCGCTGCAAGCTGGTCAATCAAAAGGAATAGTTTGCAAGAAAAAAAAAAAAAAAAAAAAAAGGAATAGTTTGTAATTACCGCCTCAGGAGCGGACGATGGGGTTTAGGGGCCATTCTAGGACAGAAACTTTTCCCTCAGAAAGGCAGCAGGATGCCCTGCTGCTTGTTACTTTTGCTTTCCTCTGTTAAATTCCCTCAATTCTGCTGTCCAGAAAAGCTGTTCACGTTGGAGGAGAACTTGCCAAAGACAGAAGTCGTTTTTTTTTTTTTTCATTCTGCCGTGTAAATGTTTGAGTGGGTTTATTCTGTCCTTGTCAATCCACAATGTTAAAAATGACAAAAGAATGCATTTTTCCCCCCTTACAAGATGCTTGAAAAAAGAACTGTCCGATTTGAACGACTGCTAATTCTGTCATCTGAACAACCTCCTTCCAATCGTTATCACCTGATCAGTTTCTATCCCTTGGGGGCAATTTGCCAGTCGTGTGGTCTGGAGGGAGGCAAGCTTTTGGTGCTTTTGTTTTCTCTGCTGAAAAAAGAATAAAAATAACAGTAGTCCCTCAGGGGCGCCTGAGTGGCTCAGTGGGTTAAGTGTCTGCCTTGGCTCAGGTCGCGATCCGGGGGTCCTGGGATCCAGTTCCGCCTCCTCTGGCTTCCAGCTCAGCAGGGAGGCTGCTTCTCCCTCTCCCGCTGCCCTTCCCCCTTCCCACCTTGTGCTTGCTCTCTCGGTCTCTTGTGCTCTCTCTCAAATAAACAAAATCTTAAAAACAAAACAAATAAACCCAAAACTTCGGTGCTCAAGGGTTGCGTGAGGATTACCCTAGATAAATGGAAGGTGTTTAGAATAGTAGGCTAACAGCATCAGAACCAGGACGCAAGAATCTGTCTTAGGCTGGCATGACAATTTGTGGCTTTAATTCTTTTTTTTTCCCCCCTCCCTTTCTAAAAGAAATCAGAGGTCAACCGATTGTTAAATCACCCCAGCCTATCTAATGCCTACTCTGCCCAAAGAGGGCCAGTGTGGAGGCTGGGGGTGGTGGGATGAGGGGTGGGGTGGTGTTGGTGTTGGTGGTGTGACAGGAAGTCAAGCATGGAGGTAGGGCATGGGCTAGGGTGATTTTTTTCACCTGGCCTCCAGTAATTCCAAGTATTTCATTCCAATCTCCTCACCGCATGAGTTGATACAGATAGGCAACCTGCAATGCACAGGATCACCCAGGGTCTCAGAGCAGTTGCAGGGAAGCCCACCCAATCCAGTAGCTTCTGCCCATCCAAAAGGCTGACCAGGCCTGGGCTCCAGAACAGCCTCTCATTCTCTGCAGTCTCCCCAGAACAGAAGATGACCCTGACGGAGACCAACTATTCTACCTTCTGCCTCCTGGAACACAGAGACCCCATGTGGTAAGGGGAGGTACGCATGCTTCCCTAAGGATGGCAGGCCAGCCTCTGCCTTTCTTGGCCTCTACCCTATAGTTCATCCAGCCTGCAGTACCTTGTGAGACCCATCTGGGGATGAGGCAACAGGAATTTAATAAGCAGTTCCAGTCCTGTTTTCTGGGACCCTGCAGCTGCGCTGGACCCTGATTATGTGAGGCTCTGTTCTAAAAACCCAGAAGAACTGTGGAGTCAAAAAGGACTCTGGAGTCACACATGCTTGAATAAAGCAAAACCAAACCAAACAACAACAACACCCTCCCTGAGCCTCAGTTTCCCCATGTCATCATCCTTTATTAAAAGTACAGAGGGCTATGGGTCGCCTGGGTAGCTCAGTTGATTAAGTGTTTCCCTTTGGTTCAGGTCCTGGAGTCCCAGGATCAAGTGAGGAGCATCAGGCTCCCCGGTCAGCAGGGAGTCTGCTTCTCTTGCTGCCCCTTAGCCTGCTGTGTTCTCTCTCACTCTCCCTATCTCTCTCTCGAATAAATAAAACTCTTAAAAAAAAATAGAAAGTACAGAGGGCTAAATGAGATATGGAAGCACTTAGAACAATCTTCCAGCCCTCTAGCAGGATGGTCTTGGGGTGGGGGGTGGGGTTGGGGCTTCTCTTTTGCACTCAAGCTG
Source organism: Nasua narica (assembly GCA_028533885.1). NCBI lineage: Eukaryota > Metazoa > Chordata > Mammalia > Carnivora > Procyonidae > Nasua > Nasua narica. The sequence goes on along the minus strand of CM052804.1, from coordinate 18,147,886 downwards.
TTTGTCAGCCCCTCTCCTTCCCAGAGACTATCACAGGGTGTTCTACGGGACTGGTTGGAGGCCACCGCGGGAAGTCTGAGATGGGTGGAGCTGGGAGGTATTGTCCCCAAAGAGGGAATTCCAGGTGCCCGTTAGCCACTACTCCTAGGAAGCAAGAAGGGGTGGGACTCAGTTCCAGAGGCTTTGGTGGGCTAAGGGAGCAGCTACCACAACCTTATTACCTACCCCCAGTTTTACTGGCTACTCTGTACCTTTCCCTCAACCCTACTCCTACCTGGGGGAACATTAAGCACTGGAGTCAGACTCTTGGCCACAGTACTTGCCCGGCTGTATGAACTTGGCAAGTCACTCGGTCTTACTGTGTCTCCATTTCTTCACATAAAATGGGGATAATGAGAGTACCTCCACATAGGGGAGATAACACGTGTAAAGTGCTTAGGGTATTGGTAAGCAAATAATAAATGCTCAAAACATGTTAGCAGTTATTACCTCTACTCCTTTTCAAGACTTGCCCCCACTTTCCTTGTTGATTCTCCAAGTCCTCTCCTCCAAAACCAATTCAAAATTCCCCTTGTTCAGGGGGTCTTCTTAGACCTTTTTTTTCCAAGGCTTCCTTCAGTTGTTTGAAGTACATTTGCAAATGCGGAAGAATTCCTTTGATAAATATGTTTTGGTTTTTTTATGGGTATTTGTGTTTTCTGCCTCTCCACTCAGCAGCAGGGGGAGGAGATCCTAAAGGAGCTGTATCTCCATCCTTCACCTGGAAGTTCCTTTTGAAAGTGCATTATTTTCTCCCTCTAGCTGGCTGATTGAATGGGCTGGGCTCAAAGTGTGGCTCTGGATTTGGGAGGTGGAGCTGGTTAGGTTGGAGCTCACTGGGAATTCCTGAATGAGGCTGGGCTCGCCCAGGGTCTAGGGTGGTTAGGGCTGGGCCAACAGGCCCTGTTTACCTTGAGGTTAATGACTGGCAGGGTCCAATCAGTCATTTTTACCAGAGATACCAGCTTGGGGTTGGAGGGGGCCAGGAAAGCCCAAAATGTCCCATAAAGCTCAGCCTCTCCCTGCTGGTGGCACTGAAGGTCTGTTTCTGGGACCATTTATGGTCCCAGGCAAAGGGACAATGAGGGCCACCAAACAGAGCTGCGAGGAGAGCAAGGGAGGCTAGAGACCAGAGAGTAGTCCCCAGTAAGTCCACTCAGGGGTTTCCCTCAGCAGTCTGGCAGTCCAGTATCTATCAAACTTTTAAAAGTGTACACACCTTTTGACTCAGTAATCTAACTTCTAGGAATACTGATAACTCCCACAATTGTGCATGTATATAAAATTATTGCAATATTGTTTTTGTTAGAAAAGAACTGGCAGCATGGAATGGAATGATACTGTGAAAATTAGTAAAGGACATCTGCCTCTTGGTTTGGGCTCAGGTCATGATCTCATGAATCATGAAATTAAGTCCTGCATCAGGCTCCACGTTCAGTGCCGAGTCTGTGTAAAGATTCTTTTCTGCCCCTCCCCTACTTGCACTCATATTCTCTCTCTCTCTCAAAAATAAATGAATGAATCTTTAAAAAAAAATGGACACATAGATCAATGGAACAAAATAGAAAGCCCAGAAATAAACCCACAATTACATGGTCATTAATCTACGGGAAACAGTCTCTTCAACAAATGGTGTTGGGAAAACTGGAACAGCAACATGTAAAAGAATGAAACTGGACCACTTTTTTACACCATATACAAAAGTAAACTCAAAATGAAATAAGACCTAAATATGAGACCTGAAATATAAAAATCCTAGAAGAGGGGCGCCTGGTGGCTCAGTGGGTTAAAGCCCCTGCCTTCAGCTCGGGTCATGATCTCAGGGTCCTGGGATCGAGCCCCACATCGGGCTCTCTGCTCAGCGGGGAGCCTGCTTCCCCCTCTCTCTCTGCTTGCCTCTCTGCCTACTTGTGATCTCTTCTCTCTGTCAAAAAAATAAATAAAATCTTTTAAAAAAATAAATAAAAATCCTAGAAGAGAGCAAAAGCAGTAATTTCTCTGGCATTGGTCGTGGCAATATTTTTCTAGATATGTCTCCTAAGGAAAGGGAAACAAAAGCAAAAATAAACTATCAAGACTACATAAAAAAAAATTTCTGCACAGCAAAGGAAACAATAAAAAAACAAAAAGACAATCAATCTACTGAATGGGAGAAGGTATTTGCAAATGATATATCTGACATGAGGTTATTATCTAAAATATTTAAAGAACTTATACAACCAAACACCAAAAAACCTGAATAATTCCATTAAAAATGGGCAAAAGATATGAACAGATATTTCTCCAAAAAAGACATTCAGATGGCCAACGGACACACGGAAAGATGCTCAACATCACTAATTATCAGGGAAATGCAAATCAAAACCACAGTGAAATATCATCTCACATCTGTCAGAATGGCTAAAATTGAAAACACAAGAAACAACAAGTGTTGGCAAGGATGTGAAGAAAAAGGAACCCTTGTGCACTGTTGGTAGGAATGCACACTGGTGCAGCCACTGTGGAAAACAGTATGGAGGTTCCTCAAAAAATGAAAATAGAGTTACCAGATGATTCAGTAATTCCATTACTGGGTATTTACCCAAAGAATACAAAAACACTAATTTGAAAAGATATATGTCTCTGAAGTACAGACAGGGCAGTCACAGGGGGTCTCTGCAGATACTCTCCTACTTCTCTTTCTTGGGGCTACCAGGAGGCAGAAGGTATGTCTTGGGAGGTGGTCATTGTGGAACTGGGGGCAGCAGGGAAGAGAGGGGAGAGAATGCACTCATGCCAGAGCACTTTGAGAGAGGTGAAACAGATGAAGGAATGTGGGAACGGCACAGTATTGCCGATGACTTAAATTTTGAGCAAACAGATGAGAGAAGAACAGGTAAGGAAGGCATCTGAAATCAGTTATCCAGAGAAAATAAAAATATTTTCATAGGCTTCACTGACGTGCAGGAAGTGACATGTTCAAGATCACATACATTTCCCAGTCTTTTGACTATACACACTACCTCCTCAAAGCTAAAGGAATTAATGATGGAAGGTGAGACTTAAAAGGCATATGAGGATATTCCTTCACGGAGGAAAAGGAGGTAAAAGAGAAAGAGGAAGAATAACCATGAAGGAGGGCTCTGGCCTGTTCTCCCAGGGAGAGCTATCTAAGCATAGATCATTTTCCATTTGGACCTGGGGCTCTAGGAGGCCCCTGCAAGCCTCTTTCTCCAGGCAAAACCAGGCCACTTATTGAGCCTTTCTTTCCCTTTTGGCTCTGTACTGGGAAGGGGGGAAGGACACAGGATGAGACAAATGATTAGCTCCAGGGGAAGACCCCCAAGGGGAGAGAGATACCAGCAGAGGAGGGGTAGAGGGTCAGTGAATCAAGGAGTGTTACTGAGTGCACACCATGTGTCAGCCCCAGACCACACAGGATGTATGGACACTGTGTCTTACACGTGAGCACATTTATTGTAGGAAAGAGTGTAGGGAAGGATGGGAGAGGGGTTGCTAAAGAAAAGGAGGGTGGGAGTGAAGAAATAAGGGAAGAAGAGGAAAGAAAGGCACAGTTGTTGATGTCTCTAGTTAGAGAAATAAGACAACTGGCTAAAAAGCTCAGTGACAAGTGAGCACCTCTGGAAAGAAGTTAAAAAGAATGTTGATGGAGGTTGCAGGAGGGCCTGGAATAGAGGAGTTGGTCTAGGGCGGGTTTCCTTCTCTTCTTCTGCGCTATTTTTAATAAAGGAGAGGAGATTTGAAGGTTTTTTTTTTTTTTTTTAAGATTTTATTTATTTGTTTGAGAGAGAGAGAGAATGAGAGACAGCACGAGAGGGGAGAGGTCAGAGGGAGAAGCAGACTCCCCATCGGGCAGGGAGCCCGATGTGGGACTTGATCCTGGGACTCCAGGATCATGACCTGAGCTGAAGGCAGTTGCTTAACCAACTGAGCCACCTGGGTGCCCTGAAGGTTGTTTTTTTTTTTTTTAAGTAGGCTCCACACCCAACGTGGGACTTGAACTCACAACACTGAGATCAAGAGTCATATGCTCTACCGACTGAGCCAGCCAGATGCCCCTAGAGTGGAACTTCTTCTCACCTGTGGACCAGCCTGGCTTGGCAGGTCTCTGGAGGAGGCTCTTTGTTTTTTTTGGTTTTTTTTTGTTTATTTGTTTTGTTTTTTGAGAGAGAGAGAACGAGAGAGTATGTGTGCGCATGTGCCTGTGAGGTGGGATGGGGAGGGGCAGAGGGAGAGGGAGAGAGAGAATCCCAAGTAGGCTCCATTCCCAGTGAAGTGCCTGACTTGGGGCTCAATCTCACGACACTGAGATCATGACCCAAGCTGGAATAGAGTCAAAGGCCTAATTGATTGAACTACCCACGTGCCCCCTGGAGGAGACTCTTGCCCAGGGGGCCCCACTGGTCCCTGAGCTCCATGGGAGCCCATCTGGGCCTGGCAGCCTTGAAGGCCTGGTGTCCCCAGGGTTCCTGGGGGTCCATCAGTCCCAGTCCCTAGGTATTCACGGTGGTCCTGGGAGTCTTCATGGTGAGGTAGCCCTGAAATCCTAGGGGTTCTGAAGACCCTTGGCAACCAGGGGGACCAGGAGGTCCAATTCCATCCTGTTCCTGGAACGAGAGGCAGGAGGAGTAGAGGTGAACTACAGAGCAGGCGGTGTATTGGGGGTGGGAGACTCTTGTAGGGAAAGGCAATGGGGCCAAGCCAGAAGCTATGATGGAGTAGAATGTGTACATAGGAAAGTGCCCTTGGCTTTGAAATTATTTAGGGAGTTTTGAGAAATCCTGGGGGAGAGACATTATTTGAGTCACCCATAGAATCATTAATTCTGGGTTCAAGGCCCTATTATAGTACTCGGGCACACATATAGAGATTGTTTCAGAAGGAATCTGGGTTCTCAGTTTGAGATTTCTGTTGCCAACTTTACCCCAGCCCCTGATTCAAAGGACCCTCAACCAGCCTTCTACCCAAAGAACACTGTCATTTCTCAACCATTGACCACTTACCCATTACCCACTCTACTTACCTACTATCCATCTAGCCCCATCCACCACTTCCCCTCCCACCAAAAAACCATCTACCTATTTTTCCACCCACCATCTACTTACCACTCACCTCCCATACACCATCTACCCCTTACCTCTGGTCTGACTTTTTCCTTCAAAGGTGAGGCTGATCTGGGGCCTACAGGGTATGCTGAGAGGCTAGGTATTGCTGGGGTCCCTGGAGGAGTAGCAGCCCTATGCTCCCCATAGTTCCCCTTTCATCAGGAGAGCCAGGAGTCCAGTCCTGGGGCACTCCTCTCCCCTTGCCTCCCCTGTTGGGGCAGAAGTGCACATAACAGAGGTAGAAGGGGGATGGGAGAGTGAGTTTTCTATCTCACTCCAGCTCCTCAACCTTCCTTCTGTTCCCCTATCCCACCCCCACTGTCATCCCCAAAGGTCTCAGAGTTCCTGAAATTCCTACCCAGACAGTAACTTACCTGACATTCAGGGGGCCCAACAAAACAGACACATCTAGAAAATGTGACAGGAGCAGAGTTGGATCTCCTTGGAAGAGAGGAGATTAAAACTGGCTCTTAGATTATCACATTCCAACCTTCTCATTGTACAGATGGGGAAACTGAGGCCCAGAGAGAGATATAGCTGCTGGTAGCAGCAATGGGACAGCAAGCTGGCCTGGAGGATGGGGTGAAAAGGCCAGTATGTCTCCTAATGTGGTGGGGAATGGGGTCACCTGGGCCTATCACTTTCTTTTTTTAAAGATTTTATTTTTTTATTTGACACAGAGAGAGAGAGATCACAAGCAGGCAGAGGCAGGCAGAGAGAAGGGGAAGCAGGTTCCCCGATGAGCAGAGAGCCCAATGGGGGGCTCGATTCCAGGACTCGGGGATCATGACCCGAGCCAAAGGTAGTTGCTTAACCAACTAAGGCGCCCAGGCGCCCTCACTTTTTTTTTTTAAGATTTTTAAAATGTATTCATTTGAGGGGGGTGGAGGGAGAATGAAGGGGAGGAAGAAACAGACATGGAGTTGGATCCCAGGATCCTCAGAATCATGACCTGAGCCTGAGGTAGGCACTTAACTGACTAAGCCACCTTGGCGCCCCTGGACCTGTTATCTTCCACCCAGTTCTAAAATTGGCATAAATCCCAGAAAATGTCCTTGGGAGGTGTGATGTTGTGATAAGAAATATATGTTTGGTCTTTCTTTGATCCTGGCACAAAGCTTGGAATTTCTTAAGTGATCAGAGCCATAAATGTGTCTTTTGTTATGTTAATGAAGCAACTTTCAGAAAGCCCGTAGGTGAGGATGGGGGCTGGTTGCCAGGGAGCCACCTCAGGGATCTGAGAGTGGGAACTGTTCCAACCCCCTACCTCTGCCAAGGAGGGGAGAGGTGCTGGAGATTGAGTTCAATCGCCAATGGCCAATGATTTAATTAATTATGCCTCTGTAATGAAGTCTCCATAAAGAATGGGATTCTTCCTCTCTTTCTGAGCCCCACCCTAAAGTCTTCTATGATTCTGATACCAATTCTGATGTGTGGTTTTCCCAACACCATCAAACAACTAGTTCTCTGAACCCTGTCCTTTTGGATCCCTGTCCCATTCTTTAATGAGAGTCAGGATGGGAGTAGGGGGATTCCTCAGAAGTAGCTGTTTCCCTATGTCTGACTTTGGTTTGTTAACCCCAGGGGTCTGATCTGGGGAAGAGGTTACCTGGAGCTGCAGAGCCCTCCCCTTCCCCCCTTTCAGTGCCCTCCAAGAGCTCTTGGGTGGTGTTGGGAGAAGGCCTCTGGCTAGAGGTAGGCTCTGACACACGGTCCAGCTTCACAGCTACTGTTTCATTCCTTCATCTGAAGAATGAAGGAGTGAATGAATGAATGAATGGAGAGGGGGAGTCTGGACTGGGAATCTTTGGTCTCATATCTGTCTATAAATCTCTCCCATCTCTCCAAGTTCTTAATTTCATCACATCTATTCATCTTTCTCTGCCTTCCATCTCTGTGTCCTACTCCTTATTCAGTCCCTCCCTCTCTTGGCCCTCCCCTTGGTAGTATCCTCTCCCCTTCTTTCTATCCTTCCACCTCAAAGCATCCTAGAATCTTGGAATCAAAAAAGGTCACAATAATGACACCACTCATTGGTAACCTGGTTTCAGGTATATGTCCTTACACTTATATAGGTAGCCTCACCTGATCCTCACCTGATCTTCCTTAACAGCCTTTTGGAGTGAAGTAGGGACTGACATCCCCATTTTACAGATGAAGAAATTGAGGATCATCACGGTGAAGAGACAAGCCCATGGTACATGACTTATCAAGACGGAGCTGGGATTTGATCCCCTAGCCTTCACTGCAAGACTAGAGCTCTCTGCCTCACAGTTTGCGGACTCTAACCTGAGGGCAAATTTCTCTATTGCAGGCTCTCTGCCTTTTCCCTGGCTTGGGGCCCAACTTCTGTTTTTTTAGATCATCAAGACTGGGTGGGGGTGAGGAACAGACTGCACAGATCTTGAGGATTACTGGCTCCAAACATCAAGCCTCTGGAAACAGTGAAGACTGAGGGGGTGAGGGTGGGAGGAATTCAGGTTTCAGGAGAGGAGAAGGTGGGGGCTATGTGAATTAGGAGCTCCAGGCAGGATGGCCCTTCTTTCTGGGCTCACTCATATTTGTCCCTTTGCCCTCAAGTTCTCTCCAGCCCTCACTGGCCATCTTTAGGACTCTCCTTACCTCTCTGGGGACAAGGAAAATCAAAGACCGCAGCGGAAGAGGCCCCTGGTATGGAAGGCCTGGTGGGCAATGTGGCTTCTCTCTGAGACCCTCTCTTCTCACAGCTGGAGGCTAGATCGGGTTCTGGGCTGCATCCCCAGCACCGCAACGGAAGGTACCAGAACGATCAGATTGGTGCAAGAGCTGGGCAGGCAGGGAGGGCACGACCCTGGGCACACAGAACCCTGAAAAAGGGCTAGAAAGATAAGAGCTGCAGTAGGGTAGCCCCGCAGGCACAAGAGGTGCTATTTGGATTCGAACAAAACTCTTCAAGGCTATGGTGCCTCTGGAGGTGGTGTGGGGGTGCCAGCTGGAGCCTGGGCTCCATCATCACACAAATGGGTTTAAATTACATTGAATAGCATGTGACCTTAAGCCCGTCTTTTTACTACATGGAGCCCCATCTACACAATGGGTTTATAGGGTTACTATGGTGATAATAATAATAATGGCTGGCATGACTGACCTTTACTCTGGCAGACCCTGTGCTAAGTGCCTCTCTGCATCTTTTCTGTAGGTTCTCCTACAGCCCTATCAGGCTGGGCTGCCATTAGCCTCCTTTACAACCAAGGGTTTTTAAGGATAAGAGGGAGGATGTCACTTGGCTAAATCATAGAGCTAGTAAATGGCAAATCCAGGTTTCAGTGCAGGCATTTTGGCTCCAAGCTCTTAATCTCACTCACTTGGCTGGTCATGGCTAATGACCAACACCCTCTGGGCATTTACTATGTAGCAGGCACTATTGTAAGTGTTTTATACAGATTCATTCATTTAATCATTATAGCCGTTCTATATAATAGTCACTTAACGTGAAAGCAGAGGACGCTGAGGCAGTGAGAGGTGTGCTAACTTACCCTAAACCTACTGCCAAGAATCTCGTCCAGGCAGGCTACTTGAACGCCAGCATTCTTTAAAAAATAAACAAAAAAGTTTTTTCTTAAAAAAATTAAAGGGCGCCTGGGCGGCTCAGTTGATTTTCTGCTTTCAGCTCAGGTCATGATCTCGGGGGTCCTGGGATGGGCCCCTCATCTGGCTCAGTGGGGAGCCTGCTTCTCCCTCTCCCTCTGCTGCTCCCCCTGCTTGTGCTCTCTCACTCTCTCTCTTTCAACGAACTAAATAAAATCTTAAAAAAAATTAAAGTTAGGGGCGCCTGGGTGGCTCAGGCGTTAATCATCTGCCTTCGGCTCAGGTCACGATCCCAGATTCTTGGGATCGAGCCCCACATCAGGCTCCCTGCTTAGTGGGAAGCCTGCTTGTCCCTCTCCCGCTCTCCCTGTTTGTGTTCCCTCTCTCACTCTCTCTGTCAAATAAACAAATAAAATCTTAAAAAAAAAATTAAAGTTAAAAATGAAAGTACATACAGAATAATGCAGAAATAAGAAATGTTTAGCTCAATGAATGTTCATATGGTGAATATACTATGTAACTCAATAATAAACATCACCTGTACCCCATGAGGCCCTTTCTAGTAACTACTTCCATTCTCCCCAAAAGTAACCCCTATCCTGATTTCTAAACCATAGTTAGTTCTGCCTCTTTTTTAATTTCATAGAAAAAGAATCCTACAGTAGTAATCTTTTGCTCACCTTGTGATTCCTCTATGTTGTTGGCAGAGCAATCATTTACTCAACTATAGATTTATCCATTCCACTATTGATCCCAGTGTTTGGCTATTCTGAATAATGCTGCTGTGAACACTCATATATGTGTCTTGGAATACACAGACGCAGACACACACACGGACACACACACACACACACACATTCTAGTGGGTCTATATCTCAGGGTAGAATTATTAGTTGCTTACAAGCAGTTGTACAACTTTGTTTTCTTAGGCATTATATGATGTTCCCTTATTTCACACTTGGCACTGTCCGTATTTAAAATTTTTACCAGTCTGGTGGCTATAGAGCGGTATCTCAGTATCTTTTCCCGTATCTATTAGATGACGTGAAAGCCAGCACTCTGTAAGCTTGTCACGACAACCCTGTGAGTGCACGTATCCTTCCTATTTTGCAGATGAGGAATGGAGGCCACCTTCCTCTCTCACAATCCACTCACCTTTCCTGGAGGCCCCTTCCCCACTTTCCCCAGGAGGGTTGGGATGCCTGGTTACCACCAAGTTTGGGAGGCCCCTCAGGTCAGGATGTTCTCCTGGGTAAGGAAAAGAGGAAAGCTGGGGCGAAATGGGCAGGGATGGGTAGGACAGAAAGGATGAGGCGTAAAGAGGGGTGTGAAGAGATTCTGGCTCTTGGCATGGGATGAGGGGGCCAGAAGAGAGGTCTGGGAAGATAGAGAAGGGATGACAGGGGATATTTGTGAATTTTTAGTGCTGGTGTGGAAAGAGAGGTGTGTCGCCAGGGAATAAGAGCCCATGTGTATGGATGTTGGGGATTTCTCTGGATCCCAGGGCCTCTTTCTGGGGTTTTTGCTAAGTCAGAAGAGTCTGTGGGGTCTCTCTAAGCTTAGAGCCCTTTTGAGGGGTCGCTCTGGGTTCAGCAGTCCCTAGGTAGAGTCTCTCGGGAGTTTTCTAAGAAGTAGATAACACTCTGTTCTCCAGGGTTGGGGGAGTAGGAGGCAGGGCCTAGAGGCTCTCCAGAGAATGTGGGAGAAGAACACGGCGTCTACTCCGATTGTGGGCTTCTGACCGGTCAGGCCAAGAGGCACTCTGGCAAACAGTAATGCTGCTCTTTTATTCAATAGCTGTCAGGGGAGGCTTTCTAACATCTGTCACACTCCTCTCAGAGTCCCCTCTGCGTCTGTACTTCTGCAAGTGTCATCTGCATAGATTCTTCCAGGTTGCACCTCCTTCTCCTCCCATTCCCGCCTTCCTTGAGCCCTTAGCCCATGGCTCACCGGCAATGCTCCGGCAGTAGAGGCAGCCTGGCTCAGGGCACTAACTCTGTAGCAGGTAGTAAATATGTTTGGCTTAAGTCTTGGCTCTATTAATTACTAGCTGTGTGCCCTTCAGTGAACCTCATCACCTTCCTGGGCAGTGACAGAACTCTCAAAGGACCCAACATCATTCACTTGGCTTGCCTCCTACCCAGGCTTTGGCTAATGAGAAAGTGATTCCCTGGGTGCCAACTGGCTTGGAAATACTGCAAACTCTGGAGTGTTGGGAGCCATGCCGGCCTGGGGCCCAAGACCATGCAAAGACTCCAGAGGTTCTAGATTCCTCAACTGCCCAAGCCGATGGGCAGTTCAGTGAGTTCCCCTCCTTCATTTTATAGATGGAAAACTGAAGCTGAGAAAGGGGAAGTGGCCACAAAGCTGGCAAGTACTGGAGCTGGTCAGACTGGAGATAAGAAACTGAATCCTGGCCAGTCCAACTATAGATGGGCTCTCCTCTCCCCTCTGCATCCTCTGTCTGGGTGTTCATTTCTGGAGCCACATGTCCTGAGAGAAGGCCCCAGGCTCTAATCCCTGAACCAGACTTCCCCCTGCACTGTGGGATCTCTATGGAGACCCTAGCTCTCTTGATCTGTTCTCTCCAAGTATGGGGCCTTGGTACACAAGGAGGCCACTGTATTGATGGGCCATTGCTCAGCCCACACCTGGAGTGACTGTGAAGGATGTTCTCCTCAAGGAGGCAGCGATCAGTTTTCTCGATGGTGGAGAAAACCAACGAGCAGCCTCTGTACCCCGTTTCTTGGCTTCCAGAACCCTTTCTTATCCATTATCTCATTTTCTCTTGCAGTCATTATGTGGGGTAAGCCCAATTATCTCTCTCTTATTTTCTTTTTTTCTTTTTATTATATATTTTTAGGGTTAATTTTTTTTAGTTATATCTTTGTTTCAGGAGCATGTAAAAAACACTGGAGAACTGAATTCAGAATTTTTTTCTTCACTTTTTAAAACTGAGGATGAAATGACCCTTCAAGACATTAAGTGGGTATCCAAGGTCACATAGCTTTTAAGTGGCTGTGCTGCAACTCGAACCCAGGTCCTCTCACTCCAAATCCTGTGTCCTTTATGTAGCCTATGCCCAGACACCAGCAAGCCCAGGGGGGACACTAAACCCAGTCCTCTGAGAGCCTCCAGTCTGCGGCAGGGGTAGGGGGGTAAACACAGGTCCTGCCACCAGGGGCTCTCCAAGTCCTGTGGAGAATTATAGTTTCCAGCAGGGTGGGATAGGAAGGAGCAAACACTCAGTGCCCCCTGTAGGCCGGACAATTTGCACAATCCACTCTCTCTCCTCTCCTCACTCTTCCTTCTTTCTTATCACAAAGCCCCATTTTCCAGGCAAGAACAGTGAAGCTCAGAGAAACTTGTTTCAGGTTCCCCAGTGAGTCCAGTGGCAAAGTTGGGATTAGAATCCAGGTCAGCCTGATGCTAATACCTGTGTTTTTTCTCTAGCATGGAAGATGGTTGCCTCATGAGTCACCTTCTCTGTGAAGCTTTTCCATGCCTTGGACATAGAACTGACCATTTATGCGTCTGGGTCCCCATGGTGCCCCATATGGATGTCTCCCAGAGCACCTGCACATTTCTTCGGCTCATTTATATGCATATGTCCCCTCACTAGACAGTGAACTTCTTGAGGGTAGAGAGTGATCTTGGTCATCTCTGTGTCCTCAGAATGTAGCACAAAGCCTGTGCACAGTGTCCAGCAAATACGTGTTGGATGAATGATGGGGAGGTGCTTGGATGGCCTATTATGTCTATTTTCCTGCGTCCTTGGAATTGTCCCAGGTGGTGATGTTGGGGGGTGGGTGGGCACCAGCACCTGGGGATGCTGGGGTAGAGGTCTGCGCACCTGTCTCCCCTGGAAGCCTTTCTGGATTTCTCACACCCGCACTCATGCTTCACCTCAGGTACTTTTTTTGCTTTGAGTCCAGCCTCTCCTGCACTCTTTCCTCCACATCCCAGCATCTTTAGCTCTCCCAGGTTTGCTGTCTATGGCTCAAGTCTGGCATTGGTATCAGAACCATCCTTTCTGGTCCCATTTTGATCTCATAAGAGGTTTAAGAGGCAGGATAGGTGGAGATGACCTACCTCTATTTTACAATTAAGGACATTCAAACCCCAAGGAGTGGTGTCCAACTTCATACAATAAGTTGGTGGCAGAACTGGGTTCAAGATGATGGAGGGGGACAGAGCTGGGGGAAGTTTTCCAAATCAGGGACAGGCTGGGTTTTCCCCAGGGACATGAGGATCCTGGCTCTGTCTGCCCTGCTCCAAGACAGAAGAGACTCCAGTATGTCTGTGAGATGGCAGGGAGAGAATCCTAGAATCTTGTCCTCTGCCAGAACTCTCCAGACCTTCTGCAGTCTTGATGATTGCCAGTAGGTGCCGTCAGTCTGCAACTTTTTGGTTCTGTCCCTGCAAGTTCAGCTTCCAGCCCTTCTCTTCCTTCTATCACCTGGACAGTCTACACTTGGAGAAAGTAGGAGAGGGCCTAATTGCTTTGAGACTGAAATGAAAGACTGCTGCCTTGTGGAAGGAAGTAGGAAGCAGGAAAACAGTCTCTGATCTGCGCTTTGGCTTGGCTGCCTTGCCGCTTTCTAGGCTAAGTGAAGCTAAGCCAAGCCAAGCCCCCCCCCCCAAAAGTTCACAATGGGTCACGGATTGTGCCCTGACAGGCACTCTTACCCTGAAACCGGCTCCAGGACAGCAGAAGCCTTTGTGGGGGAGGATGGGTGAGTACCTGGGGGACCAGAGAGAGAACCTAGGAGATGGGTCTCTACTCAAATGTTACTCTAGGGTCTCTCCGGATCCCAGCAGGACTGAGGCCCTGGTGGGGGCATCAGGCACCAATAGGATCTCACAGAGGGCCTAGCCAGCCCCACAAACTAGCCCAAAGAGCAGTGCTGGCTGAATTAGAAGGCACCCCTTCCTCGAAATGCTTGACTGCCATCTGCTGGAAAACTGTCATAACAGCTACACAAACCTACAATGACCACAAGAGAAATGGTGCCCCCTGGAGTTGTGCGATACCCAATTTGCACACCGAGAGTGGCAATCTCCCTAGCCAATCCTCCTCTGGGGAAGGAGAGTCGGGCAGTAGAAGCAAACATCCAGGAGGAAGAAGAGGCTGGACACGTCCTTCTCCAGGAGTTTGGTGGATTCAGTTCTCAGGAAGGTAGAGAAGATCAGGACCCAGATGAGCCCTGGGGAGATAGGGAGCGCGCGGCCGGGGCGGCGGGGGGAGGGGCGGGGGGAGTTGGAAGGGCAAGTGGGAAGAGAGCCTACTAACTTCTTAGGGCCATCAGGCTCTTCTGGGTCCCTCGCTGGGGGCTTGCTTCCCTTTCCCCACTTCACCCGACTTGGTCTCCAGTGGTTGGGACTGGAAGCACCATGGTGGGGTGGAAAGGAGTCTGGCCCGGGAAACTGAATCCGCGGAGCCGGGAGTCTGGGCTAGGAGGTCGCGTTCCTGGAGGGCCGGGGGGCGGGGCTGCAGCTGCCTAGGCGCGGGAGGGGAGGAATCCTCCAAGGTCGGGGGAGGGGGCCAAAGAGCAGCCCCTTGGCGTCTCCTCTCCTTTCTCTCCCCTCCCAGGCTCCGGTTCAGAGGCGCTCTCAGCGCCTGCCACGGCTTCCAAACTGCTCCGCTTCCTTCTGCGGCAGAAAAGGACTTTCAGATGTTGTAGCAGCGGCGGCGGCGGCGGCGGCGGCGGCGGCGACTCAGGACAGCGCCCCCTCCCCCTAACGGCCGCCTCTCCCTCTCCCCCCGGCGCCCCCGCTCTCCCACCTCTGGGAAGGCGCTGGGGGTGTGGCCAGGGGCCGGTATAAAGTCCGGGGGAGCCGGTCCCGGGCAGCCGTTCAGTCCCCTGCCCCCCCGCCGCCCGCCGCCTGGGCCGGGCCGAGGATGCGGCGCAGCGCCTCGGCGGCCAGGCTCGCTCCCCTCCAGCCCGCTTGCTAACTTCCCTGGCTCCGTCCTTGTCCGCCCGCGGGGCCGCCCCGTCTCCCCGCGCCCTCCGGGTCGGGTCCTCCAGGCGCGCCGGGCGCTGTCCCCCGGTTCCCTGCTGCCAGTCTGCGCGCGCGTTCTCCCCTCCCGCGCCCCGCGCCCGCGCCCCGTCCTAGCTCGGTCATGCTGCCCCTCTGCCTCGTGGCCGCGCTGCTGCTGGCCACCGGGCCCGGGCCGAGCCTGGGCGACGAGGCCATCCACTGTCCGCCCTGCTCCGAGGAGAAGCTGGCGCGCTGCCGCCCCCCCGTGGGCTGCGAGGAGCTGGTGCGGGAGCCTGGCTGCGGCTGTTGCGCCACTTGCGCCCTGGGCAAGGGGATGCCCTGCGGGGTGTATACCCCTCGCTGCGGCTCCGGCCTGCGTTGCTACCCGCCCCGGGGGGTGGAGAAGCCCCTGCACACGCTGATGCATGGGCAAGGCGTGTGCATGGAGCTGGCGGAGATCGAGGCCATCCAGGAAAGCCTGCAGCCCTCTGGTAAGGTGCCCCTGTCCTTGTATGCCCTACTTGGTGTTCTCCCCTCCTAGATGTCCCTTCCCCATTCAAGCTGGCCTGGAAAGCCCTTGAAAATCTCTTGTGAGTTAAGGAGGAGGCAGGTACCTGGCAGGGCTGGACTGGCATGGGACAGACTCACCCAAGGAAACTGCTGTTGAGTCCCTAGCAGCCTGTTGCCACCAGCAAGGAAGATTGTCCCAGCCCTCCACCTCAAACCTCCCAAGGGTGCCTATTTGGGAAGAGAGGTCTCCATGGTAGTCCTGGCGCTGGTGCAAGAGTGCAACATAGCCTGACCTGGTCCAGCCAGCAGCCTGCAAGTGAGCGGCCTGGGGTCAGATAACTAGAGGATGGGGATGGCGGTGGCCGGGGCTTTCTGTCCCTGACCCTGGAATTTCCCTCATCCTGGCCACACATGAAACCCCAGGGGTCTAAGAAGCCAGGGCTTGGTCTGTAGACATTGAGGTGGGTGGGGTGGAGTGGGACATGTAAATTAGAGGGGCTTTGGTGGTGGGGGGCATCAGAGTTGCCCCTCCCCAAAGCCCCTAGACAGCTCACCTTGCTGTTTGAGAGGTATTGGGAAGACAGAGGCCTCTCTGCCAGGCCTGGGCACCTCATCCTGGCCTGGTATACGGGCACCCCTGTCCTCTCTCCTGGCAGGTGTCATCTGAGGTGGTGAAGAGAAGCAAGTCTTGGCTCTCAGCCCACAGCTGTAGAAACCAACGGGTGTGGGATAGGGAATAGAGAAAGGAGAGAGAGAGGGAGAGAGAGGGAGAGGGGGAGGCAGGAGAGGAAGAGCGAGAGAGAAGGAGAGGACAGGTTTCGAAGACTCTTTGCCCTAAACTCATTCTTACACTTTCTCTTTTTCCATTTTTCAGTAAGTCTCTCAGTTTCTCCTTATAATTGTTCTCAGTCTTTCGTTCTTTCGTATTCTTTTGTTATTTCCTGCTACATCTCTCAGTCTCTAGTTTCACTACCAACATTCCCGAGTTCTCCTTTCCTCAGTGTCTTCCGCCTCTTATCAGTTTCTCTTTCTCTATCTTGTTCCCTCTCTGCTTTTTGTCCTGCTTCTCTCACTTTCTCCTCAGCCCCTTTCTGTTGCTCTTTCTCTCGTGTCTCTGTCACTGTTTCTCTTTCTGTCTTTGTTCCTGTCTTTCTCTGTTACTTTTGGAATCTCTCTCTCTGTCTGCTTTTCTGTATCTCTGCCTCTGTTTCTTGTTCCCTCTCTGACTCTGTTTTACTCTCTCCGTGCCTCTGTCTGTGTCTGTCTCTTTTCCTGGTGCCTGAAGCTTCCATTGTTGCAGTCCGGATGCTGGGACTCCGGCCCCAAGCTTCCTGCCTCGGGTCCCAGACCGTTCCACTTCCTCAATCCTCTGCAGCTTGTTAGCGGAGGAAAGCAGGATGCAGGGAAAACAGGAAGGAGGTGGACCCCAGGGGTCTGGGCCTCAGGCCTCTCTGCCCTTCCTGTCCCTAGGCAGTGAGAGATGGGTCAGCAGAAAACATTCTAGGAGAAATGCCAGCCTGGCACCCGGCACATCTGGGAAGCAGGGGGGCCTGGGGGGGGGTGGTCCTGAGGGAGAAAGGCACTGATCCTGGGGCACAGATGCCGGTGTGAATGGGAGAGGAGGGGAACTGGTACCAGACCAGACTGGGAGTGAGAGCTGAGCCCTTGGGCTCCCTGAGTATAATGGGACCTCTTTTCCTTCATATCTCCGTCCTCCACTGGCCAGGGGAATGTATCCGGCACCAGATCAGAATGGGTGCTTCTCTTCTCTCACTGACTTGAACTCAGGGCAGAAGAGCCCTCAGAGGGTCTTGAGCACCCCTTCCTCCCTGGCTGGGTAGGAGCACCTCATCCCGTAGTGGAGGGAAATCGAATTCCCTAGGGGCTTTGGGGGAAATGGTATGAAGTTTGCCATTGCCCTGTGGACACCATGTGATTTGGCCTCTATGTCCCCTTGGCATTACAGGGTCCAGGTCTCTAATGCCCACCCTCTTCTTCCTTCCCTGTCCCGCACTCATGCAGGGTATGCAAAGATCTGGAGAGGGAAAGGGCAGGCCTGGAAAACCCTGGGGGAAACTAGGTACCTACTCGGCAAGGTGTGTCCATGCCTTCTCACCTCCTAATCATCACAGAAGCATCCCCTGCAGCATGTGAAAGGTGCTCCCTAGAGCTGTGCAACAGCCCTGCACGGTCTCTGGTGAGACAAGATGGCCAGAGCTCAGGCCTTATCCCCACTATTCTCTCTAGCCTTTCACTGTCAATAGGCCGCTGCCTTTCCCAGGTCCCAAGACTTGGACCCTCTGGCCTTGGGAATAGTTTGGCAGAGAGTATCAGGCTCCTCTTTCTGCCTTTTCCTCTTAGAGCTAAGCCTCAGCAGGTGACGGGGGGAGGTCAACCACTTAGCAGGCTCCTTCCCTTGGCCTGCTAGATCCAGCTGCCTACCATTTACTCCAGGAGCAGGTTTCCTCCTTCCATTGTAAGCCCCTGTCCCCTAACCTCCCCAGAGCCTTCCTGTCCCAGCTTTCTGAGCCAGGAAAGGTTGTAGATTAACAATCTTCTGCTCAGGCCCCCAGAGGTGGGGGTGGGGCGGGACTTGTGCGTCAGAAGTCCGCAATTCTGCATCAGTGGGCTGACCCTTGACTCATGGAACCTGGGGGAGTGGACAGTACGAAGATCAGTGTTTGCACTAGGGAGCTCCTAAACTGTGCTCTTGGGTCTCTCTGGGACAGGGTTAGGGCACAGACAGAGTGGGTTAATTTTTAGTCAACGCAGCAAATATCGTCCCCCTTACTTCAGTACTGGGAATCCAGTCATGTCATGGGAACAGGGCCTTCCCAGAAATTCTGTGCCTTGGGGGAGGTAGGGGAGGAGCATGGCTGCTTAACATTTTTTCTTGAGTATTGGCAAAGCCAGAATTATTGGTGCCTCGGGTATCAGGAGTCTTTCCATTTAAAGACATAGGAGCTGCAGGGATAAGTCTGTCCTCCTTCCCCTCCACCCAGGCTGCTGCATTTCTTCATCCTTAACGTAACATGGAGATGACGATGGGACCTGCCTCCCAGGCTTGGGGTGTCTGGCATGGAGTAAGAGCTCCATCAGTTAGAGCCCTGTTGAGGATGGTGATGAAGAAGAAGCTGAGAGGATTTTGGTCGAAACTTAAATCCTCCTCTGATGCTGGGATTTTTGAGGGACATTAGGGCAACTGAGCAAAGTAGGGGACATACAATGTTGTTGAGAGGGGTGAGGAGGAACTTGGTCCTTTGGGCTGCTGTAAACATGGGAAGAGCAGGCCAGCTTTCCTTCTGTCTGAGGCGTGCCGCCCGGCACGATGGGGAGGGGGATCCCCTGTGAACCCGACCTCGAAGTCAGAGCTGGGTACCTGGCATGGGTGATCTTGGTTTCTCTAGGCAGAGTCCAGGGGAGGAAAGAAAAGGCCCTTCTTGCAGGGTAGGGGGGTGAGCTGAAAGGCCTGTGTCTGGGTGGCTGGGCCCACCCACCTCACAGCCTCCCCCTGGGTGTCTTGAAGGGGACCGGGGCTGGAGTTGAGGAGGAATCAGGGGGTTGAAATCAGGCTGCCAGAAAGAGGAAATCCTCTAGCTTTGACCATGAACTTTTCAGCCAGTGGTGCCAAAGCCGTGAAGTCTTTTCTCTGTCTGGGCGCCTTACCCTCGGTTGCTAGAGCAAAGACCAAGGTTTGCGCTGTGTTTTTGTGTTGTTGGCCTAGCTCCAAGCCAGGGCTGGAGGAGATGACCTGGCCCACCTTGGAAGTCCCACCCCCTAAATAAGCCTTTTGGAGGTCAGAAAGTCAGATCTTTCAGGGAGCTACGTCTGACTCTGGGGAGACCCACAGGGATTGGGGTCCTTCCAGAGGGCCCCACCTGGGTGAGCAGGACCAAGTGGATGGAATTCCTGAGTAAGCAAGGAAGTAGCAAGAATTTAGCCAGCTTTGGAGAGTGGAAGGTTAGCATTTTTCAGAGGCCCAAGACTACGACCCTCGCCCTCCCAAAGGAAGGTGGATCCTGGGGTTGATCCTCAGTCTGCCTGTTAAGCAAGGCTGGGCAAGGAAAAGTTACAGATTAAATGGAAAGTCAACAAGCCATGGGTCAGGCAGAGTGCCCTGCCCCCAGTCCATGTCTCTGCCCAGGGCAGGGTCAGAGTGCCCGAGTGCGTGTGGGTGTGCCTGTGTGCACCAGCGTGTGCCTGGACACGTGATTGTTTTGTTTATGTTTGTGGTTCTTGGGTCCTGGCCTGTCTGTGTCTGAGCGGGCGGATATGGATGTAGTCTGTGTACCTATGTCCCCGTGAGAGTAAGCAAGCAGCTACGCTCCCTATCTGGTGATTCTTCTCGAAGCTTAGACTCGAGCTAGGGACAGACCGGGACCAGATCTGCAGAGTAGCGGAGCAGCTGGGAGTCGGCATGCTTGGTGCTAAGGAAGGACTGATCTCTGCGGAGTGCGCTTTTGGTGGGGTGAAGCAGGCTGGCCTCGGGCAGGAAGGGTCCAAGTATGGCATTGATGAGTGTCTGGACTCAAGTATGTGTGTTTTGGAGGCTTGTAGGATTCTTCAGTTCTTCAAAAAAGAAAAAAGGAAGCTTGCCTAGCAACAACAAAAAAGTGGGGAAACCAAGGAGGGGGAGGCCAGGCACACTGCCTGTGTAGCTTTCCCCAGATAATCCCCTTAGTGTGACACGGGGCCCTGGCCACACAAGAGCATAAGCTATGCTTCCAGCCTTGCCCTGTGGCCCATACAGTTCCCTGTTTCAGTGAGCAGACCCAGTTGTCCTCCTTTGTCCTCCTTTTTTTTTTTTTTAAGATCTTTATTTATTTACGAGAGAGAGAGAAAGCGAGTGAGAGAGAGAGAGAGTGCGCACAATCAGGGGAGGGTTAGAGAGAGGGAGAGAGAGAAACCCCCAAGCAGACTATGTGCTGAGTGCAGAGTCCTGCCCCTACTTGGGGCTTGATCTCACAACCCTGAGATCATGACCTGAGCCAAAACCAAGAGCCAGATGCTCAGCTGCTTAACCAACTGAGCCACCCAGACACCTCCGACAGTTGTCCTCCTTCATCGTGCCTCCTAAGTTAAGGGAAAAATATTCCATATATCCATTCATAACCCCCAAGAGTTAGTCATTTGTGAACTTCAACTCGTAGAAACTCAAGGTTAGAAAGCCTAGTTGTTGTTACATTTCTATTCCAGATCTCTCTATGTTCTTGAGGCCTTTACCGCCCTGATGGGCCACACTTTCAGGATGGGAGGCTCTCTACCTCCGTTTGTTAAGAAAACTCTTGCTTACTTCTTGAACCTGAGAACATTCGGCTTGCTTACCAAGAGAAACAAATGTCACTGCGCAAAGTAGTGCTTCCCTTTATGGCCATGAAAAGAAAGCAAGCTCAAAGGAAAGACCAAAACCTTTTCCAGGTTCCAAGGCTGCCCCTTGAATTAGCATCATGGGCTGTGGCACATGAGTCCTTTTGATCCCTTCTAGCCTTCTCCGGGTAAAATGGTGGTGCTTTTTTCATGTCTCAGCTCAGCCTCTGTTGTTTCAAGATTTGGATCTAATTCTTTTAGGTCTTCTATTTCCTCTTCCTCTCATTACCTACCTCCAGCCTACACCCCTGCAACACTGTGACCCCTTCCAAAAGTCTTATGCTTTTGTTCGAGGTGGATGCAAGGGCAGAGATCACTGGCCATTCTGGGCCTTTTGGGCAGAAAGGTTCCTTGGGAAGTCTTCAGGGAAGAGCCTGGATCCCAGATCTTTTTTCTGGTTCTGACCGAGGGTTTGGGGTCCATCTTCTTATGGCCCCCCTGACAATCCCGATCTTCTGAAATTTACC
This sequence comes from Nasua narica, assembly GCA_028533885.1. NCBI lineage: Eukaryota > Metazoa > Chordata > Mammalia > Carnivora > Procyonidae > Nasua > Nasua narica. The sequence goes on along the minus strand of CM052804.1, from coordinate 18,126,849 downwards.
CACATCTTTTGCTGCCCACATCGCAGGGAGGTCTTGCTATAGTGGATACTCCTTGGTTGACCCTTAAGAACTTGATGTCATCTCTGAGACTGGAGTCCCCTATGGACTGTCTTTCTTGGGATGTTAAATATGCAGAAGGACAGAGTATATCTATCTGCTCCATTTATTCCTTACCTTTAGTTCTTCTTTCTAAACCCGCTCTCCACCCATGACAAAACCTTCCCATCCTTGTGACTCAGTTTTATAAATAACCTTTGGTATGGAATCTTGACAAAGACTTTCTGAAAGTCTAGATTCCTTCTTGCCTGGTTTCCCTTTATCTACTTGCTTCCCCCCACACCGCCAGAACTAGGAGAATAAAAAGAGAACTAACCCCCCAACTAACTTTGGCTAGACGGAAAAATACCATTTGACCCAGAGGCAGCTCTGGGACTGCTGCCATGCATGGAGGAACCTGCTAACTCCTCAGAAAAAAAAAATCCTGACGCAAACCAGATGTAACCTTCTGTCAGGCTGCCAACATCTGGAATGCTGGCAGGGGCTTTGCATTCAGGCCAGCAGCAAGCTGCCAAGCCCAAGCATTTTAGAGGTGACTCTGATCTGCAGAGAGGTCTCGCAACCTCTTTCTCCAGCTCAGCCCTGTATTCCGGTTTTGGCTGCCTAGAGGTTGGAGTAGTGGCTACGATTCTGGGACTTCGGGATCGGGTTACTCTTGAGTTCAGATAGAGTCTTCAGGAGATCGCAGGGAGAGTGTGCGGGTCGAGCCTCACCACCCTCAGGGCCCTGGCTCTGGGCAATAGACATGGACTTTGGATGGAGCCCAAAGTCTAAGGATGGGAGAAACTGGGGGGTGGGGACTGAAGGGAGGTGTGAGGGTGTTTTTGGACCTGCGGCCACACAGTGTGTCTCTCACACACGGACTCACACTTTCACATGTAGGCATACACACCCGCTCCCGCTGCTTCTCTCCTGCTCAGCCAATGGGGAGAGCCTTTTGGGCCAGATTTCTCATCACTCATGGAAATTCTGATTTTGGCCATGTGGAAGAGGGGCAGCAGAGCCAACAGATCTGAGGATCCCCTGGTTGGCTCAGCCAGATGCCGAAAAGAGCAGGAAAGGAGACAGGAAGAAGAGAGCAGACGGAGTGGGGGATGGTAGGAGGTGGTGAATGGAGGAGGGTGTGAGATCTGGTGGGGAGGCCCCTGCCTGCCTTAGACCTCCCTGCAGGGCCCAGGGGACACTCCTGCTGTCTGCGCAGCTGCAGCTGGTGACTCATCTGAGGCCTGGACTGGGTGGGGTGAGGGACAAGTCAAGGACTCTAAGAAGAATATTCTCCTGAGGAAGTCCCAGGAGAGTGGGGAGGAGACGAGGGTGTTGCCCTCAATCCCCCCACCCCAAGGTCCCCTGTTCTTTCCCAGAGCCAGGCTGGAGAACCCCCAAGAAGAAAGCAAGGTGGGAGGCTGGGTTGGTGTGCTGCCCTGTCCTTTCCCGGTGCTGACCTCTCCCCATCTCGTCCTGACTGCAGACAAGGATGAGGGTGACCATCCCAACAACAGCTTCAGTCCCTGCAGCGCCCACGACCGCAGGTGCCTGCAGAAGCACTTCGCCAAAATTCGAGACCGCAGCACCAGTGGGGGCAAGATGAAGGTCATCGGGGTGCCCCGGGAGGAAGCTCGGCCCGTGGTGAGGACCTCTGACCTACAAATGCACATGCGCACAGGCACACACGCCACCCCCCCCCCCCCACTAGACCTGGACCATGTTCATTCAGCAAACATTCATTGGATGCCGACTGTGTGCAAGAGGTGCCTCGTATGCATCATCAGGACGCAGAGAATCCTCATTCCTTTCCTTGAACTTCCTTTCCTGCTCATCAGTTATATATATTGATGCAGTTGAAGTAATTGTTAAGTACAGAAATACTTCCATACTGGTGTGTAAAGTAGTCGTTGCTCCAAGCCTCCTGGTGTTTCTTAGCCCTTCTCTTGGATTCTCCATGTAGACTTTTTCGGTAACTTAGGGGTTAACGCTGGCCGTAGCAGGAGGCCTGGAGACCCTGCCCCAGGGTCTGGCTAATGTCCTTTCTGATGGGTTTAGAGGGATCCATGCCCAGTTCTTACCAAGTTGTTAATTGCCAGCTGTCCCTCCTGCTAGAAATCATTCCCTTCCCAACATCTCCCCAGGTTTCCACAACCACTTTCCCCCACAAGGTCCCTTCCACGCATATCGTTTTTAGAAGCTCTTTGGCTCGGGCTCCTCTCTTTAGTGTCCTTCCGCTCTGTCCACCGGGGTCACCTGAACGCTGGGCCCTGCCCGGCCTCCGGACCTGGAGCCTCCTTTCTGGGCCTTCAGTCCTGATCTGACCCCCAGCCGTGGCCTTCCTGCCTCCCTCCCTTCTGCTAAGCAGTTTCATTCTCCCTTCCTCCAGCCGCAGGGCTCCTGCCAGAGTGAGCTGCACCGGGCCCTGGAGCGGCTGGCCGCCTCACAGAGCCGCACCCACGAGGACCTCTACATCATCCCCATCCCCAACTGCGACCGCAATGGCAACTTCCACCCAAAGCAGGTGGGTCTTCATCCCCACTGGCTCCACCCTGGCCTCAGCTCTTGGGGGATTCCTGGTCTCTCCACGAGATGGTCCAGGATGGAGATCTCGGGAAGGGGAAGACCTCCCCACCCAAACCTAACCCCTTGGACCCTCCCCCAGCCTTACAGGCTCAGCTTATTTTGCTCATCACACTCATTTTGGAGATGAGGAAACTGAGGCCCAAAGTCACAGCGTGAGTTAATGGCAGACCAGCTGTCCTGCCTCCTCATCTAGGGCTACCTCCGTCACCACTTACCACTCCTACCAACCTCGACCTCCCCACACCTTCTCGCTCCCTGTACTGTACTTCCTTCTATGAGTAGTTCTCCTTTGCCATAGGATGTCTCAGGTTTCATTTGGGGATGGAGGGGCTCGGTCATGAAGGGTTAAGGAGGAAACTCAGCCTGCCCCTTCCCCCAAGCTGAGTAACCAAAAACTGGGGTAGAGCCAGGATGGAGGTAAAGCCAGATGTGACAGCCGGGAATGGGAGCTTTGGATGGAAACAGAGGAAGGAGTAGAGGAGGAGAGGGAACATGAATGCAGGAACCTCCACACTCCCTCATTCCCTTGGAACACGGGTTCCTCTCATAAGCCCCCAGGAGGCTAGGATATTCGGCAAGGTTGGCCTGCCTCGGCCCCATCTCTGACCCATGAGAGGTGGGCTTACTTGGAGGGGTGGCATATCTGGGCAGAGCCTTATACTGGGTGTGGCCTGGGGAGTCCTGGCCAAGGTCTTTCTCCAACTCTTTGTGGGCGTAGACACATGCATTCTCCCACCCTGTGCTCCATAGATAGATCCACAAAGTGGGCTGCTACTTGGCCAGTAGATGCCTAGACAGGAAGAGAAGGGCTGCCCCCAGGTCTGCAAATCCCAGGATGGCATGAGGAGGTTATGGGGTGATATGCAATGAGTGTAGGACCAGAAAGGGCCCCTCAAACCAGTGCCAAACCTACCCGCAAGCTTTATCCCAACACCAATTTTATCCTTGTTCCATTAAAAAAAAAGATTTTATTTACTTATTTGAGAGAGAGAGAGAGAGTGTGAGAAAGCACAGGGGGAGGGGCAGAGAGACAGGGAGAGAGAGAGAGAGAGAGAGAATCTCAGGAGCCCCATGTGGGGCTCCATCTCAAAGCTCTGAGATCATGACCTGAGCCAAAACCAAGAGCTGGATGCTCAGCCGACAGAGCCACCCAGGTGCCCCTATCCTTGCCCAATTTTTAAAAACTTTTTTCCCTCATTAAAAATATTAATAGATTTTATTTTCTAGAGCGGTTTTAGGTTTACACAAAAATCGAGCAGAAAGTACAGGATTCCCACCGACTCCCTCACCCCAGTTTCCCCTGTTAATGTCTTGGTTTAGTGTGGTACATATGCTACCACGAATTAAGGAACTAATACTGGTCCATAATTTACCTTAGGGTTCCCTTTTGGTTTTGTACAGTTCTATGTGTTTTCTTCCCCCAATTTTTATCCCACTGAAAGTTCTGACACTTGAGCCCTTTATCCCTAGACCAATGCTGACCTCTGAGACAACCTTCATTTCTTGGCCAAGATCTCTCTACTCCATGAGCTCAGAGGGTCCGTGCTCATAAAAGAGCCTCTGACTGCACAGGCCATCTTGGATCAGCTGTCTGACTTGGGCTGGGCTGGGATTGGGGCAAGCTGCCTGGGAACTGATCTCTCACACCCTTGTCTTGGCAGTGTCACCCGGCCTTAGATGGGCAGCGCGGCAAGTGCTGGTGTGTGGACCGGAAGACGGGAGTGAAGCTTCCGGGGGGCCTGGAGCCAAAAGGGGAGCTGGACTGCCACCAGTTGGCTGACAGCTTTCGCGAGTGAGCCCCGCCAGGAGGCAGGGGGCTCAGTGGCTCCTGCCGCCCCCATCCCCTAGAGGCTACAGAGCTGATCTGGAGCCTGGGTCTGAGTCCTGGCTCTGTCTCTGGCCCAGAAGTTTCCCTTTCTGTGTGTGTGTGTGTGTGTGTGTGTGTGTGTGTGTGTGTGCGCGTGGGTGTGCCCTTGGGGTGAGCCAAAGCCTAATGGTGTCTTTGGGCTTAGATAGTCTGAGAGGTCTGAGAGTGGCAATGGGGGACCCTGGTATGTCTTCAAATTGATCCTGGATTCATTCATTCATTCATTCATTCAGCCATCTAAAAACACTTATTGACAACATACTACATGCCAGCTCTAGTTTTTTAGCCCTGGGGGCTCTTATTTTGACTTTGTCTGATTTGGGCATTTGAGGCCACTTCCTATAAGCTGAGCACAAGCTTGTGGGGGAAGAGAAGTCCCATTTCCAAAATCAGAGAAGGAAAGTAGACATGTACCTTGACTTTTGTACCTTGTACCATTGTCCTTCCCCTCAATTTAGTTAGACAGTGGAGGCTGTAGGGAAAGTGTAGGGTGGCAGGTGATTCAATGGTCAGGAGTCCCAGAACCACTCCCGAAGCTCAAGCCTGCCAAGCTCCCCTTCTTCTCTTCCCCAGGCCCCTCCAGGGGGAAGGACCTATAAGACAAGCCCACCTTTGAAAGGTCTGGTGTGCCACGTGGGTGGTTGCCTGGCTGCCCAGACCCTGCTGTGCAGGAGGGAAGAAGGTCGGAAGAAATCATGCAGGACAGGGGGCTGGGGAGGTGGGGCCCATCTCTGAATAGTCAGGGCGGGAGGAAAGAATGCAGAGTGGGACTGCATGTGCCTGATGGAACAGAGGACATACGTGCTGGGGGGCGAAGGACTTGTCTGGGGTCCTGCTTCCTCCCCTGTTTGCGGTCACAGTCACAAAGTCGCCAGGATGACTCCATCCTTCCAGTGGCTCACCGCCTGTGGCTTTGCCCCCCTCCCTCCCTATACCTCCCTGTCCTCCAGGCTTTTCTGGCTTGACTGGATGGTAAGAGACTTAGGGACCTACCAGTTGGCCACGATGTCTTGTCCTTTTTTTTTTTTTTTTTTTTTTAACAAAACAGAACAAAACAAACAAACAAAAAAATCTAGACAATTGTGTTTGGTTGATTTATTTATAATTAGAGACAGGGATGCACCAGGGGTGGGAAGGAGGGTCATCGTGTGGTCCCCAGACCTATCCTACACGGTACGAGGATTGCAGAGTCAACCAATTCACCCTCCTCTTCCCTGCAGTCTCCTAGGGAGATTCCCTGTCCCCAAAGTCGTATGTGTTCAGACTCCTGGTGGGCAAATAATGGCTTCTGAAGGAAGGCAAGCAAGGACAGCCCTGCTGGGCCAGAGCTCTTTCTGGGATCATGTGGTATGTGAAGCTGGGGTATTTCCTAGGGCACCAGGCAGATTGGATTTGCATCTGGATTTGATGTATTAATTTAGTGGGGGAGGCACTTCTCTGAAGTTGGGGGAAGGGGGGAAACTCCAATGTACCCCACAACTCTCACTACCTAGATTCCTTAATGGGTGGTTGTGTCGTGATTTGATTCTGAGAGGATGGGAGTAGGGGCATCTTTGATCTTGCTGTCCTGAGTTCGGCAGGCTGTGGGCTCTTGGTGCGAGACGCGGAATTTGTGCCCGTGTGGTACGACTGGATTTCTGGCCATCTCCCTCCGCCCCTCTCCCCCATCTCTGTGCTCTGTGTGTGTGTGCGCGTGTGTGCACACTGATCTCCTGGGTGGGGGCCCCTTCTCAGGAGGTCACGGGCAGCCTGAAGTCCCTGTGCACCAAGTCTGCTGTGCTCTTGGGTGGGGGGTTCCCTCTTGTTGGGTTGTCTTCTGGATTCCTAGCCCTTCCCCAGTTCCAGAGGCACTCCCAGGCCTTTTAATTCTCTGGCTTCTGATGAGCTGGCCCCTGTGCTCTCCGCATCTTAAATCTGGGCCTGCAACCCTCATCTCTCTAGCTCTGCCTCAGTGACAGCATCCCGCAGCCATCTGGTCTCCCTGAGGTGCCACAAGCCACTGCCAGCAGTAGGAGATTAAAGAACAAAGTGACCTTGGCCCCCTGACCCCCGCCCTTCACGGAGCCCCCTACTTCCTGGGCTGAGGCCAAGGCCTGTTGGGGTGGGAGGTGGGTGCAGGCTGACAATTAAGTTTTAGGTCCTTAAACCAAATGAATGTAGAGAGAGTATCTCTTTCAATTCCCCTTCTTTCTCCAGCCCCCCTTCTCAAGGCTCTATACTGGTACCGTTGGCAGTGGGTACTCGGAGGTCCTTTTCCCTTTGTGGGCCTCCGGGAAGAGCTGGATCTGCGTGGAAAATAGCTGCATGTACGGCCCAGGATGTGCCTTTGTTACATCTGCATATTTGTGGTTCGTGTGTGTGGGTTTCAGTGTGTGTGCGTGCGTGTGTGTGAATATAGCAAAGTGATACTTCTGAATATACGAAGCGAATATACAAGGTGAGATGCGAACGCATGTGTACCGGGTGTGGGCGTGTGTAGAAGAGACGCTAAGTCGAGGGGCGTGTTTATGTGGGCTGTGTGAATCCGTGAATGTACGTGACGTGAGGCGGGAGGGAATGGAGAAATTCGCAGAGTCTGTATGTACTTTCCCTCCAGGCTGTGAACGAATAGGGACTCATTAGGTGTCCCCATTGTGGGACTTGCGGGAAGCTTAAGCACCAAAGAGTAGAGGATATGCACTTTGGGAAAGAGAATTACACATCCCACAGAAACACTGTCCCCCACCTACCCCTGGCGCTTGCCTTCCCGATCTGGGAGACAGGTCCTAGGTGTCTAAAAAGGAAATAAAAGCAGCTCTGTGTCAGTGTGGACGCGCTCTAGCTCCCAGGCTAGAGGAAGTACACTGTCCTGGGCAGTGTCACGGTGGGGAGAACCAGGCTCCAGAGGAGAATTGCTGGACTGGTTTGGTTTTTCTAGCCCCCGCCCCCTCTCTGCCCAGCCATGGCCTCCAAATATCCTTGGATGGTCGCTCTAGTAGCCACAGGGCATCAGCATGTCTGGCAGAGGTGGAAGGGAGGAGGGGGCAAGGACGAAACTCTTGTGTTCTGTTGGGACTGGCCCAGGTAAACTTAAAACTGAAGTCCTTGAGGGCTCTGCTCTGCCTCCCCAAGAAATGTTATTCCCCTTCGCTGTGGCTTGGAGCAGGCGGGTGGGAGGCACCCCACCAGGATCCCTTAGCCCATTGGTGCTGATCTACTTCAGGCATTTGGTTTCCATTTCCCAGCTCATTAGTGGAGATCAGGCCCTGCTGTCGCTGAGATTGGGGGCTGGGTATTCCACTGGCAAGCCAGCAGGGTGGGAGTAGGGAGAAAAAAGGGGAGACTTGGACCCACTCCAGTATTGGATTCAGGCGAGGGCATCTCTGGAGAGTTGGCCAAGCTTCCTGGCTCCGCCTCCTACGAAGGCCCCTCGGTTCCAGCTACTGCAATCCCTTCAGCTCCTTCCAGGAAAAGGCTGCTTGTCCCAACCCCTCTGCCCTCTGGGCCAAACTCAGCTATACCAAGCTGCTCCAGGAATGTTATGAGGCATGCAGGACTTGGGGTGCCTCCTTGGCCCCCCTCCCTGGAGGGGATATGACTGTGTGATAAACGACCCTGAACCATTCCCAGCCAGAGAAACTCCCCCTGCATTCCAGACCCCTATGGCCATGTCACCTCTGACCTAGAAAGAGAAAGTCAAGATGATGTGGGAGGCGGGCAGGCAGCTGCGACATTGGGTCAGTTGTTGGGTCCGGGGGTCCTCTCAGGGCAGAGGGGAGGAAAGGGCAGTTTTCGAGTCAGGGGAGAGGATCAACGGGGAGGAAGTGTATTCATGGGGGAGGAGAGAGTTAATGAGAACAATAAGTGGAGGAGAGACAATGGGGCAGACCTTTGGGCGTCCCGTACCCACGTACCCACGTACCCACGGGGGAGTAGACATCACTTCAGCCAGCCAAGGGTCTAATTAGATCTTCACTGTCAGAATGATCTGTCCCCTCTATGTCTGAGGCCCCAGGGCCTGGGGAGAGTTAGGGTCAGGGAGCAGAAGTGGGGGTGCTGAGGATAATTAGAAACATGCTCTACTGAGTGAGCAGGCGCCGCCAGGACCATTTTTTCTCCCCCTACCGCCCCCCCCTCTTCCCCAGGTCCTCAACCCCCTTCTCTGAGACCTGGAGAATTCCTGCCAGGCTACGGGAGGGGCCGGTGGAGCCTGGGAGTAGAAACCCGGTGGGATTGGCTTCCTGGGCCCTTACACAGTCTCTAAAGTGCAAACAACATATTTTCGCCATGCAATGGTATTTAATTACACATAAAAACAGAGCCATTAAACTGAAATTAAACCCTTGTTGGAATCACTTAATTCAGGGCATGACAAATTGCTTTCAGTGGAGGCGGCAGTGGAGTCCCCCGGGGAGAGATGGAGATTAGCAGCTTCCATGGCTGGCTGGGTCCCCTTGTTCTCTTTAGAGCTGGCTCCCTTGCCAGCTCTAAATTCTGAAATTGGGATTGACCTTCTTCCTAAAGACCACCCAAGCCAAGGGAAACCTCTGGGTTGTTTCGGACGATAGAAATGGAGGGTTGGGGAATCACTGTCCAATCCAGTTTTAGACAATAGCAGCTGATTTTATCGATGGGGAAGTCGAGACCCCAGCGCCAAAGTCATCCAGGGCCAGGACTAGGACCCTGGCACCAAGGCATCACCAGGAAGGTTGTTTTTTTTCAGGCTTGTATCCTTTCATCCTGCACCTGGAGACTGAAGTTGGGACTGGTCAGGTGAGGGTTGGGGAACCTCCCTAGCTGGGGTGGGTAGATGTCTCCAGAATGGGGCTCCCCGCTGATCCAAGTCTAGAGATGGCAGGGAAGGCAAAATGGTAAGCCCTGGTCGTTTACCACCTGGGTGCGGTTGGGCAGGTGGGACTCTGTATTCCTATGAGCCAAAGTTTTCCCATCTGTTGAAGATGGGATCATAATTCCTAGTAAGACTGCTGGGCGGAATGCAGAACAGGACTTGGGGCCGAGTTCAGTAAGTGATTCTATTAGACTTCCTCCTCAGAACCTCTCCTTCCCCATTTGTGATAAGATCCAGGTGGGACCTGGTGGTTTCCATGACCTTCGCTTGCTCTGACTCTGTTTGCAGCCCCTTTCCCTCCTTCCAGGGCCCTCTTTCCTTCAGTTTTCCACTCTCCTCTGTAGTCTGTCTTTCTAACATGGACATAGGTCTGGGGTCTATACTGTTGCCCCCTAAGATTTGCCTGCCTCACTTTGTCTTCCAGTGGCTGTGTGAGACCCAGCTGGGAGGTGAAAGGAGATCTAATGGGACAGGAACTGCACTCTGCGGAGGGGTTGGAGTGGTGGGAGGTTCCTGTGCATAGCCTTCCTCCCCCATGTGCCCTCTATGATCTGGGGAACTGCTCTGATTAGAACCAAATGGGTCTGCTGTGGCCGGAGGCATCTCAGAAGTCCACACACTCAATGCAACCTCGACCTCACCTAAGGAGGGGAGGTGGGTGTAGATTAGGGGAAGTGCAAGTAGGGGAAGCGGGGACCTGGGGGGTTCTCTGTGCCCAGCTAGGAGAGAGAGTCTTTCCCTCTTTCTTACTCTACCCACTAGTGGCCTGGGAACTTTTCTATTAGCCCAGGAAGGGCAGCAGTGGGGCGCTGACCAGCTGAGGACACGTCTGTCACCGAGGCTTGGGGGGCAGCCCCCCCCCCCCCCCGAACATATGACAGCCTCCTCCACCTCTGCAGTGAAGGTCAGCTGCAGGTTACCCAGTAAGGGCTGAACACTGCCTCCTGCAGTGGCCTCAAGGTCATTCCCCTTCCCCTTGGCCTCCTAGGCCTTGGTGGACAGGGAGGTTCCTATGTTGGGGGTTGGGGTGGAAGGGCTGGGGCCCAGGGTTCCCGTCATTGCAGGCCTGGCAGCTCCCCGGTTGCAGATGGCTCCCCCCATCAGCCTGGCAGCCAGCACAAGTGCCTTACAGCTGTACCTCTCCTGGCTTGCCCCGCAGAAACTGGAGAGGGAGGCAGGAGGCTGAGGGGCACAGAGGGGCACACATGGGTTTCTGGGGTAGGTCTGGGGCAGGCCAGGCCAGATGCCCAGCAAACCCAGGTTGCTGGGAAAGTGAGAACGGCAATGAACACTGGGGGCTTGGGACTGGGGGCGGGATGGGGGGGAGCTACCTTACCCTGCAGGGGCGGGAATGGGGGCTTCCTGGGAAAGGATTGTGGGGTGGGGGAGGGGCGCGCTTCCTGGAAGGGCCGGGGCTCAGGGTCCCTGCCTCCCTCCCAAGCCCTGGTTTCTGAGCAGAGCCAGAGCTTCTAAATTGGAACAGCAGGGAGGGAAGCCCAGTCTTGTCCCCACCCAGGGGAAATTGGACCAGACTGCTCAGGAAATAAATTCAATTTTCCAGCATCATGGAAGGTTAGTCGGACAATAGAGGTTTTTTTTCCCCCAAAAAACATAAGTAAAAAAAAGTCCAATTGCCTTTGGCCAAGCTGTTTCCCAACTTCATTTCTCAGCCTCAGTTCAAGGCTTTCCATTCAAAGTGACATGTGACTGCTCAGTGACCCTGGCCTGATCGCTGGCTGTGTGAAGGGTCAGGCCGGGCCAGCCCGGAACTGTGACCCACCCCCACTTCCAAAAGCCCTGGGCAGTCCTTGCCCCATACAAGGAGGGAGGGGTTGTGGTAAAAACAAAAACCCTCCCCAAAAGAGATTTTGAGTTTAGGGGTGGGTGAGTCCCAAATCCCAGGCAGTAGGCCCAGAAGGGTTTATGTAAGAAATGTAAACTGGGACCTTAAAAGTTTTGAAAAGTTTTCTTTTTTGGGAGAGGGGTGGGGAAGTTTGCCTTTAAAATGCAAAGGGATTTTGTAAATCCCTGCATGGGGATGTTCTTGGGGTTCAAATGAGGGGAGCCAGCCCACAGGCTGGGGAGGGGCTACCCTCCCTTTGTGTTCTCTGCAGATGGTGGCCTTGTAGGGGACTCGGCCTGGCAGAGGAAGGGATGGTCAGCACGATCCAAAGCAGAGGGCAGGTCTGGAGTGGGGGGAGAGCAGAGGCTGTCCGCAGGCAGATCCCATAGCTCTAGAGTGGGAGGTAGCGGTGGGGAAGACGGCACGGGAAGCTTTGGGGGAGAGCCGGCCGGTATCTCACAGGGTGCATGTCCGGGGAGAGAGGATGGCTCTAGCCCAGTGGCTGAGAAAGGTCACTATCAAGAAGCCCAGGGCTGGGAGCAGCCTTTAAGTTTTTCTCCAGCTCACCCATTACCCAGATGGGAAACGGAGGCCTACTGGGGTCTGTGACTTGCTTGTCTGAAGGTATAAAGGTGGCAGAAGTGGATTAGAACTCAGGGCAATATTCTATTTGCACTATCTCCTAGTGAGTACAGGGGGAATGTTTGGGCACCCACCCTTTCTGTAGGAAAAGACTCTTCAGGTACCAGAAAGGGGAAGCTAAGTAAGGGCTCTAGTTGGGGAGAAAGGAAGGAGGCCCTGAGGGAAGATTCTGGGATTCTGGGTGGGAGATTATAGGGGTAGATGTGCCACTTTCCAGGCAGGAAGAGGGAGGGTGACTTTGTCAACATCCTGGGCAGCCTGGGGTGCGGGACCTAATCTCTGATTCGAGAGGAGGGGTTTGGCTGAGACACCAGAGGAGGGGTTTGGCTGAGACACCAGAGGAGGGGCAGACAGCCCTACCGGTGTATGTGGGGATTGGACTTTTTGACCTTGGGTTCAATAAGCTCTAAATATTATTATTGTCATTGTCACCATGGGTTTGGGTCCAGATTGCTTGGGTTTAAATCTCAGTGCGCTACTTATCATGGTTGGACCCTGAGAGACTGACTTAGTCTCCTACTCCACAGTTCTATACCCATCAAATGAGGATAAATAATAGTACTCCTGCAGTATCGCTGTCAAGATTAAATGAGATAGGGGCGCCTGGGTGGCTCTGTTGGTTGAGCGTCCGAGTCTTGATAAATCATGAAGCTAGTCAACGGCAGAGGGGACCTGCCACCCACATCTGCCTGACCACCCAGGCTTCTAATTCTTGATGCAGAAGAGGGAAGTTGAGCGTGTGTGTGTGTGTGTGTGTGTGTGTGTAGGTGAGAGTCGCGTGAACTGGACCAATGATATGTCCCATCTCAGTGTTCACGGGCATCACATCTCACGCTGCGGAGGGCAGAACATCTCTCCCGGGGCACGTGCAGACCTCTTCTCCGTTCCCTGCCCAGCCCCAGTGTGCCTAATGCTGCCGTGTTCAGCACATGCTTGGTGAATGAATGAATGAGCAAGTGAGTAGCATCTCCCTTCTCCTTTCCCTCACGTTCTCTGGTTCCGTCCTCCTGGCTCGCCTCTCTGGCCTCCAGGCCTGCTGCAGGCCAAGTTCTACTTGACTTCCTCAACAAGGCTCGACTGCAGGGAGGTGAAGGCTGGGATGCTTTCTAGGAAGCAGAGGCTTACAAAACAAGCCCCCGGCTGCCTCTAAGGGCAAGGGTCAGGAAGAAGAGAGCCCCAGCCCAGCCGGCACAGGGGGACTATGGGAGTGGGGAATGTGGCTGGGGCAGGATTGAATTGTGACCTTCCAGATTCGCAAGCCCTAACACCCAGTGTGATTGTATCTGGAAATAGGATTTTTAGGAGTTAAAGTTAATTGAGATCAGAAGGGTGGGGTCTTAATGCTAGAGGCTTGGGGCCTTATTAAGCAGAAGAGAGAAATTTCCCTCTCCAGGAGCCCACGCTGAAGAAAGGCCATGTGCACAAACAACGAGAAGGTGGCCGTCTACAAGCCAAGAAGAGAGCTCTCACCAGAACCCAACTATGCTGGCACCTCAGGCTCTGGAACCGGGACAGAGTTTGTCTGTGGTTTCAGTCTCCCAGTATTGTATTACGACTCCTGAGGAGACTAACACCAGGGGCACTGGGAGGCCCTGGTCCTGCTTTTTCCCATGTGGCCTTTGAGTCAGAAGAACCCAAGACCCAGGCCTAGATCAAGTAGGCTCCCGTCCCAGCCTTTCTCCTTAGGCTCTTATCCCTTTCCTTGGGCTTGAAGTCCCAAGTCCTCACAGCTTCCTCATCTGGTCACACTTCTCCTCAACCCAGGCCTCAGGTCTTGTCTCCTGCCCCCATAGCCATATTTTTAAAGCACAAATCTGGTCCCTGACTCCTTGGCTGAAAAGCCTCTGATGTCTCCTCATTGCCTATAGAAAGAAATCCAAGCAAGCTGCCATGTTTGATTGTGCATTGCACAACCTGTGCAACAGTACACAAGGGGTCTCGAGTCCAACCTCATTCATTCACTCACTCATCTATTCATTTAACAAGTATTCATTCTCTAGACATTTTCAGCTTAGAACCCAAGGTTTTTGATAATCTGGCCCCTGACTCTCCTTTGCTTCCTCTGTCACTTATTTCCTTGGGTGCCATATACTTTAGCCACACTGAACATGGTACTGTGTCATACCTGTGTGTTTTGCACACAAATTCACCCATCAGCTCGTCTGAGAATGCTGAGACAGCACGGGTCCAGATCTGGAATCCTATTTCTCTGCCATTTCCCAGCTAGGAGAATACAGGCAGGTTAACCCTCCGAGCCTCAGTAAAATGGGATTAAACACATATCGTGTGCCTCACATTGCAGTTAACACATAAGACCCTCCCAATAAAAGTTGGTTTCCCCACTTCTTTGTATGCTAAACTCCTTTTCATTCTTGAAGACCCAGCCCGAATGTTACCTCCTTGGTAACATCGCCCTCATTCCCTCCAAACGGGTAAAGTTTACATTCCCTGTTTCCACTCTTCCTGCCAGCCCCACATGGCACTCACAAACGTCCGTTAGAAGGCTATTGCACTGATCTGTTTTCCTGGCTCACATGAACAAAGCATCCAGCCAGAAAACCCTTGTTGCATGAAGCGAGGCACCAATCCCTAGGTTGGGAGCCCTTTACCTCCCAGTCCTGTCCTGGTACCAAGCCCTCAGCCTGTTGGATAGCTTGAGAGTTCAGGACAGGAGGTGGAGGATGAAGGAGCAGAGGTGAACAGACAGAAGAGCGGGGCACGGAGGGGGGCGTAGGTGGCGGGGTGAGGGTGCTTCAGCCTTCTGGGGAGGTCACTCTGTAGCCAGAAAGGAGGCAGGGTTCAGAGAGGGTGGCGGTCTGAGGCTTGAGAAATGATTGGCAGTGCAGGTAGCTGCCCCTCTCCCTTCCCTTTGCCTCGAGCTGGGCTCTGCTGTGGGTCCAGCCCCCCGGGGAAATTACAGGGGGCAAGAGTGAGAGGGAGGAAGGTTTTCCTGTAAAGAGGGAGAGGACAAGTTTGAGGCAGGAAGGTCAAGAAGGAATGAGTTGAAGAAAGGTGAGGGAGAGGAGAACCCAGGGAGGGAGGGGGAGGGAGGGCTGGGCGGGTGGTGTACGTGTGTATAGACAGAGGGTTGGGGAGAGCTAGGAAGTCGAGAGGGGTGACATTGGAAGGTACTGGGGAGGGAGGCTTCAGAACAAGGGCTCCAAGGCCTGGGACCTCCTGAACAGAAAACTCTTGGAAGACCAAGAAGTCTATGAAGACTCCTCCCCTCCTGGCTCCAGGCTTGGTGACCGTCTTTCCTCTCCTCTGCTCACCACCCCTCCTATCCTTGCTGGGCTGGCCACTCTGTCCATTGGCAAGAGTCTAAGTCAAGTTCTTTGCTAAATCTTCCTGGAGGAAAGATGAGCTCTTGTAAATGCAGCAGAGATGTTACCTTCCATGGACAGGGTCCACGGCCAGGTCGAGCGGGGGCTGGGGTTGGAAGATGGAATTCAAATTTGGTAGCAGGAGGGGAGGCAGTCTCCTCAACAGCCATTCAAGGCCATTGGGAGGGTCTCTCCGCAGGTCCTCCAGGGCAGCTCCCGCCACTGAGTCCAGAACTCGGCCTAAACAGAAGCAGCAGCTCTCCTTCCTAAGGCCCCTTAGGAAAGTGGCTTTCCTGAGGCCCCTCTGATAGCACTTGGCAAGGCTCGGACTGCCGGCTGGCAGAAGCTAGTGGTAGAACCCCCGCGCCTGGGGCAGGACGAGGAAGCCCTTGTCTATTTCTCTAGGGCTGAGCTGGTAGCTCAGGGCACATCTGGGTTTGGAGACTCTTCCCGCATCCTGCCCGTGTTTCACCTGCCTCTTCTCGCCCCTCAGGGAGCCCGAGTGAGACCTCAGAACCTGGCAGGGGGGCCACACAGACCCACCTTCAGCCCTGGGACACGGGCGAGATCTCAACTCTGTCTTCCTGGCAGAAAGGCAGCAAGGAGTCACAAGGAAGAAACTGGCGCGTGGGCCATGTGGGGGACACGGAATGGCTGGAAAGATGGTTTATGAGGGGAAGCCAGCGCAGACTGTACTGCTGTGGCCAGGGGGGTGGGGGGGGGGGTGTTCTCTATGACACAGCCACCACCTGCCAACTCGGGCCTCCTCTCTGTTCAGGTCTCCTCCTCCGAGCCGGCTGCCCCGAATGCCTTAGAACCGACAGTTATGCCAAGACAGATGCTTTATTTTCCATAGACCTACACAGGAACCCATGGGTAAAGGGGGGGGGGTCGCTCCGCCAGCCTCCTGAACATGCCCTTGAGAACCTGTCTAGTGCTCTCTACCCCCCAGGGATGGGGCGGTGCCTGAGCACAGGCTGGGTGGGCGGCTCTCAGCCAGTGGTGCCAGCCCAAGGCAGCCTCAGTCCGGATTGGTTTCCCGGGTTGAGATCGCAATCTGTCAGACCCAACTTTGGCCAAAGATAATGATAACGATGGGGTGGCAGGGCCCACCGCTGGGGGAGGGGGTGGGCACTTGCTCCTTGTAGAACAAAAGTGGGCTTCTTCTCAGAGCCTCCTCTTCCATCCTCACGGTGTGGTTTTCTTAGGACCCCAGGCCTGTTACACAAAGGATTCCAGCTTCTTGGGAGACTTGATGGAAGTGGGGGTGGGGAAAGACTGCCCAGCTTCTCCAAACTTCTGGAGTTGGCTGCCTGCACGCATTCTTGACTCTCTGCTGCCCCCGTGTGGCTGTAAGGACCCTAGAGGCCCTCCTGCTGGGTTAGTCTGTGTCTGTGTGTGTGTTTTGGGGACCAGGGGGCACTCGGCAGGTCCAGAGCTGAGGCAGAACCAGAGAAAGATGGCCCTTGTGTCTGCTCCGGAGAGTGGGGGGGTCTCCCTGCCCCCACCTAGCTCCTGTGGGTTAAATAGACAGCATGAGGGCCGTTGTGACGCCCGCTGGGGGACACTTGCTTACCAAAAAATTGAAAAAAAAGGTAGGGCTGATACTGCGACTAGACATCAGGAACATGAAGGCACTTGGGTGGTCACTGACCTTGGGGACAAGTTCCCCCCTTGCTAAGCTGCCCTGACAACCGTGGCCACACTGGCCTAAAGAGTCCAGGGCAGACAGATTCTGCTTGGTCCTGGGAAGAGCTGCCCAAGGAGCCCTTATGGAAGTGGGGAAAGGAGCAGATCTGGAGGGAAATAGAGTCCATCTACCCCTCCTCCAGTCGAGCCTGGGGCGAGGGGCCCCTGGGTCCTGACCCAGCACCTGCTGTTTGCCATGACAGAGAGTCAAGGGCTCTAAGTCAGGCTGCTGCGTTGGTGGTGTCCCAGGTGACGGAGGCAGGGGTCCTCAGAGGTCGTTTCCACACGGGTCCTCAGATGCGGGCATGCTTCCGAATCTCAGGGAGCTTGTTCATCCTTGCTCATCAGAGTCTCAGAAGCACAGATGGTCCTGTCCGTTGGCCTCTTTTTATGGTTGAGGACACTGAGACAGCTGGGTCTGGATGAAGGTCACTGCTGATGGTCATAGGGTTTCCAGGGTTTCAACGTGACACCGTTCTCCTCCAGTACAATAGATCAGCTCATTAGTGTGGCCACAAGACCCCTGCTCAGGGGTTCAAGCCCCCTGGGGATGTCCGGGAAGGTGTGCGGGCAGCGCCCTCCCTCTACATCCTTTCTGTGTCCCGCAGCAGTGCACCTACCAGGCCGATGACCTGGGAGGCTGGCTGGACCGGGTCGTACTCCGCAAACAGGTGGCACACATTCTCCTGTGACTCCGTCTGGCTTTTGGCCACAAACCCGAAGATCCTGGTGGGAGAACATAGCCTGAGTGAAGCGGGGGGTCTCAGAGAGGCTGGGAGGGGTGAGCTCGGTACGGTGCTCTGACCTGCCCCTTCCCCAGCTCTCCAAGGGTGGGATGGGCCTCCTCTGTCAGACCGGGAGATCCCTGCATTCAAGACCTGGGTTTCTCTCCTTTTGAATGGGAGCTCCCTGAGGACAGGACGTATGTATTCCTTTTTTAATTTAATTTTATTTATTTATTTTTTGGACGTGCATATTCCTCATCAGAGTGGAAGCTTCCTGAGGGCAAGGATGTGTTTTTTTTTTTTTTTCAAGGATGTGTTTTGACCATCAGACTGGGGCATCCCCATTGATGAAGGCTCCTTGAGGTTAGAGCCTGTGCCTCCTACCTAAGACCGAGGGCCCGAGGCTCATGTCTCCCCCTTCAGACTGGAGGCTCCCTGAGGACCAGGGCCTGTGCCGCCCCCATCGAAACCGTGGGCTCTCTCTATCAAAACAGGGCCTCCCTCCTTCCCTGAGTTCCTCCTCTTGTTGGGTCCCAGTTTCTGGCCCAGGGGGACTTTCAGGATGACTGACAGGGCACAGGAAGGCCTTACCAGGAGGGCTTGCAGTACTTTTGCCACCTGTGGGAAAGGAAGACGGGCAGGAATGAGTACCGAGGCTTCTCTGCATTCCACAGGACTCTGGTGGAGCAGCCGGACAATGGGCAGCTGGGACCACACCCCACCAGGTCCCACCCTCCCTTCATCCTGTTGTTCCTGGCCCCTCGAGGTTCACAGCTTTGTCCGTGACCCCGGTCCCAGAGTCGGCAAGAAACCTCAGTGGGCAGCTAGACCCTGGATGGCTTTGTGAGTTTGGCCCAGCCTTGAACTTACTTCCGTTGCTCGGGGTCCATGCCACAGAAGCGGAGGGTGGTGAGGGGGTAATGGCGCCGGAAAAACACCCTGGAAGAGAAAGACAGCTCGTGAGAGCGCATCCCAGTGCCATGACCTACCTCCACCAGCTCCAGCTCGCCCAAAGGTCAGATGCCCTGCTCTCCAAGAAACCTCCCGATTAGACCCCTTACAGCCTGGCATTAACTTGCCCACTACTCGGCCCTGGGGCACATGTTTGCACTTCTCTCTTTTCTTTCATTTTTTTTTTTTTTAAGATTTTATTTATTCGTTTGAGAAAGAGAGAGAGAGAAAGAGCACTTGAGCAGAGGGGCAGAGGGAGAGGGAGAAGCGGATTCCCCGCTCATCAGGGAGCCTGGTGCAGGGCTGGATCCCAGGACCCTGAGATCATGATCTGAGCCCAAGGCAGACTCTTAACGGACTGAGCCACCTAGGCGCCCCGAACCTGTCTCTTCTCATGCAGTGAATCTGTCTTGTGTCTTACGTATTCAGGTGTTCTGCCCTCTCTCCGCTCCCTGCCCACGGTGTCATTTAGCTGCTTGAGGGATAGGAATGGTGTCTTGCTCATCTCCTGTTCCTCCAGCCCAGGACCAGGATCCTGCCAGACTGGGAAGCCCTGAGCCCGAGGAAGGAGGGATTTCATCCTCTGTGTCCCAGGGGGCAGCCAGAGTCTGGCCTTCTGCAGTCATTCCATGAGGGGATGCCGATTTAACCAGTGCCCAGTGAATACTGGTTAATTCCATCGCCACCGGTCACGGGGAAGGGGGACTTTGGTAGGAGGTCTTTGGCGTGAGGCCCAGAAAGGGCAGAGAACTTGCCTGGAGTCACTCAGCAAGCCACTGACCACGTGGGGTCCGCATACTGAATCGCGCCTTCATCACTGATCCACGGCCATCTCGGCCATCCCCTCCAGATCCCCCTGCCCTGCGCAGCAGCCCCAG
Source organism: Nasua narica (assembly GCA_028533885.1). Classification (NCBI taxonomy): domain Eukaryota; kingdom Metazoa; phylum Chordata; class Mammalia; order Carnivora; family Procyonidae; genus Nasua; species Nasua narica. Next base: position 18,107,478 of record CM052804.1, on the reverse strand, counting down.
GGCCGGGGAAGTCCCTTACTTCCTCTGGACGTCGGTCAGGGTGATGCCCTGCTCAGTGACTTTGAAGTGAACCACGGTGGGCGTGGGGAGGACGTCCCTCTCCAAGGTGGTTGAGATGGCCTTCCGCACCGCCAGGGCTCCGCTCAGGGTCTCTATGCTCACGGAGGTCAGGTACAGGGCATGGCAGCCTGTGGGAGGTAAACGCCGTGCTCAGGCCTTGCCAGGATCCACCATGCAGGGACAGGTGGGGTCCCCCCGGCCCTGGTCTTCCCTCTGCCCAGAGCCAGGCGTCCGGGCTCTTCCTTGTTCAGGAATCCAGTGGGGCTCCTCTGAGCCACCAGGTGGGCAGGCAGGAGTGTGGCGGTGACTGCAATTCAAGGCCAACTCCAGCGGCCATTGCTTGGCATTGCTCTGGCCTCTGGCCCTCTGGGGAGCAGGCTGTTGCCTGCTGTGTAGCGATGTCCAGGCAAACCTTCCTTCTGTCCAGAAGCATGCTTGGCCCTGCCTCCACCTCTACCCACCCTGGGGCCCTGCTTCATTGTCGAGGGAAGGTGGAAAAGAATGGGGAAGGGGCACCCGGACAAGCGCTGCTCTGTGCCTGGCGTCCGGCTGCAAGGGGAGCAACCTTTCCCCTATAGAAACCCCCAAGACTTGGACCTGACACTCCACAGAGGATCCCAGACCCAGAGATCACCTCTAGGGCAGGTCCCTCAGAACCAGCGAGACCCCAGCACGTCCACACGTGCCCATGTGTCTGCAGGATGGGGTGTAAGCCCACCAACCCCGCTTTCTCTTGCCACCCCCGCGCTTGCAGCTTCTCACCTCCAGGTTTATAGGGATGGGGAGGACTGCGGGGCACCTCGTTAGGGACAAAGAAACAGAGCTGTGGTGGGAACATGTGTGGACCTGCGTGTGCGCGTGTGTGCGAGGGGCTGGGCGGCACCCTCCGGGGGCGCAGGCAAGCCTGGAGCCTCCCCCGTGCCACTCACCTGCAGATTTCTTCAGGCAGGAGGCCCGGCTGTCTGTAGCGGGGTCTGAGGAGTCGCCACCTCCCAATTCTGAGCCAAAGCAAAGTAACAGGCCCCAGAGGGGGCGGGGGTGGAGTGAACGGACTCTTCTCGGAGCAACATGAATCCCTTTGAACATCTCCCACCTCCGCCCCCACCTTCAGGAAGCAAGCCGTTGAGAAACCTGGTGTGATTACTGTAATTAGACGGACGGGGCCACTTGGGGCTCCCCAGATGCCTGACTTGCAAGCCTTTTGATCCCTCCTTCCCCTCCGCACTCCTCCAGCCCCTGGACTGGGCAGTCGCCTGGTCCTCAGAAGCCTCTGACCCTTCTTTCAGACCCCAGCCCAAACCCAGGCGTTTCTTTGCAGAACGTAGGGAGGCTTTCCCCATCACGACACCGGGGGCTCCCCCTGCCCCGAGTCCTCTCCCAGAACCCCTCAACTGCTCCTCCTGCACACCCAGAGATCATCTACTCCAGCTGCTGGTGCAGCGGGGCTGGGGGCTCTGGATGGGACTTCCTGATCTCGGTTCGAGGTCTGATCTGCGTGCCTTTAGGCAAGTTACTCAGCTCCTCGAGCCCTCCTTTTCTCATCTGTGAAATGGGGATAACACCTATTTGACACGGTTGTGGTGAGGGACATGTGAACAAGGGAATGCCCAATAAAGGTCGGACCTGGAAGAAAAAAAAACCATCCTCTCCAAACTGGCTGCTTTATGCTCCTTTCATCCTCTCAAAGAAGGCTCCTATTTAGCAAACATATACTCTGTGCTAGGAGCCTTGCCTGGACCAGCTCCTTTAACCCCCAGCCAATCCTGTAAGTGAGTATGATGAAGGCTGTCCCCATTTCATAGAGGAGGAAACAGAGGTTCAGAGAGGTCGACATTCTCAAATTCTCAGGCCAGGAAGTGGAGATGCTAGTGGATGCTAGGCAAAGCACTTTTAATTGTGACACTAATCCACAAATAAGGTGGGACATGACCACTAGGAGCCTTTCTAGTGCCCCGGTGTCGCCTCTTGGGGGCCCAGACGCACCTTTCTGCGGGATGGTGAGTTTGCAGGGCAGAGCCAGGGCCATGATGGAATGCTGGCACACAAAGGCAGAGAGGCTCCCTGCAAGGAGATAGGCAGCCCTGCATGAGAAGGCTTTCCCCAGACCAGTCTCCCCACTCAGAAGAACGGGCCCCCCCACCCTGCCCAGCGGCCTGCAGGCTGGAGACGCTCACCAAAGTAGGGCTCCTCATCTGCTCCTTTGAGATGCACCCCTTTGGCAGAAGACTCAATGAGGAAGTGGCGGATGAGGTCACTGTTGTCCTCACCTGACAAAGACAGAAGAAGGAGTGCGTGTGGATGGGAGTTCCGGAGCCCAGTGTTAGCTGAGCACTGACCCACTCGTTCCCTGGCCTGCCTCCTCCCGGTCCACCCAGAGGTTACCTGGCCCATCGCCCTGCCTCGGGGTGGGACTGTTAGGTGGAACCCTATCTTCAAGGCCTCCCACAAAGGAGCTGCCAACATGTTTGCTCCAAAGCTTCTGCATCTAATAATTCTCCTCTCAGGAGAACTTTCTCTTGGTCTCAAGAGCTACCGAGGACGGTCCCAACGACTACTGGGACCAAATCTTACTCCTTCAGCCTGATTTCTCTCTCCTTCTACCCACTCCTTCCCAGGTGCTGTTGTTCTCCACCAGATGATCCTTCCTGGAGCTAGCTGGCCCTGGAGGGGGACAGTACGCCTCTGCTCTTCTACACCAGCCCCTGGTTCCCTTCTCTCTGGGCTCGTTGGCAAGGCTTCCTTGACAATCAGCGCTGCTCTAGAACTCACGTTCCTATTGAACCAGAGTGGCATAGTGTGGAGAGCATGAAGTTGTGGTTTTCATCTTTGCTCTGGGGGGGCGGTCATTAACTAACTCTTGGAGCCCCATTTTCCTGATCCTTTTGTCACATGAGAGCTATACTTCTGGGGTTTGGGGAGGGGCTGTAACTTAGGTACCTTGTGCTATAATGGTCTGTTTCCATCTTTTTCCCCCGCGGGGTATCCCAGGGCAGGTTGGACGCCCCAAGATGTGTGTTGCGTGTGGGAGACCACGGGAAAGCATGTAATAAGCTATCACAAGTGCAATAAACTAGCACATATGTGATAAGCTATCATGCCAGGGCATACCCTTGATAAGCCATCACACATGAGAAACTCTCACATACACGTGATACGCTGGGCCACACACGTTATTGCCCACATCGGTTTCCCTCACAATAGAGCTGGTCTGGACAGCGGGGTGGGGTGCAGAGGAGAGCATCCTGAAGAGGGGCTGGGAACCCCCTCCTCTTCCCCTCATGAGAGCAGAGCCGGGAATCCGGGGACTTCTGGAGGGGGAGGAAGCTCAGGCTGGTCGTGGAGGGAGCTCCTTACAGAGCCTCGGGGCAGGAAGGCGGCGTGGAGAGTGCCAAGGTGGGCCCTCCTCCCGGGAGTACTTGCGGCGCCATAGTGGCGGAGCTGGGACTAGAACCTACCACAACCCGCTGCCTGTGTGAGGCTTTGAATGAAGAGATGGGTGCGTACCTGATCGGTTCGGGGAAGGTGCAGAGGCCTCCGGCACCTTCAAGGCAAGGCCGAACGAGCCTCGGTAGGAAGAACTGTCCCTCACCACGAAAGCCCCTGGCTCCTCTTTCCTCAGCAGCTCGATTGCTGGAACAATCCTTGGGTCAGAGACAGTTACCCACACACCCCTACCTGCATCCCCCAGCCCCATAGAGTCTTCCTAGAACAGACATTACAGAATCACCTTGCATTCCCAGGAAGTCCTTCCTATTGTCTAATCTCCATGCTTCCTGCCGCGGTCCCTATTTCCTCAGGACTTGAGGTTCACATAGTAGCCCCCTTCCCTGGTCCTACCATTTGCCATTCCCTCCCCTACCATGACCCCGGGCTCCCTCTGCCTGATGCAAGGTGCAATACCCAGACTCGAGTCCTGGGTCACTCATCCCTCGAAACCCTTCCTTTTACCTTGTTCCCGGGTGATGCTTGGCTTAAACCAGTATTTAGATGTGTCCATCACAAACTTCATGGTGGGCTGCATGTCCCTGGTGGGACCTGGAGACAGAGAGGGGGGACCCTTTAGGCTGGACAGAGGGGAGCTGAGACACCCTTCCCCCACCTCTGCCCAGTGGTCCCCTTCAACCCACCTTACCCTACCCCAATCACATCGTATCTCCAACTGCCTCCAAGAGGCAAAATCCAACAGAAGAATTCAGGGCTTGGCACATAATCTAGGACCTAGGAGTCTCCCCTTGTATCCTTGGTAATGAGTCACAAACAGATAAAATCTCAGTTTGATGAGAAACAGTTTCTCAAATCTTGTGTTGTCTGGTATGGATGGAAAGAAGAGACGAATAAGGGAGTCTGAGAGGCATCATGTGTTTGGTTTTACCCGCTCTTCCCCCTTAAGAATTCTACAAGCGTCTCGGGGGGCATATTCAGTTTGGAGAAGAAAATGAAAGAAAAGTTTGAGGAAAGGAAGGCGGCAGATTTAGGTGGATGAGACTGAGTGGAAGTTGGGAGACAGGATTTCTGACTCTGGTTTGGGACAACAGGCTTGCTCCTGAAGCCCAGAGGGGACTGAGTGTCCTAAACAGGCTCCGAGGGCTTTTGACATTCCGATAGCCTAGGCAATCAGCGTGGATTTTGTTTTGAGAACAGTTTGCAGAATTTGATAAGACCCCAGGGTATATAATTAGTGACATCCTGGCACATCACCAAACCGGGATGGGAATATCACTGGCCTAAGTAAATGTGCTCTCTGCTCTCTGTGTAAATGACAAAGTGGCCCTTTCCTTGGGTCCTTAAGGCCGAGAACAGGGGATCTCAATTTTGGCATCTTGGAAAGGCGTGTTGTGAGGCCAGCTGAGAGTAACTCGTTATAAAAAAATGTACTAAAATCTGCAAATGATCCGGCCCCGGGAAAACAATCAGAGCAGATTCAATGGCACACCTGTCCTGCCGTTTTCTCTTGCTCGCACTGACATGGCTTCCTGGAGGGCAGTGCGGGTCAGATTGAACCTCACACCCCCAGGAGTCACCCTGATGTTTGTGGCTGAGTGACGGGGGCAGTGGGGACAGTGTCCTTGGGGCTCTGCCGGGGCCGTACTCTGGAGACATGGCCCCTGTGGGCGCTAAGCCTGAGCCTCTGTGTTTACTGCTTTGGGTTCTGGCTGGTTTTGTTCTTTTTGGACGCCTGCAGTCACAGACTACGGGAAGGAGGGTGTTTGCTGCTTTGTGGTTTTTAGCTGTCTGACTTGGAATGCATTGTCTCCGTCGTGCTCGTCATCCATGAACGTCAGAGGTAGGGCTGACTCTCCTTCTCTTCCTCCCTCCCTTGGGTTAGTCATCAAGCTTGCTGTTTTCATACCCCGAGGGTCTCCTGGCTCTGTCCTCTCTCCTCCACCCTGCCCCGCCCTGTGCAGGCCCCTCTTACAGCTTGTCTGGACCACTTCATGACGAAAATCAAAACAAAACCGCTCTCCCCACCCAGGCCGGGCCCCACAAGTCATCTGCCAGTTCCTAGAGTGATCTATTGAGCATGAACCTCTGACCCCATCACTCTCCTGTTGGAGACTCTCTGCTAGGCCTCCCACCCCGCAGCCTAATGGGGAAAATCCATTCTTTAGCTTGGCATTCAAGACCTTTCCCAATCTCGCCCCAGATTACTCAACTACTTCATCCCACACTCAACACTCCAGTCATTTCTTAAACTTGCATGTGCTTCTACACGTCCATGACCGTGGACTCATTGTTCCCTCTGCTGGGAAGGCCCCTCCTGTCCTGCTCTGGCTCCAGACATTTGAGCCACTTTTCCTGATCCAGCTCCGATGTCACTTCCTCCAAGGAGCTTTACCAGCTTTTTAGACTAAAAAGATCACCCTTTCCTTTGTGGTCCCATAAGACTTAGGACATCTCTTTACTTCTGTGTTTATTCTACTCTATAGCGATCCTGGTTTTTGTCTCTTCCTAAACTGTGTCCATCTCTCCGTCTCTACTCTTCGGCAAACACAGTAGGCATTCAGCACATTGACCTGCTGTTGCAGAAAGCCACTGATGCTTTGTCTATTCCCCCAAGCCAAACCTCACAGTGGTTGAAGGACTGGTTTATAACATACCCTCTGAGGATGTGGTGAGAGGGGCATCTGGCAGGGTCTGGCTGTGGCTCCTGGTGGTTGGACAGGAGTTGCTGGAAGAAGTAGCCCCAGGTCGGACAAAGTCCTGGTGTCCTGGGATCTGCTGGGATGGGGGAGACCCTGGTTCTGGGAAGCCATTGATCAGCACGATGGGTATGTCCACCATGGAGTTGGTGATGGACGGCGGGCAGCTGCTGGCGTGCTCCTTGGCCAGTGGTGGGGAGTAAGTTGCTCTGGGCTGGCCCGTGTTTGGGGTGGGGTTGCCGGGGACCTGAAAGTCACTGGCTCTTGTACACGGGGACACTTGGCCAAGGCTGTGGAGGCTGGAGGAAGAGCTGGCTGGGCTTTCCAAGGATCTAGAAGATGACTGATGGCTGGAGACGCTGGAGTGGAGGAGGGACTGGCTGCTGCAGGGAGGGCACCAGACAGGCAGGGGGTTAGGACGTCAATGGACACGCAGGAGCCAGAGCAAGGCTCTGCAATCTACTATCTGGGTGCCCACAGCTCTGGTTAAATCGAGTATTGCATACTCCATCCCCCACAGCCCAGAGCAAAGTGCGTGCCCACCTGATCCACAAGGGATGCTGAAGGACACAGAAATGTCCCTGTACCGCAGAGTCATTTAAAGTAGCTAACGAGCTGGTCCCTTGCAGGTCATGTGGGCTTACGCTGGACTGGATCCCCTCTGGCTTCCCAGCCTGGCAGGTCTGACTGAGCTATCACACAAGTACCCAATATTTGCAAGAGCCCTGCACGCTGGCTGGACCGCCTCCACGGCGGATGCAGAGGGAACTCCCCAGCTGGAGGAAGAGGAGGAGGCCAGCTCTGCATCCAGCCAGACTTCTCTCTGAGCTCAGAAGCCCATGCCAACGGCCATGGCTGTGGAATCCCGGCCTCCTTGCCAAGGACTGCCTTGGCACATCGGCTTTGGAGTCGGTGTGGGGGACAGAGGTCCTGTGGTTTGGTCCTCCTGGGCAGGATGGGTGTGTGTGTGCAGCTCTACTGTGAGGCCAGCAAGCTGGGCAGTTTTCCCTCCCTCCGGCTAGGTTTTGCTAGCAATAAAGAGGAAGGAGGCTTTTCTTTCCTTAATGGTTTATCCTAGGCCTCCAAATTTTACTTACATCTCTGTGTTTTGAGATTTAAAAAAAAAAATCCCTTCCTTGAGATGGGTTGTATGAGTGCTGGAAAAGATACACGTGAGCCTCATGAATGTAACCATTCTTTTCCCAAGAGGTAGACATAAATCAAAATTTTTATATATTGAGTTATATTCTAGGTGCTTGAGGAAAGCTTGAGGTCCAAATGACTGTGATGGCATAAGAGAGAATATTCACTCTTTTGTTTTTGGTGTGCACCCTGATTTTGCTCGGCTAGAACAGGGTGCCTGTCTATGATTTTAGGGGGTGTGCGTGTGTGTGTATGTGTGTGGCAGAGACAATATCAGACAATATCAGAGACAATATCAGAAGCTATAGTGGGAGCGACCTACCTTCCGAACACATAGCTGCCATCGGATGCTGGGCTGGCTGACGGCACAGAGACCCGGCTGCCCCGCTGTGGGGCCAGGCCCCCCAGCCCCTTCTCCAGGCTCGGAGAAGCCGCCAGGGGGGATCCCAAGCTGTGGGAGCCTGAGGCCTTGTTCCTTATGCAGGGGATGGAGATGCTGGGAGAGGGTGGAGGATGAGAAGAGGGAGGTCCCGAGGGGGGAGGGGCACGCTGGTGCCCCCTGCCCTGGCTCCCAGAGAAGATGAGGCTCTCGCTGCTGCTTCGAGTCTCTCGGGGGATGTCTCTGGAAAGGAGGAGGCCACCACTGTGTGGGGAGCCAAAGGGTGGGGTGACAGATGGGCTGGAGCAGCACTGGGGACCGTCGTGACACCTTGATCTGGTGGAGGTCACCTCGATGTACTTTATGTCTGGGGAGAGAGCAAAGCACTGGTGAAATCTGGGAGCCTGGACTCGCAGAACAGGAATTCTGGAAAAGTCCTCCAGACCCTCTGGTCTCCCCTCCTTTAGGCAGATGAGGAAACCAAGGCTCAGAGAGGAGAAGTTTGCTGGGTTGGGATTTGTACCCAGCTCCCCCTTGTAGGTGCATTTCCAAAGTCACCCTCTTGTGATTTCTTCTTTTGGTGGGGAGATGCAGTGGAATGAACACAGGCCTGGGGGTCCGATAGATTTGGGTTTCAGATCTGGCTCTGCCATTTACTGTCAGAGCACTTGGCCAGACGGCTTCACCAAGTAGAGCCTCAGCTTTCACACCTGTGAACGGGGCTGACTACATCCAGCCTCTTGGTGTTACGGTAAGGACGGAATGAGATGAATGCAGGTGGCATATTCCCATTCCGGGCACACAGTAAATACTTTAAAAGTAGGAAATCCTCTCCTGCATGAATGTCCCCCTCTCCAGGTTGAAATGACCGCTTAAAGAGGATGTCAGTCACATTTTCTGATGGCTTCATTGCTCAGGGTTGGGGAAGGCTGTTTCTACATCTGTGCCTACAATCAAGGCACAGAGGGGTTCTCGTGCTTGGTTGCACACTAGAATCACCCGATAAGCTTTCAAAAGTCCTAATACCCAGGCTGCACCCTGTGCAAAATAGATCACAATCTCCAGTGTGGACCCAGACGTCAGGGTGTTTTAGTTCACCAGCCGATTCCAGTGAGCACCAAGCCACAGATTGCGCCCCCCCAGGTGATGTGGCTCTGCTTTAGAGCAGGAGCTCCCAGAGGCCAGGGTCTGCTACACTAGCCAGCTGTGGACCTCCCAGGCCATGCTTTTAGCTGCTATGCAGTTGTTGGTGATCAAACACAGCCGAGGGTGGTGACTCACTCCAATGCTCTAGTCCCCAGTGTGGACTCCCAGGACTCTTGCTCTGAGAACTTGCTCCTCCCTGGAGTGGGGTACCCTGTGGTTTTCCCCACGGTGAGTATGGACACCCCTCCTCTAACCTGGGGGAGGGGAACTGTCCTTGGTGCTGTTCCAGCAAAGGTGGGAGAAGGTGGGGGCTACCTAGCTGCTCCCTCTTGGAGGCCTGTGGAGTCCTGCCTCTGGCTTCCCAGGATGGAAACTGGGGCAAAGTCAGCAGGAAACTGCACCTTCAGCTCCTGTCTGCCAGCTTCCCACCCCCCTTGGGCTTTGGCCCATGCACCAACTCCCTTCCACTCTTTGGAATCCCTGCCTGCCCCAGCCCGCTCCCGGGTAGGATCTCAGAGCCTGCTGTCGGTTACTGCTTCTGTCTGAGCCTGCTTGGGTCGGGGTGGGGGTGGAGGATTACATCAGACGAGGGGGGCTGGCAGGCTGACCCAGGCATGCTGTTCCAAGGGGTGTAGGAACAGGCCTAGCTTTGCCATCAGCCAAACCTGGGTGTGAGTCCTGGCTTTGCACTTTCCCGCCAAGAGGCATCAGCTAACTTTCCTAACCACCGCGAGCCTCAGTTTTCTTATCTGCAAAGTGGGGATCTAAAACTAACCTCCTGAGGTTGTGGTAAGGATAAAAGACACTGATGAATGGTGCCTGGATCCTGGCCCATGGTGAGCTTTGGAGAACTACTCCTGCCTACCTGCTTTTTGAGGCCAGTATTGGCCAGATGGCTGACCCTGTCCAGCTGAGGGGGGAGTCCCTACGCCGAGGCTAAGAGGAGACTATTTGGCACAATATGTTGTAGGTTCTGAAAGAGTAGAGGTCTTGGAATGGGGTGTATTCTTCTAGAAGGTTGGCAAGCACAACTTCTATTTTTATAGGACTTTATCGTGTTTATACCCATAATCCTCTTGGCCCTTATGCCCAATGCCAACATTCCTTAGGAGGAAACTGAGGCTCAGAAATGTGGCAATGGAGCTGGCACTTACTGCAGAATTTTTAAGGCTGGTATTTACTGAGTGCTGTGTGCCAGGGCTGTTGCAAACATGTACCAGCTCATTTAACCCTTACAGCAACCCTATTGAAGTAGAAAATATTATGAATTCCATATAATCGATGAGAAATCAAAGGTCAGAAAGGTTAAGTGAGTTATCTGATGCCACACAGCCCCAGAGTGGAGGAATCTGACGCCTGCTCCTGTGCTGTGTTTGGAGGGCCTCTTCCAGGACAAGGGACTCCTCAGGACCCTTTCTCAAGGCCTCGCGCTGTGGAAAGGTGCTTGGCTGCTTCGGGGGAGGGTCTCTCGGCCTGGTGAGGCTCTGGGCTTCCTGCTCACCAGGTCGTCCAAACACGGACTGAAGGCTTTGCTCGGGGGACTGAGCAAGCAGAGCAGGGTGGGAAGGGAGGAGTCCTGGAGCTGTGAGTCACCTCTCGCTGCTGCCCTGAGGTGCCTGTGGCTAGGGGAGGTGGAGGCCCCCCACACCCTCCCCTGGGTGCAGCCGCTGTTTACAGGCCCGTGGGGCAAGTCCGAGCAGTGCTGGGTGGATGCAGGCGCCAGCACCGGGCTGGGCCAGGCTGGTGGAAGGGGGCACGTGGGCGGGGGGGGGGGCAGAGAGGCAGTTATTACCCACCCTTCCCTTGGGATTGGCAAACAGCCTCGCCTGGCAGAAATTGCTGGAAAAGGAAATGTGGGTGCCTGTTCCAAAGATAGGGAGGGGAGGACGCGCCGGCGCTGGGTACGGGAATAGCTATGCTCCCTGTGGGACGGGGACCCCCCCCCCGCCCCCCGGGTCAGGCTGAAGGACGGTAAGAGGCGGGGGCAGGGAAGCTGGGGGAGGTTTGTGAGCACTGTCGGGGGGGGGGGAGCCCCAGAAAAGGAGTCTGGAGGCCGCCCCCAAACAGATTTTTCTTGGAAGCTCTGGAGGGCAGGAAACTAGCTCCAAAGAAGAGAGAGAGAGAAAGGCAAGAACACAGACTTTGGAGGCCAGAATCCAAGGCTTTGAGGTCTGACCTACGAGCACTGGCTGTGTGACCCCGGGTCATTACTTCTTCTCCCCGAGCCTCACTTTCTCACCTGTAAAATGGGGCTACCGCTGTTTCCTTCACAGGGCAGCAGCTGAGGTCACGCACTACAAAATCTCTATCTATTGAGGGGAGGGAGAAACACGGGATCGCCAATGCTTAATTTTTAATTTTGCCAAGTGAGGACAAAGAGAAACACTGAACAACTGTTAGCACCACAATTATAGAACATGTTCCCTTTGACACCCCAAGAGAAGGAAGGATGAGAGGCGAAGGGGGGGTGTCCCACATGTTGGGATACAATTGGCCCAGTGAAGACTCACTCCGGTGCCCAGAGCTAGTTACGCTGCCACGGGCTGGCACGCGCTCGGTCACTGGTAGTGGTTACAGGCCACCGGCCCGAGGGGAGGGCTTTGGCAGGTTGAGATGCACGGGACAGGCGTCACCCTTCACAGTGACACACTATCAGAGATCACCAGGAGTGCAGGGAGGAACTTTCTAACGGGGAGCTGACTATGCCGGCTGTCTCGGGAGGTAGCGAGTTCCCAGGTGGCGCCGCCATCCAGGCAGAGGTTAGAGGAGAGGGTTTGCTTCTGCATCAGAAGACGCTAGGGCAGAACTAGGGGCTTCATCAGAACTCTGACCACTGTCGGCGGCTCGCTCATCCCCCGAACCCCTCTGCCACCCAGGCTAGGTGGACACATCCCCACGATGGCAGGTTGCGTCCGGGGCGTCTGAGAACACAGACTACTGACCCCTGGCCCCTCGGAGGAAGGGGATGCTGTCCACATCTCCGCCCCATACATGTGGCCGCTCCACAGGGGCTGGTCTTGCCCCTGCGGGCCCCGAGTGTGTGGAACCCCTGCCTTGGGGCATGAACATGAAAGCCCGGGCTTGTTCCTGCCAGTGGTAATTAGACCCAAGCCACCTGCCCTGCAGAGACATGCCTGTGACCGGCCTCAAGACACAGGGGGATCTTGGGGGATAGAGGTGGTTCTTTCAACAGCCCTGGCAGGCAATACTCAGTGGGAGGGGCAGAAGGCAGGCTGGAAACTGGGAACCGGGGCACCAAAAGACCTGGGTGCGGGGCTCACCCCCACCCTAATCCCTGAGCCTGTCCTGGGGCGGGTCCTAAATGCCACCCCAGTGTATAATGAAAACAGCTATCATTTATAATGACTAACAGCATGTCTGGATTTCTGGTAAACACCCAAATGTTAGTTCTTTTAAACCCTGAAACCCCCTCTGAGGTAATAACTCATCTCTATATTACAGATGAAGAATCTGGAACAAAGGAATGAGGTCACTAGCTTGTGTAAGGTTTGCCCACCTGCAGTGATTAGGCTAAACTGGCTCCTTACTGAAGTCCATCAGTCTCAGTTTTTTTCATCTGTAAAATGGTGATGAAATATTTCATGGGGATAGATTGGGAAGATTAAATGTTCTCCTCTAAGGTGTTTAGCACAGAGCCTGGATATAATAAGGGCTCAATAAGCGGAAATTCTCATGGGCTCTATTGCTAATTCTCATTGTACCCCTGAACCCCTGCTCATCCTTTGACATCCTGGAGACCTCAGTCTTCCAACCTGTCTGATGGAGCTGCTGCTCCTTGACCCTCATCCTCAGAGTATACTTTAAACCCTTTGGGAAACTGACACCAGTTGTAGAGATTTCTAGTTTCCCTTGGATGCTGTGATATATCGAAGCCGGCTTGTACCAGCTCGCAAGAGCAGACTGTTAAATTTTTAGGATTTTGTCCAGCTGATTTCTAAACTCAGACATTATTAAAACTTAAATTACATAAGCCTACCATGAAATAACTTACAATGAAAACAAAAGTAATAAATACAAATCATCATATCCCAATTATTTAACTAGATTTTGCTATTATCCAGATTCTTTTTTTTTTTAAGTTTTATTTATTTGGGGGTGCCTGGTGGGGTCAGTTGGTTGAGCATCCAACTCTTGGTTTCCACTCAGGTCATGATCTCAGGGTCGTGAGATTGAGCCACGCTCAGCATGGAGTCTGCTTGAGACTCTCTCCCTCTGCCCCTTCCCCTCCTTGTATCCTCATGTGCGCACACTCTCTCCTAAATAAATAAATACATAAATAAATAAAATCTTTAAAAAAAAAATAAAGTTTTATTTATTTAAGTATTCTCTACTCCCAGCATGGCACTCGAACTCACGATCCTGAGGTCACAAGTCGCACGCTCTTCCGAACGAGCCAGCCAGGTGCCCCACTATGATCAATACTCTTGAGGTTATTTGTATCTATTATATTGGTACGGTAGAAATACTGTAGGTAGAAATACTGTATCTACAGGTTCTCTCTTTCCAGTGCTACCTTCAGTGACATCATGCTGGTAGCCTGAGATTGGCCGTGGTGGGAGAGTCTAGCCTGTGAAATCTGGCAGATGTTTCCAATCGGGGCTCTTTGCCACCCCAGCGTGGAGCTCACTGTTAAACCTTTACCAGCACCCAGCTGCTTAAACACAGCAGGGGCCCATCCTAAACAGACTGAAATCTGTGTTTTCCCAACCCCACTACTTTCAGCTCCCCAGAGAGATACTCCCTGAAACAGGGACAGGGGCCCAGAGAGCAATCTTATGAAAGTCTCAGGGGACCCAGGTTAGGACCTAAAGAGATCTACTATGGAACAGTGAGGTTCAGGGACTCCACATTTCTCGAGCTCTTATTTACATGCATGGCATTGTATGACATTCTTATATATATATTAGCTTATTTAAGGTCTCTGAAAGACCCCACAAAACAGGTATCCATCACTTTTCCAAACTCAGGAACAAAATGGAATTGGATAGTGAGCGAAACCTGTATATGTCTCTTTGATATAGGAAAGAAAACAGAGTGATTAAGTAACTTGTTTAGGGTCACACAGCACCTCCCAACAGGAGATTGTCTCCTACTCATCTGATTTGATAGAAAAGTCCTTCTTCCTCATGAGGTCTGGTCCCCAAGCACCCCCTCCTGGCACTGTGTCCCAGGTCCTTACCCAAGGCTTCAGGCTCGTCTTTCTTTTTCCTTGAGGTCGTGCTCTGGGTGGGCTCAGCCCAGGGGCTACCAGCTCCTGGGGGGAGCAGCTGGAAGGTGGGGTCCAGTTCCAGAATCATCTGGTTGAGACTCTCCAGTGAGAAGTCAATGTAGGAGTCGAGGTCCTCCAGGGTCCCTGAGGTCTGCTCAGCGGGGGACTGCAGGAGGCGGCTGGTTTTGGCTCCAGCCTCTGGGCCCTGCTGGATCCTGCTGGGGGGCCCCTTGAAAGGTGTGGGGGCCATCAGGGCCTGGGCTCCCCAGCCTTCTGTGGTGTAGTAAGGACACTGGGGTGGCAGGCCGTGGCTGGGTGCTGGGTGCAGGACCCTCCCGGGTTCTTCGCAGGGAGTCAAGCCCACTGCATGGCCTCCTGCCAGAAGGGGGCTGGACATCACTTGTGACATGGCGGGGGGGCAGTGGCCGTCTGTTTACTTCTAGCTTCAAACCAGCCTCACTTACACCCCAGATATGTCACTTGCCAACCAGGAGCTCCCAGGACCTGAAAGAAGCCAGGGTTGGGAACTGAGTAATTTTGGTAGTTGAAGCCCCTCCCACTCCTCCCCCTAAGCAAAGGCATGTTTATTAATTCATTAAAAGCATGGATACTGGAGCCAGACTGCCCGGGTCTGCATCCTGGCTCTACCACGTCCTAGCTGTACCATGTTGGACAAGTTAATTAACTTCTCTGTGCTTCAGTTTTCCTTAACTAGAAAATGTGTTGAGATTTGTAACATGCTCAGAAGGGTGCATGGCACATAATAAGCACTATGTAGGTGATTGGCAGATAAAATCGCTTCCATAGAGGTTACTGAATATGTGCTCTGCCACAGCCTTCTTTATTAAATAGAAACCAGCCAATATTTATTGAGTAATTACTATGCACATATATTACACGTAAATTTTTACACTCCTCCTAACAACCCTCCGAGGTAGATACTACTATTTTCCATTTTATGATGTGTGAATGGAGAGACAGAGGTCAGTAACTTGCCCAAGCGTCCTGCTATGTCATACAAGTGTCAGAACAGGACTGGACCTCAGGCTGCCTGATGTCAGGAACCCTGCATTTCTACTGTGTGTGGGCTGGTTGGTAAAACAGACAAGTAAGCAGGTGAGCAATTATAAACAGTGTTACCAAGGAGAGGCAAAACAGAGAAGACTCTGTAGGCACTGGCACAGAGGTCAGGGAGGACTTCCTGGAGGAAGGGACTTGGAGGAAGGGATGGCCTAACTCCGTATACCACGTGGGGTTCAAATGCGGAGGGATATCGGAGGTCCAGAGAGGGCGTATGATTTGCCTGAGGTCGCACAGTAGGTTAATGGGAAAAGCCAGGCTCCCTTGTCCCCCATGGCTCCTGCAGGCTCTGTTACCAGACCTCTCCTTGGCGGGGGCCTGGAGGGGGTGGTGCATCCCAGGCCCGGGAAGCGTGTCTATAAATGGCAGTGGAAGGGACTAGGCCCCAGCAACTTCCTGGGAGCAGCTGAGGACACGGAGCTGTGGCTCTTTCCGCACACGCTCCAAGGGGCCCGGGTTTCTTGGGGCAGAAACTTAGTGCATCCTGCAGGGTTTTTGGCTGGGCCCCCCAGAGGAGGTTACTGACTCTGCAGAGCACACTGGGGGCCTGGGTCATCACTCCAGACCAGAGCCTAGGATGCCTGCTTACTGACTGGAAACTGCTGTGGTGCTACCCTTTCCTCTATGGGCCTCAGTTGTCCCATCTGTATGATGGGGATATAATAATAACCAAACTTAGATTCAAGGATTTGCTTAAGGTCACAGAACCTGCAGAATCTATTGGTGGAATGGGGGCGAACCCAGTGGCTTTGAACCTGGGGTCAAAGCCTGGTCGTGGCTGAACCTGCTTGTGGCTCCATAGTCCCGAACTCTTAACCCTATATCACTACTTCATAGATTTAAGACCCTTCTCATGTCTGCTCCTTCTAGGGTTCTGGAACCCAGTGGAACAGGCCTGGGATTGAGCAAAAGGCAGGCAGCCCCCCAGTCTCTTGCTCAAACTCTTCTCCCTTTGAATACTCCCTGAATCACCCCCAGTGGTGTGGGGCTTGGGCTGGGTCTCACTCCTTTTTTCCTGGACACCCTCACCAGCCCACTTCTCTAGCCCTTTTTCTCCCACCCTAAGGTGGAGGGGAGGGTCCCTGGGGCTCCAGACTCTGTATGTGTGTGTGTGTGTGTGCGCGTGTGCACTTGCCTGTGTACGTGGGAGGGCTCCAGCCAGCTCTGCCCTATTCGTAGGTCCCGCCCATATAATCCCCCTTCAGATTGGGACTTAAATATCTTTCTTTGTTCCCAAGGGCTCCGGAGGCAGGGGGATCCTGAAACCTTGGCAAACCCCTGTTTCCACTTCACTGACTTTCTCCCTCCTACGGTGAGCCAAGGTCAGGGAAGGGAGAAGGGGACAGAAGGTGAAGCCTGAGTCTCCTTAGAAGCATTTTGCCTCAGTAGCCCACCCCACCCCCATCCTTGACAAGTACCTTCTGATTGTTTCTTCCCCCCCACCCAGATCCAGTGAAGTAGAACCTGGCCCGCAGCCCCCACCCCTGGATTCCTGGCAGCCTCGGAAGGGCCCAGCATGGGGGGAGGGGAGGGGGTTCAGGGCCAGGCTCTGTGCTCTGGGCTGGAAGGCAGGAGGCCTGGGTTCTGTGTCCATTCCCTTCCCAAGTCTCTGTGACCTTGGGCAAGCCTCTTCCCCCACGCCCCTTCCGTGACCCCCACACCTAGGTTCTCTCATCTGTGCATTGAGGGGTACAGATTTCATTCTCTTAAAGCGCTGACCTCCGGGATCTGAGGTCCTGAGACCACCCCTCTCATCTCCAGCCTCCTCCCATTTGTCTCTGCTCTGACTTCCAGCCCCAGGACAGGTGGAGAAGCTGAGGACAAGGGGTTAAATGAATCAGGCTGGCGAAGGTGCTGATCTTCCTCTCTTCTTAGAGACTAAAGGCACGTACCTGGTGTCCCGGGCAGGCAGATGGCTGTGTTCACTCCTGGCTCCTGGGACCAAGGCTGCTCAAAGTCCAGCGGAGGAATACGGGGAGGTACGGCTCACCTCCAGACCTGCCTTAAGAGCAGACGGCCTCCTCCCTCCCTCTTCCCCTCCGGGGCCTACACGTGGCTGATAGCCTGCAGGCCCCACCCCTCCTGCGTCTGCAGAGCTCAGGTGGGGCTGGCACGGGCACTAGCCTGGCTTTTGCTGGGGCTGTGTGTGTGTGTGTGTGTGTGTGTGATTCCCAAGCTTCTTGCTTGCCTGCCCCACTCACCTCTCCTAACTGCCTCACGTTGTGGGGGAAGAGGGGTCCCTGTACCACGTGGTCAGCGGAGCCCCGCTTGTTAGAGACGAGCTCTGCCCTAGGGACAGGGTCTTGTTAGGACTCAGGGGCACTGTGGGCATTCCGCGGGCTGCAGAACGAGACGGTGAAGGCGTTGGCCTAAGAAAGCAGGGGGCCGGCGGGCAGGAGACCTTCCCACACGCCCCTCCCATGCTGTTCGGGGTGGGTTGCCCTGTGGCAGGCACAGGGTAGGAGCCCCCTGAAGCTACGAGTGGGCACACATCTTACATTTTCTTTGCTTCTCTTCTTCGCCTGGGGATGGGGCTTCTGACTCAAGGGGAGGAGGCTCTGAGCGCCCGGAGGACTTTCGGAAGGGGCGTGTAGCCTTGCTTCACTTCATTCATTCACTCCTGCCCTATCCTTCTGCACGGTCGGGTCTGAGCCCCAGGGCAGAAGTTCCCTGCGGGGGTGATGGCAGAGAGACCAGAATGAATGAAGACAGTGGGGAGGATGCGACAAGCACGAAACAAGCCAGGGTGCTCGGCACACAGCGGCCTCCCCCACGGGGCTGCAGCTCGGGACAGGGGGCCGGGTGGGGAGTGGGTGGGAGAGGAGGGGGGCGGAGTGGAGAGGGACCTGTTGGAAAGGGCAGGTCACAGGGAGCTGATCATGCTGGCCCGGACTGTAGGGTTCTGGCGTTGGCTCTGGCGGCTGGCTCAGAGGACAGCCTCTGTGGCAGTAAGAGGGGGCCCCAGCCTTCTGACCCTGTGCCTGAGGTCAAAGTCTTTCTCGGAAGGTGTGGCTTTTTTGGTTTACATGTGGCCACTTCCTACACCTTAAGCCAGTCTGAGGAACACCAGTTCCAACCTCAGCTGCCATCCCCATGCCACCTTGCCTCTCTCCCAACCTCTCTCTGCTCCTCTCCTTCCCCCTGACACGATCGGTGTCCCCAAGGGGTGGGACAGCGTTTCCTTCTGCAGCTATGGATATGATTGTGTGATTTTTCTTCTTCAGCTTGTGGATGAGATGGAGTATGTTGATTGATTTTCAAAAGGCAGAACATGCATTTTTTTTTTGGTATTTCTCACACTCCCTTGCCTCTGGAGTCCTGGTTGGGTTACAGGTTTGGTCAGTCCTGTGGTTTGGGAACATGACCGTGACTGCCGGTCAGCACGGCTGGGGAGACACGGGGCTGCTGGGGCTGTTGCCTTCTAGCATCTGGGGTCTGGCTTGATGGGTGTGGAGAGGTTGCTGCTGAAACAGCTTCCTGATCCTGAATTAGTGAGGTGACGGTTCTTGAGGTCAACAGATGTTGGGTAGCCCCAGATTCTTTACCTTCCTGAAGGGGGCAGAGGGGGGCCACTCCTAAAGCAGGTCTCCTGTTTTCCTGGGAGCCATTCCTGCAGGTGCAGCCTGCTCCTCTAGGCTTTCTGATGATTTTGCAAGCATGGAACACATAAAATTCCTTTCTGCTTAAATTAGCTAGTGTGGTTTCTGTTTCCTGCCCGTGGGTGATGCTGGGCCGGGGGAGAAGGGTATTGGGTTGGCCCAAGCCACCTGAGTGTTGTGTTGGGGCAGATACAGGGGATCCTTTTAAGCAGAGTAGGACCAGGGAAGGAATAACATACACCTATTTGTGCCATAGAAAGCTCTTTGCTTCAGGGACGTGCTGAGTTCCCTGGCAGCATAGCAGAGGTGTAGGCCTTGCTTTTCTTTGGAGCTCTTTCTTCTTTGGGTTAAGACAGATGCAGAAGATGTTGGAGAAGGATGTTCTTTGCTACAGTGGGGCAGAGAGCTCACCTGGGTGGTTAGCATCCTGAACATTCTAGGCTTTATTTGTAGCACACAAGACTAAAACTATGAGCAGGAAGGGCTTCCCAACAGAGATGATAGTGAGAATTTGGTACCTAAAAACCAGGTTCTGCATCAAGGTCCAGAGAGAGCAAAGCAGCTAAAAGGCCGGACCTGACCCTCTGGATGCCTGAATTCATACCTAGTCTCCATTGCCAATTTGTTTTGATGCTCCAGGAAAGAGAATGACCCTCTCAGGGCCTCCTGATTCCCTCTGAGCAAGAGGAAAGTATTGTTTTCCTTCCGCTGTTACAGTGGGAGGGGTGAGGAGGAGAGGAGTGAGGTCCTTCTTAGGCAGGGGAGGGCCTTCTGGTCCTTATGAAGGGGCTGCCCTCAGCAGGTGGGTGGGCTCAGGTCTTACTCTTCCATACCTCTGGCTCCTTAGCTACAAAATGTGTATGCTTGAAACTCCACCTGCAGGCCAGGTGATGTTCCAAAGAGGAACATCTTTGTTATGAATACCCCTACCCAGGAGAGAGGGCGCCTCATATGGTCTCTAATGCCAGAGCTGGAGGAGGGGGTCCTTGGCACTGCAGACATCCTTGAACTCAAACTTTATCGTTCACAGTTCCCATCAGTAAAAAATGTTGAGCACCCCTGGTAGCTATGAATTTATAAATTATAAACATAGAACTTTGTATACATGAACTATAGACATGAATATATGTTAGTATGTACATTACATAAACCTATGGACATTACAAAATGCATCATGTACATTATATATGTACAAGTCAGATAACACATATATTATAGTTTCATGTATATTGTAAAGCCGTATACATAGCAATAAAAAAGTGTAATAAATAAAAACCATCTTTTAAAGTAATGTTTATGGCCTTTCATTTAACCATGGTGTAGAATCCCTTTTTTGTTCTCACAGCAAGAGCAACGCCTTTGAAGATGCTTCTTTATTTTTGAAAAGCCTGGTTTAACACTTTGTAGAGCAGTGACTTGAATGTCTGGTACTAAATTCGGTTCACTTAATATTCAGGTTTCAAGGCTGTCACAGCTGAAAAGGAGGCCTCATGGAGTTACCTGGATCCAGACGGGTGAGGTGCATTGTGGGCTTGGTTCATTAAGTCATGACATTCATTTTTCAATTTTCAGTGCCATCCACCAATTATGCAAAGGTTTTGTTCAAAATTGACTTTCAAATTTCCATCTTCTCTCATGTCAATCAGTTGTTCTTACAAAGAAATTGGAATATGTTGCATTTTAATACTTTCAGTAAATGGATTTTAAACCCACTCAAACTCTTCATTTGGAAGATTTTTAAGCAAGTTAAAAAAACTCCTTTTTTTTTTAAGGCACTGATATGAAAGATCGTGGTGCACACAAGATTTTCAGCAACAAAATCTTGCAATGAGGGAAACGCTTTTAAATTTTATTTCTAAATGCTCTCTCTATTATTTTCCTTGCAGAAGAGTTACTTCCTCAACAACTGTTTAAAGTTCACCTTTATCTTTATCCTGATGAAAGAGATTTCATTTTTGGAAACCTCAACTGTAGCACTCGACCGGCAACCCCTGTTTGCCCTTTGTGAAATGTCACATGAAATCGCGCCCTAGGATTAGGGGGAAGCACTGCTCTTTTCTTGCTGTTTCTTTGCAGAAATCTTTTTAGGCCACTTGTCCCTTTTTCCCGAAGGGGGGTTCATTTAGTTTGAATCAGACATTACAATCTGCAAATTCCACTGAACTGGGCATATGTAAGTGTCAGCATGTTACAATGTGTCGGAAAGTGAGCAGCAGAGCGAGGTGCCCCTCTCCAGTCCGGAGGGGGCACCTGCCCCTCCTTGCAGACACTGACTAATGGGGGGGCACATGATTAGCTGAGAGGGGGTACATAACATCTGTACGTTAACTATTACGACAGCCGAAGTCCTTTCTTACTTTTAGATGGGAATATATGTAAATACATATACCTTGAATTCTAAAATGCTTCCCATGTGCCAGTAGATCATTCTGTGTCACCCTAGGGGTATGTGCGTTTTACTTTGTTGTTGTTGTTGTTGTTTAACATTTTATTTATTTACTGGACAGAGAGAGAGACAGCGAGGGAGGGAATACAAACAGGGGCAGTGGGAGAGTGAGAAGCAGGCTTCCCACGCAGCAGGGACTCCGATGCGGGGCTTGATCCCAGGACCCTGGGATTGTGACCTGAGCTGAAGGCAGATGCCTAACTTCTGAGCCACCCAGGCACCCCTGTGCGTTTTACTTTGAAGTAAAGTGGACTGACCCATAAGTGGACTGATGGGTCATTGAGGCTCAGTGAGGGGCACCGGTGAGGAGAGGGGTGACTTGAGGGCTCATGGCAGGTGGTGGCAGAGTCAGACTGAAACTAAGGTCCCTGACTTCTAGGGCCCTCCCCTGATACTAACAGAGGCATATGAAAGCCGTGCAGGGTGGTCTGTGCAGTCCACATCCCCACTGCCCAAGGTCCTGTGGCTCCAGGAATTCCTACCCTCTTGGGGCCCAGGGTGGGCTTCTCATTCTCCCTGGGGGAGTGGAGGTGGAGGGACACTCCTAGGGACATTGGTGCCTGTGCCCCACCCCTGATCAGGAACAGCAGTGACCCAAGCCAGAAGGCTCCAGTTCCCTCTATCTCAGGACTTACCTCATGGGAACTCTGCTTAACCTAGAGCAACCACGGCCCACCTCTATGCTCCAAATGCTAACCTTGCTCCTCCAAGGACCTGCTGAGACGCCACCTCCTCCATGAAGCCTTCTGCCTGAACCTCAGGCAGAATTAATCTCGCCCAGGGAGCATTTGGCTGGTACCCCTCCTCTGTGGCACGCCCCTGCCTGCCTCGGGTTAGAGCAGAGAGCTCTCAGTCCTCTTCACCCACTAGGCCAGGAGCAACCCATGGCAGGGGCCCCCAGGCATCTGATACTGTACCTGGCCCAGCAGAGATCCAGAGAGATGAACCGAATGTGGTCCCTGCTCTGGAGGAAGCCAATCCCCAAAGGGATCCCCGGCCACCTGGAGGAAGGAGGAAGGTGCTGTGCCATCCCGCATAGCCCTAGGCTCGCAGTGAGCTCATTGGATGAGCAAGGCTTCCTGCTGAGCCTCGTAGGTGAGTAAAAGGACACACTGTGCTCTCACACCTCCCTGCCCCCAACTCCTGCCAGCAGGCCTACCCTTGTCTTTACTTCTTGAGCTCAGCTCTGTTGTCATGGATTGCACCTGGCCAGCCCTTTGCCCGCCGCACCCTTGGAGCCATGCGTGGCCAAAGAGCGTGGTTTCCTCAGCAACACCCATCCTGTCTGTTCCCCAGATTCAATTTTCTTTCCCTCCTGGGCACATAGTGTGACTGCTGTTTCCTGGCTTTCCTGCAGTAAAACAGGGCTGTGGACTGAGTTCTGGCCAGTGGAAGATGGCTAAAGAAATGTCAACCCATGTCTTATCCTGGTCTGACCCCTGAAAAACCCACGTTGGCTCGCTCTCTTCCCTGTCCAATGGCTGGATGCGGAGGATGCAGGGGAGGATGGTAAGGCCGTCAAGAGACTGGGGAGGGGGGAAGGGTCCTGGTCCCCTCAATGTCTGAGGACCAGAGCTCATACCCACTGAGCCTGTGTGAGGAAGAAACCTTTATATGTGAAGCCACTGAAATGCTGGAGTGGGTACAGCAATGGCAGCCTGATTAACCCCATGTCTGACCCCCGATGAGAAGTTGGGGGGCTTGAATTCTTTAGGATTTGTGAGGCAACACTGTGTAGGAGTTAGATTCTACAATTTCCCCCATTGATGGACCATGTGATTCTGGGAATATTAATTAATGTCCCTGAGCCTCATTTTTCTGGGATGTTTGAAAGGTATGTGGAATGATTCCTGATTCCCTCACACTAAGCTTTTATAAATGGTAATTATGATTAGGTTTATAGGTCCTGCTGGACTTGGCTTCCTCCAGAGCAGGGAGAGAGCTCTCTGCTCTAACCCGAGGCAGGCAGGGGCGTGCCACAGAGGAGGGGTACCAGCCAAGTGATCCCTGGGCGAGATTAATTCTGCCCGAGGCTCAGGCAGAAGGCTTCATGGAGGAGGTGGTGTCTCAGCAGGTCCTTGGAGGAGCAAGGCTAGCATTTGGAGCATAGAGGTGGGCCGTGGTTGCTCTAGGTTAAGCAGAGTTCCCATGAGGTAAGTCCTGAGGTAGAGGGACCTGGACCCACCTGGCTGGAGCAGTTGCCCTCTAACATTTTCAAGGCCTGGGGAAAGATTACAAATAGATTCAGTGGTAGGCAGAATTCTAAGATGCCCCTATCTCAAGATCCCATCCTCTGCTTACTCAATCAAATACTAATCTAGGTACATTATGAAGGATTTTGTAGATAGGAAGTCCCAAGTCGGTTGGCCTTAAAATATAGAGGTGAATTAGATGAACCAGCTATTATGGTGAGTCCTTTAGGAGAGTTTTCTCCCATCTGGTAGCAGAATGGGAAGTAATAGAGATTTGGAGCATGAGAAGGATTTGACTCGAGTGACCCTCAGTCGACAACCAGCAAGGAAACGGGGACCTCAGTCCTACACCCCATGGAACTGGATTCTGCCAACAATCTGAGGGAGCCTCCAAATGGATTCTTCCCCAGAACCTCCAGATGAGAGCCCAGCCTGGCTGACCTTTTGGTTTCATCCTTATGGGAGCTCAAGTAGAGAACCCAGTTAGGTCCATTGGACTTCTGCCTGTGGAGCTGTGAGTTAATAAATGGATGTTCTTTTAAGCCGCTGTCTGTGCTCATTTGTTACACAGCGATAAGAAACAAATACAGATGCCCAAATACTCTGAGTCTAAACATTCAAAAACTATAGGTCAAGCTTACACACCATAAATAAAGTATGTTCTATCCATCGATGTTGGCATATGTATGTTCAGAATAACCTTGAAGGCCAAGGTCAAATTCATAATTCCCTGATGACTTAAAATTTGGTGCCAGCAGGCAGCTGCCCAGGAAGAGGTGGCCCTTCCAGTCCCTGGCCTGTGGTCTGACCCCTCTTCTCTTTTCATTCCTGGCCCCATCCTGCACCGGAAGGGGTGGATAAGGCCAGATTAGCTAACTTCCGTCTACTCCCCTGCAAACAGCTGTCCCTTGTCTGCCCCCTTGGGCCCAGGGTGCAGTTTGCCTTTGGGAAAAGGAACTTGGAGAAATCTCAGGGTGTCTAGGCAGGAAATACAGCAAGTGCATCAACTGTGGTCTAGAAGGGAGGTCATGACTCTCTGGTAAGTACACCCGCTTGGATCTTTAGACTCTTCATTCCGTGGAGGCAGCTAGAGCAGGATCCCTTTGCAGCGGGGGACCCAGCGAAAGGGTCTTTCTTTTCTCCTTTTAATGTGGTAAGACAGATATAATACAAATTTTACCATTAGCCACACTTAGTACACTCACAACATTGTGCAATCACCCTCTCTACCTGGTTCCAAAACATTTTCATCATCCCTAAAAGGAAACACTATACCCACGAAGCAGTCACTCCCCATTCCTTCTACCCCCAGGCCCTGGCAACCGCTGATCTGAATTCTGTCTCCATTCATTTACCTTTCCTGGATATTTGGTATAAATGGAATCACACAATATGTGTCTTTGTGACCGGCTCCTTTCATGTAGCATAATGAGTTTAAGGTCCATCCGTGTGGTAGACACGGCCCTAACGCCTTATTAGGGCCAAAGCATGTTCCCTCATCTGAATACATCGCGGGAGCAGGGCGCCTTTTTTGCCAGGATCTAAGACGATATTGGGCAGGGGGTTGGGGAAATCAGCTGGTGGCTCTGCTTCTTTGTTCTTCTCTCCTCTGTGCCTCTTGGAGTCTGTCACTCTAGAATATACTGCTGGGGCCTGGGGACCCAGGGAGACAGCCAGTCTCACCACGTCCCCTAGTCTCTGCAACCTGATCCTGAAATCCCGCCCCGTGGTGGTGGCGGCGGCGGCATCAGACACAGCTGGTGTGGCCCCATCCCGTCCTCCTGTTTGGGGGCTCTCAGCTGTCTCGGATCAGGGTAACCCAGCTGAGTTCAGAAAAAGCTGGAGCCCTTCTCTGGTGACAGTGCTGAGGTCACGCAGGGTAGGGAGGCTGCTGGGGGTAAGGGGTGTGTGGCTTCAGGAGCTAGGATTGCTCAACTGCTGGGCCTGGAAGGCTGTGGGAGTCCAGCCTGGCACCCGGCAAAGTCGGCCCCACGCCCAAAGGGATGCTTAGATCTTCACTCGCAGAGCCTGTTTTCCAGAGAAATTTAATTCCACATTGTTTGTTCTCTGCTCTGCAGACGCCTCAGCTGAGGAAACCACGGGAATCTCATTTGAAGAAGAATTTGGCCCCTGCAGCCCCCTCCCCACTTGCCGGTGGGAGGGTGCCAAGCCTTTGGTCACCCGCCACCACCACTGCAAACCGCAGACCACAGGAATGCGGCGGGTCACCTGGGGACAGAGGGAGGGTGGCTGGACCATGAGTGAGCAGCAAGCCTGTGGGCCTGGGTCACACAGGGGTCTGCTGTCCTGGGCTGGGAGCGCTGGGAGCTCAGGGAGAATCCCGGCTCCGCCACTCTGGTCTAGGATCTTGGTGGTCACATCTGTGGCTCACCCTGCTCACCTAGCCGCTCTTGGCCTCAGCCGGACGGAGGCAAGGAGCTGAGCTTCACGGTGAGGGAAGCCACGGAAGGGGTTGGGGGAGACGCAGGCACGGGAGGAGGCAAGCGAGGGAAGAATTTTCTAGGTCGGTGCTCTGGAGGTTGAGCTGGGATGCCCCAGCACTAACAGGCAAAGGGAAAGGACCCGCGTCAGTCATGGCTTCACTTACGGGGCGAGCACTGCACCAGGCACTTTACTGATTCCCAGCATCTCTCCTTACAGCAATCTTTCGATGTGGAGGCCGTTACTCTCTTTTATAGACGAGCAACCCCTAGGCAGGTGAAGGGATTCACCCAGAGGAACAGGTTGCCAGGGTAGAGGCTGGACAGAGGCCGTCGTCCCCAAATACTGTTCTTTCCACGCCGTGGGTACCCGACTCGACCCTCCGGCTGGTTTCTTGCTGGGATTGCAGTCAAAATCCTAGTATTTTTGAACGAGAATAGAACCTGGTGCAAGTTGCCATTCTACAGACGGGGAGATTGAGACCCAGAGAGGGGGAGGGACTTGCCCCGGGTCACCCACCAGGGAGCCCATCCATTGCCCAATGCTCACTGACCACGTGGCCCACGTGGGTAGAGAAGTGTCCCTGGAACCAGGGGGACTGAAACTTTTTGCTCTGCCGAGTTCAAAGCCTGTCTGCGGGTCTGATCCTGCCTCTGGTCCTGAGAGAGTGTGGACGGTCCGCGCACCCTGTCCTCACCAGACGACGACAGCTCCAGCTCTGCAGACGGGGTTCCGGAGCGCGGTGCTGGTAGAGGAGGGCCCACTCCGTGCTGTCTTGTCCTCAGAGGTGTGTGTCACCTGCATTGACTGCTTCACCTCGGCCACTGTCCGGAAGTGTCCCCTGAGCCTGGTCACCTCACGGGTTGGCCGATGTTTATGGACGGCCTTCCGGGAGCCATCTACAAGCTAGGTGCTGGGGAAACAAAGCTAAAATAACGTCCCTGCCCTCAAAGAGCTCACGGTCTGGTCTGGGGGAGGCAGATCTTTGGTGAAGTCATGGCAATTTCATGACATCCCCGCTCTAGGGCGTGTGGGCCCAGTGGGGGGGGGATCAGAGGGGGTTCCCCAGAGGACGCAGGCCTGCGATGAGACTAGAAGGGTCCCCGGCCGGGTGGACAAAGCAGAAGCTACTGCGTTGAGGGAGTGGGAATACGAGTGCCGAGGAATGGGTATCCGAGGTGGAATTAGGGATAATCCCTAATCCACCCCGGATGAGGTGGGACATAATGACGGCGTGGGGACTCGAGGAGGGCTGGGGGTGACGCCCTGCATAAGCCTTTGTGCATAAGCAGGTGTCCTTGGGGCGATGAGGAGGCAGGAGCGATTCCGATCAAGGGACTGACACGAGCAGAGCTGAGCTTCGGAAGGCTGAGCTGGGGTGGCCTGAGGGGGGTCAGGAGGGCAGCTAGGGAGCCGATGTGGCCTGGGTGAAAGGAGCAGAGGCATCCTCAGACCAGTCAGTGGTGACCGGGACAAGGGAGTGGCAGGCCCGAGGGACTGTTGTCTGTTGTTGGGGACAAGGGAGTGTGTTTGTGGCTTGGGTGACAAGGTAAGTGAGGTGCCATTCCTCCCAACAGGGAAGCTGGAGGTGTGGGTCTGATGGTGGGGGTGGGGACCTGTCTGAATTAGGACTGGGACTTGACCACTTGAGGCACTTGTGGGACATCTGAAGAGGGAGGTCCGGGTGATGGTTGGTTG
>CM052804.1:18057197-18079423 GCA_028533885.1 Nasua narica | reverse complement strand
GTCCACATGCTGCTGATGGTCCTTGGGGTAGGAGTGACATGACAATGGTGGAGAGACACTGATGGAATAACCATGCAAATGCATAATTACAAACTGTGAAAAATACTCTGAAGGAAAAGCAGAGGTTGCCTGGAGGCTATGTAATGGGGAACTTTCCATCGGGGGGTCAGGAAGGGCTTCCCCATGAAAGAGATAAATCCTCTGAGATCTGAAAATGACAGGATTTAGGCAAGTGAAGAGCATAAAAGGGGGAGAAGGAGCTGGTGGGGAGGAGACTGTAAGTGCAAAGGTCCTGAGGTAGGAGTGATAGCAGTTCACTTGAAGTGCCAAAGGAGACTCAGTGCCACAAAGAATGAGGGGCTTACAGTGACAAGGCTGGACAGGTAGCCAGGCGTCAGCCCCTGTGGGCCAGGTTAGAGATTTTGGAATTTTCCCAAGAGCAGTGGGAAGCAGCGGTGTTTGAAGAAGTAAAATGACACTGTGTTTTGCAAGATCCTTTGGCTGTATTATGGCTGAAGGATGGAGGTGGTGGTCAAAGTGAGGAAGCCAGGGGACCAGTTCGGAGGCTGCGGCATCTCTGAGACGGAGTGGAGATGCAGACACCTGCCCGGCCTTAAGAAAACTGTACCTGGTGGGTCACTGATTCATTTAGCACTTATAAACACCCACCAGCAGTCCGCTCTGTACTAAGTGCCTTGAGCCAGAGTCAGGCTGGTCTCTGCCTTTGGGGAGCTCAAGTCTTTCTGGGAGGACAAGCTAGAGGCATCTCAGCCAGGTTGAAAGTTCAAAGTGCTCTGGGAGGTTCCGACAGCACGTGCCCTGGGGCACACCCGGAGGGAGAGTGGGCACCAAGGGCGTGCTGTCTGCAAATGCTGTCTGGCCGAGAGAGGGCAGGGTCCCGGCGGGGAAACCCATTAAGGTCTCCTCTCCACCCTGCTAGCATCTGCAGGAGTCTTGACCCCAGGAGTCTCCCCGGCACCCTTCCCTGAGGAGGCCCTGGGAGTAGGGGAGCCTGAGGGTATGGGAGGACATGGCGTCCCCCCAAGTGCCTGGGGCAGCTGCACCCACCAGGCCAGGTGAGGGCCCAGCCCGGTTCTCACTCTCTTCCTGCCTCTGAGTCACTTTCCTTGGAAGTGCCATCGTTAGCAAGCCTGGTTACTCACAGTCTCCACCCTCGGCCCTGCCCTTCCCGGGGGGAGGGAGCAGCGGAGGAACCCTAGGGTGTCTCGGCCGGCAAGCCTGACCTCCTACCCCAAGTCAGGCCTGGGTCTCCCCCTTAGAGTGGGAGCTCCCTGAGGGCAGGGATGTTTCTTTGCTGTGAAACGGGGGTTCCTGCAAGGCCTTGAGGTGGGTTGCCTCCCAGAGGACCATCTGTTCTTGGGGCACTAAGGACTGGACTGCTGGGGGGTTCCAGCAGGGCTCGGGGTCTGGGCTGCCTTCTAGGTGCTTCCCCACTCTGCCCATTTCACCCATAAAGCCCCAGGGCGCAATCCCTGCTGTGGCTGGGAAGAGAGCAGGATTTATGGGACTGCTGGGGATGCATGGTATTCTGGCTTCCGATCTCAGGGCGGCTTCTATGTCTGCCTTGGGGTGCTGACAGCATGTACCCCCTGTTCACCTCCTGCCCAGTCTCATGGGTCTCCTTCTTAGACCAGGAAACAGACCTGCGTGGGGAGAGGAAGAGCTGCTTTCTGGAAGGTCAGAGGGAGAAGAGACTGCTGACCAGCCCCAGGGCCTTGGGGCAGCCTCACCATTGGTCCCCAGGGCTAAGAGCTCAAGGTTATCCAACATAGTCCCCTATCTTCCTGCCAGGGAGGAGTTCTCTCCAATGTGAGCTGTGGACTGATGTGCCCTCCAATTCTTGCTCTGGTCTTATTGCCTTTAGGTGTCTATTCAAACCTCTTCATATCACAGGGACAATTTTGGGACAAGCTTGGGACAATAAGATACCTGCTTCCCCACCCCTTTTTCCTGGCATTTGCACCTTTGGATGGAGTATCACGGGGCCGTGGGACTTTTAAGAAGGCAACGGGTTTAGCGGCTGTACAGAGGTGATGAAGGAAAGGGGAATTAATTGCCAACAAGCTTCTACTGGAATCTTCTACAACTAGTGGGGCTGGAAGATAGCTCCATAGGCTTCAGTGTGCGGGTGAGTCCAGAAGACCGTGTGGGACCGGGGAGGCACAGAGGGCTGTGAGAACATCCAAGGACCCGGGCACAGCCTGTGTCTTTGAGGGCCTCAGAAGTATCCCACACAAACTCCCTTCTTGAAAGACTGAGGAAAAAACTTGGGAATAGTACCCAAATTTGGCAGAGCGGGACCACAAGGAGTAAAAGAGAGAGACGTTCAGGGACGCCTGCATGGCTTAGTCGATTGAGCGTCCGATTCTTGGTTTCGACTCAGGTCATGATCTCAGGGTTGTGGGATCCAGCCCTGCACTGGGCTTTGTGCTCAGTGGGAAGCCTGCTTGAGATTCTCCTCCCCCTGCCCCTCCTCCCGCGCTCTCTTTCTCCCTCAAGTAAATAAATAAATCTTTAAAAAGAGAGAGATGTTCAGAAGACTCAGATACTGTAGCGGGAGGAGGTTGGAGGAGATGGCTTCAAGGAGAAGCCACATTTTCAAGACTCCTGAGATCGACGGTGGGGGAACTCAGGAGCAGTGACGGTGAGAAAACCGCCCTGGCCCATTCCAGCCCCTCTGCCTGGGAACCTCCTCCTACATGGACAGGGAACTCCTGGTTTCAACACACACACAACAGGAAAGGATTGCCAACAAACCCTATACAAAGCTATTCCTAAGCAAGAAGGTAGGACGCCAGACCCTCTCTTCCAACAGAGGCCTGCCAGTTAAGTGTGGATGAGTAAACCAGTTAAGTCAAAGCTAATACGGTTGGAGGGGGTGGGCATTGAAGAGAGGCATAGGCCCCCCAACTGTTTGGTCTGCTCCATCTTCCTGCCCATCCTCCCCCCCAGGGGTTCTTTACAGCATGACGTTCTCCTGCCTCCTCCCAGGCAGTGACAGAAGGCTGTCCTGGGTGTTGGGTTGGGGCAGAGCAGAAGAGGTCCCTAGGGGCTCCTGCTCAGCACCCTTCTCCCTATACCGTCTGTCGTCCCTGCCTGCACCCCTCCATTCACTGAGTTCCTTCTCTTGCCGGATCCTGCAGGAAAGC
This sequence comes from Nasua narica, assembly GCA_028533885.1. NCBI lineage: Eukaryota > Metazoa > Chordata > Mammalia > Carnivora > Procyonidae > Nasua > Nasua narica. The sequence goes on along the minus strand of CM052804.1, from coordinate 18,076,253 downwards.
ATGGAACCACCCAATGAACCCATGTCCGGAGTCCCTTGGTGGCCCCTGAAAGAAAAGACGGAGGTGTCAAAACCGCATCTGACCCATGGTTTTCGGGTGTGTGTGGGCACGCGAGAGTGAGCTGTAGAAGTCTCTGTTCCTCCCTGGCAGCCTTGGCTGGCTGCGGGGTGTGGTGAGATGCAGAAGGTCTGGGTGGAAGCCTGGCCCCAAGGCCTCCGCAGCAGTGAAACTTCAACGGGCCTCAGTTTCCTCGCTTGTAAAATGTGGCAACCCTCCCTGCCCCACCAGCCTCCTGTCATCAGAGACAGAGTCTCCACGTTCTGTGAGAAGATGCCCCGAGTGAATTCTACTCTCAAGAGTTCCCCTGGCCCACTCTGAGCATCCCTGCGTATCTTCCTCAGTGTGGGAGGTGTCCTCGCAGCCTTCCTTGCATTTCCCCTGGATGAGTGGCTCTGTGTGGAATGTCTTCCCACACCGTGAGCTGTAAGAAGTGGACCGTGGCTGAGGGAAACTCCCTTTGGTCTCCTCACCTACCTCCCAGACACACACAGACACAAACATATACATATCCCGAGGTCTTGAAGACTTTGCCACACCCTGGAGAAGGCTCTCCACAAAGCATTCCCCTCAAAGTCCTGAGTCACCCAACTCCTTCACTCTGGGCACCCTGCTAACTGGTATTTGTGCTTTGAGTGATCACGTTTCCCTGGGCATGGGAGCCCCGTAGTCGTGGGGGGGGGGCAAGTCCCCATCCTGCCACTTCAAAATGGCATGCCACTGGTCACAGGTTACTTGCTAACCTCAGGATTTTCCATCTATGGAATGGAAATCTACAAAATAGTGCCAACCTTACAAAATGGCCCTGAGACTTAGATGAGATAATATGTGTGTGACAGGGTGGAAATTATTAGGGCATGAGTGTTCCCTCCCAGGCGTTCCCTCCCCCCTGCGCGTTGGAGCAGATTCCGCTTGGCTTACTCCACGGCTTTGCCTCCCTCAGCCTCTCAGGACGGTGCCGACTGGTCAGAATAATCACTGGGCAAATGTGACGTGGAGTGGAGAGGGAAGAGGAGGGACCAACTGTAAGAGAGGAGGGACGTTTGAGGAGGGAGAGGCGGGGAGAGCAAGATCTACTTAGCAATGCTGTGGCCTGTGAATCCCTTCTGTGGGGCTTAAGGCATTCAAATCGACAAGCTGAGTTATTTTGAAATTATTGTTTTTTGGGGGTTGCCTTCATGGATGATAATACCGCTGGAGACTGGATCCCTTGGGTGATGACCTTGAAAGTGATACATATGCCAAATGCTGGGCACATGGCAGGGACATAGGAGGCACCGTGACCTGTGCTGTGTCCACTTGGTCTAGGATGATGCTTGTGCACATGTGCTTGTCTCCCACTCTGGACTGGGCGTTTCCGGGATGTGGGTGTGGCCACATCAGCTTGGGAGCTATGCTTTGTCTCCCCACCCCATTAGACTGGGGGCTTTTTTTTTTTTTAAGAGAGGGAGAAGAAGAGAATCTTTTACTTATTTATTTTTAAAAAGATTTTATTTATTTACTTGAGAGAGCAAATGAGAGAACAGGAGTGGGGGAGGGGAGGCAGAAGCAGACTCCCCGCTGAGCAGAGATTCCCGTTGCTGGGGACGATCCTGGGACTCTAGGATCATGACCTGAGCCAAAGGCAGACACCTAACTGACTGAGCCACCCAAGCGCCTTGAAGAGAGAGAATCTTAAGCAGGCTCCATATCCAGTGCTGAGCCTGATGTGGGGTTCCATGTCACAACCCTGAGATCATGACCTGAACCAAAATCAAGAGTTGGATACTTAATTGGATGGGCCACCCAGGCACCCTTAGACTGGGGGCTTCTTGAAGGTAGGGACTTTGCGTTCTTCATTAGGCCAGTGACTCCCAGTGTTCTTTCACCCCCAGGCTCTGTGTGAGGCCCTGGAACAGGGTCCTGCTTACAGATTGTGTCACATCTCTGTTTTGCCTGACTAATGGCCTGACCCTGCCCGAGTGGGAGGGGAAGATAGAGGGAAAAAGAGGGGAGAGGTCCAGGCTTAAGATGTTTTCTTCTGCCATGTGCTGCCCGGGAAGGTAAAGAGAAGAATAACAGAGAAAGCGTCCTGCCCCAGCCCAGCCCAGCCCCAGAGCAAAACATGTCATTCTTGAGAATGAAAAATCCTATCCCCACCCAGTGGGTTCCCATAAATCCAGGTGAGCTCTGTCTAGTCTTCCTGACTCTGTCTCATGGGGCAGGGCAAGGGCCAAGCCAAACCAGGTTTCTGTCTTGTGGAGTTGAATGTGTTTACTTACGTTTGGCCTAGTGGCAGGGTTGGAAGCCCAGGTGATTATGACAACAGCTCAGAAACTCCTGCAAGAAAGGAACGAGGTGTTTGCAATGTGGACAAGCTCGAATCTGTCTGTCTGGGTCACGGTTTGGTTTTTGTGTCTCAGCCTGACAGTTGTTTAAGGCTGTCCATAATCCAGTTGAGTTCGTTGCAATTCAATTAGTTATTTATTTAAGCATTTATTGAGTGCCTACTATGTGCCAGCTACCATATTGGGTGCTAGGGAGGAATCTTAAGAACCAGATCAGGATGCTGCCTTTTAGGAGTCTTTCACCAGAGGGACAGGTGTGTGCACAGTTCTTTCTGTGGCAGAGAGATGGGAGCTACAACAGAAGTGAGAACAGTCAATCTTCTGGCTGGTCTGAGAAAACTCCATCAATATGGGAGTGTTTGAGCTGAACCTTGAAGACTGAGCAGGCACTCAAGAGGTGGAGAAGGGGGAGATGGGAATAGTGCGAACAAAGTGGGGCATAAGGAGTAGCTCAGCATGAGACGGGAAGGACGAAAAGTAATTAGCATTTATCGGGCACCTACCAAACTTTAGGTTCTGTGCTAGGGGCTTTGCTCGTGTATTATCTCACTGAATCCTCCCAGTAGTGAAGGAGGTAGATATTGATGAGGAAACTAACATTTGGAGAGAATGGATGATTGAGCCACATTCTGAATCAAGTTTGTGTGAATCCAGATAATCATGTTCTTTTTAATAGACCAGTGATTTCTTGAGCACAGTCTACAAAACTTAGGATTCTGAGGAGGAGGTGCTTTAGGGACATGTCTGATTTTAGTTTCATATTTAAAATGTATTTTAATCAACACATGCTCAAATGTGTAATAAAAAAAAGTTTTCCTTCCATGTGTGTGCATATTTTGGAATTTCTTGTAAATGTGTCATTGATTAGGAAGACCGCACAGTCTGCTGAGGTCCATCCATGTTAAAATTGTGAAAGAGAACATACGCCCATGCCCACCACCCTTCATTACAAGGCAGATGGGACTTCTAGTCCATGATAGTCAGCTAAATGCACATGGTCTCCTCTTTCTTCAGAAATGTCTTGGAAGAATAATAAACATATACACTCTTCCAAAGAAAAGGGTTAGGGGAAGGGTATCTGTGGACAAGAGCAACCTCAACACATTTCTGGAGGAGTAGTTTGATGGAGGAGTGGGGACTGAGGAAGCAGGACAGAGGGAGTTGCAGTCCGGAGTGCACATGGTTGGGACTTGGATTTGCTGGGTGCAATGTAGGGTGGCCAGGGATATGTGACTGAAGATGGGGGCTTAATTGAAAGCCTATAAATGGGACAATCATCTTCCTTAACCCTTGTATGCAAAGTGCTCAGCCAGGCACGCAGAGTGCTCGAACAGAATCCTGTTTCCCTATATTTCTCCATCCCCCTAAAATGGGGAGTCTTCTTTAAAGAAATTGAGTGGTTTGAGGAAAGCTAGGAAAGCTGGATTTGAAGGTGGCATCCTCCAGTTAAGCACATCTAAGGCTGACATTTGGAAGTTCCAAAGCATAAAGAGCAGCTCATTCTGAAACAAAGCCTGCCATTCATCTCTTCTTATCCATGTGCACAAAGCTTCCAGGAAAATTTTCTACTGCTTGATTCTTAAATATGAATGGACAACCACAAGCCAGAGGCTATTTAAGGAAGGCTGAAATATGAAATAGAAAGACAAAGATAAACAAACTGAAAATAAGACCTCTGAGGCAATGAAAACAACTTATAGGTAGAAGATAAAAAGAGAATTGAAGAAGGCACTGAATTTGTAAAATGAGTAGTGTTAAGAAAAGGGAACAATTAGGGAACAAAATAGTCCCAGAACATGAAAAATATAGCTAATATTCAGTAGAAATGTTGAAAGTTAAAGTTAGGGTAATTGCTCAGAAAATAAAGCATAAAGTAAAATAACCAAGACTTTATTATTGAATAGATAAAAGAAAAAAAAAACAATGCAGGAAGTTCACATTTGATGAGTAAGTATTTTATGGAGAAGGGAGCAAGCAAGGGAGAGAATTTTCAAATAAATAATTGAACAGAATTTCCCAGACCAAAAATACTCAAGTCTTCAGAATAACACAGTTCATCAAGCCCCCTGCGTAAAGAACACACAAGATTTAGAAATTTCTGAATACTCAGGAAAATGAGAAGCCATCTCCTAAACGTTTCCAGAGAGAGAAAAAAGCAACCTGTGAAGGAATGAAAATCAGAAAGGCACCAGATTCTCACCAGCAGTGCTGGGTGCCAGAAGACATTGGAACAAGATCTTCAGAATTCTGAAGGAAAATGACTTTCACTTTTGAATTCCATACCCAGCTAAATTATCTATTAGACACCAGGGCATATCAAAGACATATGGAGACAGATAAGGAAGTTTATTTGCTGAGGAAGTTTACTTGCCATATATTCTTTCTTAGGAAGTTATTTGAGGATGAGCTGAAGTAAAACAAGGGGGAAACCAAGAAAGGGGAAAACATAAAATTTTTGTCAGCTTGCAAGTTAGCTTGGTATGTGGTTTTAATTAATTAATTAATTATGTTTTCTTTTTGTTAGGTTTAGGCAACAGGGTTATGCTAACTGTGAAAGGAACTAAATTTCCAATCTTTTTATGCTCTGAGAGTGTTTGCACAGGGGATAATCTCTCTCTTGAATGTTTGCCTCCCTTCTCAATAAGCCCAACCTATCATCCATCCATCCATCCATCCATCCATGCAAGCAATCTCTACATCCAACGTGGGACTCAAACATATGACCCCAGGATCAAGAGTCACATGCTCCACCAACTGAGCCGGCCACCACCTTCAGGTTTTTTTTAAAAGAAGCAATTCTTTGACAATATTTTCTTTCTTTCTTTTTTTTTTATTTATTTGACAGAGAGAGAGAAAGAGAGATCACAAGTAGGCAGAGAGGCAGGTAGAGAGAGGGGGAAGTAGGCTCCCCGCCGAGCTGAGAGCCCGATGTGGGGCTCGATCCCAGGACCCTGAGATCATGACCTGAGCCGAAGGCAGAGGCTTTAACCCACTTTGACAATATTTTCTATGTTCTCTTTCATCATTGCTTAGTGACCTTTGTGGCAGGTCATTCTGCTATCCAGTATTCGTCCTTAGTCTTCCTTTATTTGAAAGAACTCAATTTTTCCCAGTTAGAAATTAAATTTCAGGGACGCCTGGGTGGCTCAGTGGGTTAAAGCCTCTGCCTTCCACTCAGGTCGTGATCTCAGGGTCCTGGGATCGAGCCCCGCATCAGGCTCTCTGCTCAGTAGGGAGCCTGCTTCCTCCTCTCCCTCTGCCTGACTCTCTGCCTACTTGTGATCTCTCTCCTTTCTATCAAATAAATAAATAAAATCTTAAAAAAAAAGAAATTAAATTTCATAGGTCCCCTTGCAGAGAGGTAGGGCAAGTGACACAGTTCAGGCCAATGAAAAAACACACGTGTCCTGAAGGGACTTCTCGAGAAAGTTATCATTTTCCTGGTAAAAGGGACCGGTGAGACTGTCACCAGTCTGTCCCTGACTCATCTGTCCCTTTGTCCTTCTCCTTTCTGTCTGGAATGTAGATGGCATGCCAAGACTGAGCACAAGGACAAAGTCACTTGCTAAGAAAATGCAGCAGAAAGACTGAAGGAGGGCTGATCTGGGGTGCATCGTGGATCCTTACGCCAACCCAGGACTGCCCACCTCTGCATTTCCTGTTGCATAGGAAAAATTATTAGTTATGTTCAATTTTTTTTTACCCCCCAGCAAATTCACTTTTTATTTGACACCATCTTTAACTTCAGAACTGCTTTCTGGAACACAGAAGTGCTTGGGTTCTATGAAAAGGTATTGGGTGAATTGAAGGCTGTCATTAAAGAGGACAATTTTCTCTTCTCTCCGTTCTCTCATCAGCCCATAAAGCAGGAGCTTACATCCTCTTGGAAGCATTGGGAAGAAACCTTTCGACTTTCTCGCCACCCCCTTCCTGGTTCCTCCATGTGAGAGGGGGAGTGACCTCTTGGGTTGCTGGGGCAGGGAAAAAGGCATCCAGGGTGCCTCGCTCAGCCTGTTCCTGGCTCTCGCTTTGGGACAGACCTAAGTGCAAGCGGCGTGTTGCTCTCTCTGGTCCTGCCTCCTCCAGGCGAGGAGCACCAGGGCAGGCCGTGGCCCGAGAGGACTTCAAGAGTCCAGCTGCTCTGCTGTGAGTGGGTGGGCAAGGTCAAATCAGGGGAGAAGGAAAAGGAAGCCCATTTGGGTCTTGGGTCCAAGCCACATCCTCCAATCCATCTGGACCAGCAATAAAGCTGACATTTTAATCCCTTCTTGTCTCTTGTGACTATTTCTCAATTGGACCAGAACTTGGAAAATCGAGGGGTGTGATTACTAGCACCCGCAATATCCAACATCTGTTGGATACTTAGCCCCAGAGGGAAAAGCCACAGTTAGATGAAAACACTGGTTTAAAATTTTGATAATTATTAGACAGTGCTTCTCTACACTTAATTGGTTATGTCTTGATCTCGTATAGAATGCGTATCATTTTTTTTTTTTTTCCCAGGGATGGAGGCTGGATTGAGAGCGACAAGCCTCTTCTAGGTGTTGCTACCGCTCACTTGCTCTGTGGCTTGATTTTTCGGGGCTCCCATTTTGCCAGTTATAAAGTAAGTGGGTTAGACTAGGTGAAGGATAGGAGCCAACCCAAGCTTTGATATTATTTCATTCATTCAACACAGTTTTATTGAGCTAATTAATATGTGTTGAACATTGCGATGGAGGCTAGTTATACAATATTGTAACCCCCCTAAAAAAAGCAATGACCTCACCCTTTTGGGGTTTAGAATCCAGTAGGAGAGACAGACATAGAATAAGCACGGAAATAAAGGTAGAGTTGCAAGTATATCACTCTTCATCAATACGATTTGAATAAATGAGTGACTGGATTGAATAGAGACTTCCTCCTGGGTGTCACTTACCCACACCCAGGGAAAGCCTTGCTGGCTGGTCCGACAGCCACACAAGTCGGTGCCACAAGATTTGTGACTGTGTGAGAACCACTGTGTTCAGGAGGACAGAGCAGCTTCCAAAGGGCTGGCCTTTCAGATTCAAAAATGGCTAAGCATTTTTTTTTTTTGAAAGTTAAAAATTAATAACATGCTTGTTATAAAAATTCAAGCAGTACAGAAAAAATAAATTGAAGGGAAAACATCTTTCCTTCTCCCTCTCCAAGCTCACTTGGAAATAAAAACAATGGGTAGATGTGTTTCCTTCCATCAAGCCACACACTCAGTTGTAGGCTCCTGGAAGGCAGGGATGGGATGTGCCTTATTCACGGCAGTATTCCTGGTGGGTGCTCAGTGAATATTTGTTGAATGAGTTAACACGTAAGTAATAATTACACATAAAGGCTCAAATACAGGTTTTGTAGAAGATCAAAAATGTATGCTTGTTTCTTGGCCTTGGGTTTTTTTTTTTTTAAAGATTTTATTTATTTATTTGACAGAGAGAGAGAGAGAGATCACAAGTAGGCAGAGAGGCAGGCAGAGAGAGAGGAGGAAGAAGGCTCCCTGCTGAGCGGAGATCCCGATGCGGGGTTCGATCCCAAGACCTTGAAATCATGACCTGAGCAGAAGGCAGAGGCTTTAACCCACTGAGCCACCCAGGCGCCCCCCCTTTTTTAACACTCAAAAGTCTATAATGAATTTCCTTCCATGTATTGATTCCTAATTTATCCATTCTCTTTGTTATGTGTGGAATTGTGACCCTCCTCCCCAAAAGGTATGTTGAACTCTAATCCTGGGAATGGTACCTTATTTGGAAATAGGATCTTTGCAGATGGGATTGAGTTCAGATGAAGCCACACTTGATTAGGATGGGCTCCCTTCCAATATGACTGGTATCCTTATAAGAAGACAAAAGAGAGAGATGCAAGGAGGGAGAACGTCATGTGATGACAGACACAGAGACTGGCGAGATGCAGCCACAAACCAGGGAGCTCCAAGGATTGACGGCCACCCCTGGAAGCTCGGAAGAGGCAAGGAAGGATTCTGCCCAGAGTCCCAGAGGAAGCATGACTCTGCTAACACCTTGATTTTGAACCTCTAGCTTTCAGAACTGTAAGGCAATGAATCGCTCTTATTTTAAGCCACTCAGTTTGTGGTATTTATTACAGTAGCCCTAGGAAACGAATACACTCCTCTTGAAGGATATTTATGTTCTTCTAATGTTGTGCTGTAATCGTGACCACTGCCGCCATTTTCTGAGCAGTATGGCTGGGCCCTGGCCCTCTTTGGAGAGGGGAGCCCTAGAATTAGTTGTTTCCTCCAGAAACCCCTCGAAACAATCATAGACTCCAGCCTCGGTGCCTTAGACTCCGTTCATACTTTGGCAGGGTTGCCAGATAAAATACAAGATGTTTGTGTCATATTTGAGATAGACCTATTCAAAAAGTTATTTGCGGCTTGCCTGAAATTCCAATTTAATGGGGCATCTGTATTTTTATTTGCTGAATCTGGCAACCCTAAATCTCAGGGCTGTGGGCAACCCACGCTGTACCCGAAGGAACCCAAATATCCTGACTCTCTGCAGGAATTCTGGAAGATCTCTCTTTGTCTTAGATCCCTGACTCTCCCCCAGAACCCTGCAAGTTCTCAGTGGAACTCAGAGGTCCTGTAGGGCCTACCTCTCCCAGGACCAAGCTGAGCCTCCCTCCCGCTCACACCAGAGAGATCAGTGCTCCTTCACTCCCCTCCTTCTCTGGGCTTTCTCCCTCTGGCCTGCACCCTCCTTTTCCCATTCACCCCCACTGGGCTCAGACAAGACACACGTGGACCTGGCCCTCAGGGAACTACCTAATCAGTCTCCCATGTGCCTGGTGAGACGGAGAAGGAAGTGCTGTGGGAGCCTGCAACAGCCTCGGGCAGGGTCTCCTAAACCTGCACTACTTAACAAATCCCTCAGGGGGTGTTGAAAATGCTCTTCTGTGTCAGCATCAGAAATCTCCAGGGAGGGGACCTGGCCTCGTGTGGAGGCTCAGGGGAAGCCCTCACAAGGAGATGACGTCCGAGCTGAGGTGAAGGTTCAGTATGGCATAGGCAGGTTAGGCTTTTGGGCAAGTCGGGGTCCGGGAGAGGCAAGAGCACAAGCTCACGCAGTGAGGAGGGGGGGTCTGGCCTGTCTGAGACCAAGGAAGAGGCTGGTGTCGCTGGAGTGCAAAAGGCTGAGAAGGAAGGGGGAGTTGAACCCCAGAGAGAGGGGGCCACTTCTGACCAGGCCTTGTTGGCTTGTCTGCATCTTGTCTGGTTGTCCCATCCCCACACGGCTGCCCTGCCCTCCCCAAGGCTAGAACATACTCACCAGGCTGGGCCTTTCGGCCAGGTGACGTGGGAATCAGATACCATGACAGCACGGACGTTAACTCCGTGGGGGCAGGGGACGTTGGACCGCAGTCTGTGGAGAAATGGGTGTGGGAGTTTGCCGACAGATTTAGAAAATCTCCATATTAGACAAGCAATGTTGAAAATACTGTTTTTGTTATTGAGAAGATGCTAAAAGTGTTCAAGTATGTGGTAGGCCGACCGCACGTCCTTGTGTAGTCCCCTCCCTCTGAGTGTGGGCTGGACCCGGTGACTTGCTTCTAATGAATAAAACATGGCCAAAGTGAAAGAATGTCACTTTTGAGATTAGGCGAGCAAGGACTGTGACTTCCATCTTGCTCGAACCCACTCTTGTGACTGTCCTCTCTCACTTGCGCGCTGCTGAAGCCAGCTGCGGCTTTAGGAGGGGCCCACGGGCCGGGGAGCCCTCCCACCAACAGGTGGGGAGGAAATCAAGGCCTTGGCTCCAGCAGCCCACGAAGAACTGAATCCAGCCAACAGCCACGTGAGTGGACTCGATGCTTTCCCGGTGGCGCTCTGAGTTGACTACAGCCCAGGGCAGCGCCTTGGTGGCGGCCGGAGAAAGACCCTGAAACAGAGGACTCAGCTAAACTGCCCCGGGATTCATGACCTTCGGAAGCTGCAAGATAATAGAAGTTGGTTAAAGACACTTAAGCTTTAGGGTAATTTGAAGCAATAGGTCACTCATACCAAGGATGATTTGGAAAAGGCCAGCCACACTTGTCCCCATCCTAACCTATGTGTTCATGGAATTTGAATTCACGGTGGGTACACTAATTTTGAAATCTTTTTCCACCCCCCCACTTATTAATAAGGGAGAGATATCGTACATCAAGGTCCATGGTCTGTGTATGTGTCTACCAGGGTCCAGCCAGAAAACAGAAACCGCGCCAATCACCTTTGCAGAATTAAATTATTAAATTAAATTAAATTAATTTTTTTTACCTTCAGCAAACTTAATATGAAGAATCCCATCACTTAATTCTATCACAACACAGTACGAAAGGTGAAAATCACCAATAACCAGTAATCCAAATCACTCTGTGAAATTCCTCTATGCCAATCAGGATCTGAGGCCTCGGAAACTCAAAAGCCGCGAATCATTTGGCTTGAGATGGTTGCCACGTTTCAGCTTCTCTGCCATTTCCTCGGGGGCGGTGGAGGCTAAGAATCTATTTCGAACACGAGCAGGAGCAGAGATTTCTCTCCCTCTCTGTGTCTCGGATCAACGTGATTAGTTGAATTTGCTAGTGGGGGGGGGGGGGGGATGGTGGGGACACGAGCCTTCCCCGTTCCCGGCACACCACCCAGCTGCGGTTCTCCAGGCCTGATTGCCCATTGTGTTGATGTCCCAGTTTACTAAACCACTTCCCTACTCTGGTTCCCAGTTTTTGACCTTTAAAGAAAAGACTCCAGTGTACACATTTATGCAGATAACACTGGGCTTCCGTTGGAATTATTTCCTTGGAATAAAATCCTAGGGATGAGATTACTGGGTCGAAGGGAGAAAAATAGCTTTACGGGTGTTGCTATGAGATGCTTTACTGCTGTCAAAGGAACTATGCCAACCAGCACGAACAGCTTAGAGCTCCGGCGGGGGCAGCTGCCGGGCAGGCGAGCTCTTTGCTCGGGGAAATCAGCTGCCGGGACCTCCCAAAACGACCTCACAGACGAGGCCAGTGGGGTGCAGCATGGGGTCCCGCGCTGAGAAGTAGGCGGGCTGAAGGTCTGAGGCCGACGGGGCCTGAGCTGTTCACAGTGCCAACAGTGGGAAAACCCCGAGTACGTACTTGCTATTTATCCCTCATATTGACCGTTATTAGCATTTCTGTTATCTAGTGACCGGGGCTCGGTCTTCATCCTTCGGTCCTGTTTCTCTGGCGGCTGGCCATCTCCTCCTCTGGGCTTCTGCACGAGACCCCACCAGGCTCTTGAGTGTTCCTGCAGGTCTCCTTGTGTCATCTTGGCTTTGGGTCCTTGAGTGCAATGGTCTCTGGATGCCCCCTTGTGGACAGCTGGCTTTCCCTTGTCCTCCCTGCCCTCCCCACCACCCCCAAGGGGAAAACCAGCCCCACACTTGTGAGGGACCTGATGCCTGTGTGTGTGTGTGTGTGTGTGTGTGTGTGTGTGTGTGTGTGTGTGTGTGCGCATATGTACATACGCTCCATACCACTCTCTTTGTCACGGGGTTCTCATGGGGTTCCACCGGGATTACTGGTTTGAGAAGTGAAAGCACTGTGTAGACAGGAGGCTACTATTATGTATAAGAGCATGTGTAATCACTCAGTTTATCCACATGCTCATTTGGACATTCAGCTCCACAGATGTTTACTGAGTGCCTACTATGTGCCAGGTCTCCCGAGGTCTGGGGACACAACAAAGACAGGATCTGTGTTTGCCCTCTCCCAGTCGAGTGGGTGAGAAAGATGAGTAAACCATTGCAGTACAGGGAAGTGGTAGAGATGTCAAGGAAGACTGCCTGGAGGAGGTGACAGCTGAGCTGAGCCATGAAACTGTGGATGCCATGGCCCCTCCCCGAGCTTTGGGGCAGAGGGGTTTGTGCGAAGAGCACTCACAGGGTTTTAGAAGTACGGATTTTAACCCCAACTCACTGAGCCTAGCCCTTTTCTTTGGGCCTGCTTCGTCGTGGGGTGAGCCCGTGAGTTGGCCATGACATCTCTAGTTTCTGTCAACCTTGATGCTTTCTGATCTCTCATCCCTCAGCCTGAGGAATGCTCTTTCCTTCTACTCTTCTGTCATACTCCACCCTCTCTCCCGAAGAAATGGAAAATGATAGAGATTGATATAGACGCGTAGGCCATGCGTGTGCACACCCACGTGCATGCACACGCTCCTCCATTTTCCACCCCTGCCTTGCTAGAAACCCCTGGGAGGGCCCGAAGTGACCCGACAAGGGAGAGGCGGGATGGAGGCTGAGTACTTCTCCTGGGAGCAGAGTGGAGGTGAGGCAGCAGAAAGAGCTCCTTTTATCTGGCTGGGTCACTTAGCTTCCTGAAGCCTCCTTCTAGATCAGCGAAGTATATACCCACCCGACGGGGTTTCTGGGGGCGATCAGAGTTGACATATGTGCAGTGCCCCCCACTCTGTGCAGGACCGAGTGGGCTTTTGGAAAAAAGGAACTAAAAAACAGTTACATTTAGGTATATCTAGTGTGGCTCAGAGGCTTGTCTCTGCGGCGGGTTGGGTCGGGGGAGGAAGGGGTGACTAGAGAACCACCCTGACCCTCCCAGTGACAGTAACCTGAAGGGGGGGGAAGTGATATCAGACATGTACGAAACTCACTCAAGGTGACTCTGCTGTCTGTTTCCAGTTAGAATGAAGCTTATTAACCGGGTAACTCAGGCCAAGTTACTTAATCTTTCTGAGTGTTAGTTTCCTCATCTATAAGACGAGGACTCACTGGCAGCTCGCTCATAGAAGTGCTGTGGACATTAGCTGAGATCATTTAAGAACTTGAGAGCATTTAAGAAGGTTGCTGGCGCATAGTGGGCGCTCCATACATTGGTAGCTGCTTGTATTGGTCAGGTTAGGCTAATCAGTGTAACAAACAGGCCCAAGAATGCGTCACGGCTCAGACACGATAGAAGTTTGGTTTTTGCTCCTGTAATGGTCTCAGGAAACCCCAGGTTGGCAGTGGGGGCTCATTTGGAGACTAGGTGCTGACAACTCTGCGATCTTCAACGTGTAGCTTGAGAGGTTGCTTTGGTCACGGGCATCCAGGCAGAAGAGAGCGTAGAGAAGGCCCATCAGCTTCTTACCGCCTTGGCCCTGCAGTGCACTTCTGCTCACATTCTATTGGAATGTCACATGGCCTCATCTCAATGCCATGGGGGCCAGGAAATGTCATCTTGGGCGGGCAACCTCGCCCCGGTGTTGACTCCGTACAACCGAAGGGGAGGCAGATGCTGGTAAACAAAGATTTCCAGTCTGGCTACTATAGCTATTCCCACCCAGGGCAGAGTGTAGGAAGCACTGGGTGGGAGTGAGAGCACAGAGGGAGCCTAGCGAAGGGGGCGCAATGTATTCTGACTTGTGACTTGTGATGTGTGTGTGTGGCAGTGAAGACGGAGGGGTCTTGAAGGAGAGGCAGGACAGCCGCAGGGGGAGATGGAGAAAGCTCACTGCGGCCATTGGAATCACATGAGCAGAGTCAGGAGGGAGGAAAGCTTGGGGAGGGAGAGTCGGAGGCGGGAAGGGGTGGAGAGGTGTGTTGGCAGCCGACTAGGAAGGCCTGGAATGTCAAGATAAGGGGGTGGAAATGCAGAGTCATGCGCGGTCTTTCTGCAGTGGAGTCCAGGGGAGTAGGTGGGCATGGAGACAAGAGGGAGAGATGGGGGAGGAGGTGAGGAAGGAGAAGGACACAGGAGGCGGGAGAGGAAAGTCTGGGATTCCCAGGGGAGAGGCTGGAAAAAACAGAGGGAAAGGGGTCTTGGGCCGACCCAACCCCCACCCTTCTCCCAGGGGCCTCTCAGGTCCTCTGGCTGTCACCTGGCAGCCTTCTTTCTTGGACATCTGCCCACTGGGGGCCCAGCCCTCCACACCCTCCGAGCAGGGGGAGGTTTATCTCCTTTCTCTGCTTTGTTCTCCTTCCAGGAAGGAAGTGGCTTCAGATGCCGTGGGTGGGACATTCCTTGGCTCTCCTCACTGTTCCCAGATTTCTCATGATTCCTGGTGACAGAGCTAGCACCTCTAACCAGCCTCAGAGAGGGCCAGAGCCTTGCTCAGGAACGCCCCGCACCCCAGGAAATCCTAGACTCGTTTTGAGCCACGCTGGCCCTCTGGGGACAAGACCTGCCTCCAGACAGATGCCGTGGTCATTCTGGTCCACCCGGGCCCGCTAGGCACCTGCCGGGTGCCCTGCACCGCGTGGGGCACCCGGGAAGACGCACTTTAGAGAAAGCCGCTGGGACTTTGCTTTAGGCGCTCACAACAGACTGGGGGAACGCGGTATTCTCTAGAGAAATGTAAATCTGGTGAAGGGGACCCACGGGGAGCCGCGGGAAGGGCAGTTCACGTTCATGTGTGCGTTGGAGGAAGTGGCATTTGTAATAGGTCACGAAGGAAACACGGGACTCTGACAGGTGAAGGTGCTGGGCGGGGATTGCAGGGGGAGAAAGAGCCCCCCAAAAGGGGAAAGGAAGGGAAGTGCAGGCCTCCGTGGGGGAACACAGCCCGGTCCAGTCTCGCCGAAACGAAGGGGGTGATGGGGAGTCAGGGGGACAGCGAGGAGGGTGGGATTAGACAGAGGAGGGCTCATATGTGAAGGCCGGGTTTCACCGAGAGGCAATGGGACCCTCTTGAGGTTTCTGAGCGGAGGGATGATGAGGTAGCTGGCGGCCTGCCCTTTATGTGGGGGACCCACTTCCAGCTGCCCGTGGCCCGGCCTGTGGTGGGACGCACCACCAGCCTGCGGGGCGTGAAGTCAGGCCTGGAGTAGCTCTGGCCTCACTGAAGGGGCCGGAGGACAGGTGAGCGGGAGATGCTGCTTCTAGTCTCAAGAATCAAGTCCAATTGGGGAGGGTATGTGCTATGGCAAATGCTGTGAAATGTGTAAGCTTGATGATTCACAGACATGTACCTGGGGGCAAATAATACATTATATGTTATTAAAAAAAAAAAAGAATCAAGTCCAGCTCACTTTTAAAGGACTGAGCTC
Organism: Nasua narica; assembly: GCA_028533885.1. Classification (NCBI taxonomy): domain Eukaryota; kingdom Metazoa; phylum Chordata; class Mammalia; order Carnivora; family Procyonidae; genus Nasua; species Nasua narica. The sequence continues at coordinate 18,060,853 of CM052804.1, read as the reverse complement.
CATGGGGCGTCTGGGTGGCTCAGTCGGTTAGTGTGGTTAAGTGTCTGCCTTCGGCTCAGGTCATGATCTCAGGGTCCCGGAATGGAGCCCCCATCGGGCTCTCTGCTCACCGGGAGTCTGCTTGTCTCTTTCTCTCTGCCCCTCCCCCTGCTTGTGCTCACTTGCTCTTGCGTGCTTGCTCTCTCTCTCTCTCTCTCAAACAAACAAATAAATAAATAAAATCTTAAAAAAATAGTAAGGACTGAGGTCCTAGAGGCAGTATCAGCCTGGAGTGGAAAGAGAGCCAGAGAAGCCTGGGGCTTGCCTCTTGGCTTCTGCAACACCTCCCCCCCCTGCCGCAGCTGTGGGACTTTTGGCATGCTGATAAACCCTCTGGGCCTCAGTTTCCTCAGAGTGTCATGAACATAACAGTGCAAGACAACCACCCTGACTTACTTCAATAAATATTAGTTTCCTGAATGTTGGAGTTGGCATGAGTGGTGGAGGTGGAGAATCCGCTCTTTGGCGCTGCTGGCAGGCCGGCCTGGTGAAACGCCCCTGGTCCTTTTCACCCGCCTGCTCTGGCCGGGGGTGGGGGGGGTGGGGGGGTGGGGGTGGTTGGGGGCAGGGGAGACCCGCAGCTGGAGGCCCTGAGCCCTCCCAGCCCTAGCTGGCTTCGCCGGCCCTCCTGCCTGGTAGGATTGCCAGGACCCCATTCTGGCCATTGTGACGTCCAGCCAGTTGGATTTCTGCAGCGCCGGTGGCTTGTGATCTCCTGGGCGTGAGGCTAGGGGTGGGGGTGCTGGGATCCCTGGGCCCTGAGCCCACACTGCCACAGCTGCTGGGTCCGGGGCACCGCGGGAGCTTCTCAGGCTGGCTTGCCACCTCTCTCTCCTTTGGTAAACTCTCTCCAGGAAGAGCGTTAGAGTGCGGAGGGGGCTTCGGGTGGAGGTTCATTTTGCCAGTTTTGGTCCAAAGCCCATGAGGAGGGCGGTGTTGGAGCTGCCGCCTGCTTTGGCTGGTGTCAGGGTGAGAACTCACGGACTCAGGACCCCGCCTGGCTGGACCTGGCAGGGAGTGGGGGAGTCAGACGGAGCTTGGTTCGAATCCTGGCTCTCACCGGTGAGCCGGGTGACTTTGTGCACATTATTAACTGCCTCCTGCCTCAGTTCCCTCGACTGCAAGGTGAGAATATAACAGTACCTGCTTGCGGCGTTGTGAGAACCCCATGAGCTTGTGCTTCTGCGGTCTCAGTGCTGTGGCCGACATGTATCAGGAACCCCTTCGACATCAGTTTTCCTCCCTACCTTGCATTCTGGGGAGTATGATGGCTGCCCTGAAGGCAGAGCAGAGAGTCAGGAGACCCGTGGGGAGACAGGGGCAGCCCCCCTCCTCCTACAACCCCTCGAAATCCCAGGTCAGGAGAGAGGGGCACAGACCTCTGGGTGGAGACTGCCATCCTTTGCCCTGGTAGGAGTGGCTGGCTGGAGGAGGGTGGGAGGGGGCACAGGCTGGAACTGTGCTGTCCCCTTCCGGAGGGCAGGTCTCCTGACACGTCCCAGGCCCGATGTCCCATCCCACCGCTGCCGGCAGCTAATTCACATGAAGATGTTGGTTGCAATAAAGGAATCGATGATTTTCCCACCCTCGGGGCCTCCACAGCTGTTAAGGGCCTTCTGGTTCAGCCAAATGGCCTTCTTACCCGCCGAACTCCCCTCCCGGAAGCCGCCTGGAGCTCAGCGGGAGGGCTGATTGCCTGCAGGAAGTGGAGGCCTAGTTTTGGCTCTTGTCCGGGCTTCGGGAGCCCACCAAGGGGGTCCGGAATGGGGCTAACCAGGGGACACACACCGAAAGGCAGGGGTAAGCACAGCTGGAGCATTGGGTCACCTTTGTGACCATCGATGGCTAGAGAGTGGGTGAGCTAGAAGAACTTCAGAGGTTTGGTCAGACCTGATGAGACCCGGCATGTGGCCCGCCGCTCCCTGCATCCAGAAGGGCAGAGTCTGGAAGGTGGAGAGAAAGCTGGGCTGAGAGGCAGGATAGGCCGTGGAGTTTCTCCTGGCCATCTTCAACGTGGGCAGCTAGGACCCTCTGAGGATATGACAACCCCCCCTTGGCTGACTCTTTTCTATGAGGGAAGGAAGGCAGTGGTGACGAAGGTGGGCTGGCTACAGCCTCTCTTGGGCAGAACGCAACTGCCAGGAGGCCTGGACCTGGGCTGGGCGGTCCACGGGGGATCTTGTCAAAATGCAGATTTTGCTTCCGAGGGTCTGGGCCTGAGCACCTGCATTCCCTATTGGCTCCCAGGTGCTGCTGGTGCTGCCGGTTTGGGACCACATGGGGGTGGCGAGGGTAGATAGCGGGGAGTGGGGTGCTGGTGGCCAGACCCGCCACACTCCTGCCGGAGGGCTCCGGGAACTCAGGCCTCCCGCCGCAGGTAAACACCCAGCTTTGTACTCCAGGAAGCTCCGGGTACACAGACTTCGGTCTCTCCCTTTCTCTCTCAGGGCTGGGTTCCTGTCAAGGAGACAGAGAAAGTTTCCACTGCGTGTGTGTGAGTGTGCTGGCCCGCGTGTGTGCGCCGCCGCCCACGTGGAAGCGCCCTATTATCTTTTCCTTTTTGCAGAAAATCAGGTCAGTGGTTTGACTGTTGTCGCTAACCGCATGGCGCCGTGGGGAGGTGGCATGAGCGCCCGTGGCCTCCAAGTGCTGATGCGTGAAGGCGGGAGAGGGAGGCCGGGTTGGGCCTCCAGGCGGCCACCACTTGGCGTTCCAGGCTGCGGGGTTTCCAGAAAGCGGCGGCATGGCCGCCCATCTTGGGAGAGGACACGCTGGCCACATCCCAATTCCCTTTCGGCATCCCTCCCCCTTTCCTTGGGGCCTCGGCCGCCGCCGCCTGCCTGGGGCTGAAGCCTGCCTGGCCAACCGGGCTGAGTAGTCGGGGAACTGGGCCGGCGAGTGGGGGCAGGCAGTCACCCCGTCTCGTGGCCCCGGCTCCGCAGGAGGGGTGGGCAGGGTGCAGAGCTCTGGGGTTGAAGCGGGTGGCATGCAGCTCCCCCCACAGGTAATAACAACAGCAGCAACAAGGGCACGGAGCACTTTCACACCAGCTTCCTCACCTCGCCCACAACGCCCTTGGAAGGCGCAGGAGTGGGCGTTATTGTTGTGCTTCTGAGGGTGCTCAGAGAGAGAGAGTGAGGTCAAGGACCTAGTTCAAAGGCACCCAAACTCCTGCCCTGGCCTCACACTCCCCTTCTGGGGCCCCTGAGGGTGCCTGGGCCATGAACCTGTTGCCCTTTTGGGTGGGGGGCAGCTAGGAAGCAGAGCCGCAGCCACCTTGGGTCGTGCACCCAGGCGGCTTAGCTGGGTCCTTAGGCTCTGGATCTTTCCCACGCTCTGGTCATCTCAGGGCTCGACCTGGGAAGGACCTGTCGCGCAGGCCCTCAGCCCGAATGGCCTGGGGGACAGAGAGCAGACCATCTTCCTGCAAGCCCCCTGCCCCCAATACTTCTCATCCTGGCCTTGAAGATCACCATTGCCCTCCAGCTCCCTGGTCCTCCTCTCTGCTTTTGCTTCCGGGCAGCTCCCTTAAGAGGCTCAGACAATAGAGGTTGATGATCCAGCCCCTGAGAGCACAGCCTCCCCTCCCCCGCAGCCAGAAATCATCTGTGACCCAT
>CM052804.1:17957584-18056697 GCA_028533885.1 Nasua narica | reverse complement strand
CCCCCCCCCCCCCCCCCCCCCCGGTTAACTCCTTAATGTCTGGCACCACCTAACAGATTGTTGGGCCCTTAGGGAAGTGGCAGAGCCTGGAATAATCTTCAATAGGGAAGGTGAGGATTGGGGGCAAAAAGTTGAAGAGGAGGAAAAGGTTCAAGGCCTTGAGGTCCTACTTGGTTTGAGGGCGTGTGTGCAATGGGCCCCAAAGGGGCCTCAGGACACGGAAGGTCCTTGAAGGGACAGTGGGCGACAGATCGTGTCTACCTGTCACGTCAGTGTCTGGCCAGGAAAGGAGGGGAGGAGAAGATGGGAAACAAACACGTCTGAACATCTGCCGTTAATGAGGGGCCTGGAGTTTCTAAACCATGGATCGGATTGCAAGGCCTGACAAGGAGACAGGATGTCGAACGCTGGGGAGAATCCCAAGGCAAGGCTGCCGCATCTGGGCGCGGACATTGTTTCCCCCGTTTTGGGGGAGAAGGAAGCTGAAGCTGGGAGGTTAAGTGGATCCCCCCCCGGAGGGGGGCACATAGCAAGTGGGAAGAGGGGGTGGGGTTCCCGTGACTGCCTCTCCAGGGTGGGGTGGGGGTGCTTTTGGGGGAGGACATGACTATTACTTTTCTGAGGCCAAGACTTTTAAATTCTTGGGGGACCTGGAGACTCCATTACTATTCTCATTCTTTCTCGCTGTCGGTCCCCCTCTCCACTCCATGCTCTGCTCCCTTCCCAAGGATCCCTCCTCTTCCCAAGCTCCAGTTTCTTCTGGTCCCAGCTGCTGGTCTCAGGTTGATGAGAGAAGCCAGCTGTAGCTTTGGGGATTCTAGGGGATAGAGGAAATGAGGCTGCTTTCCCCCCAGGCCCCTGCCCCAGAGCTTTGTTCTGCTGCCCCCCAATGTTGAGTTAATCAGACGTGCCGCCAGGTTGTGGGTGAGCTGCGGGTGTCTGAGGGGTGCTGGGGAGGGGTCACGGTCCTTTGGGTCATGTGTGTGCTGCAGTGAGCATGCGTGGGGGATGAGGGGACTACTGCTGTATGTGGGGGGTGTGCACATATTTGTACGTGTGTGTGTGTGTGTGTGCAGTATACGCACTCTTGTATAGAAACACTTGCGTGTGTCTTAAGCATAATGTGAGTGTACGTACGGTTGAATGCACACCAGCGGGGTTACGGGCAGAACTCATAGGGTCCAGGACAAAATGAAAATGCTGAGCCTCTGGTTCAAAAATCATTAAAAAGTTCAAGACAGAGACGCCCAGGTGGCTCAGTCGTTAAGCGTCTGCCTTGGGCTCAGGCCATGACCTCAGGATTCTGGGATCGAGCCCCCGCATCAGGCTCCCTGTTCAGCGGGAAGCCTGCTTCTCCCTCTCACCCTCCCCCTGCTTTTGCTCTCTCTCTCTCTCTGTCAAATAAATAAATGAAATCTTAAAAAAAAAAAAAAGTTCATGACTGAGACAGAGGGGCCTTGAATCAAGCGTGGCCCTTCTGAGGGCCGGCTCTGTGCGTCTGCATGGGTCTCAGCCCGTGACGCTGTTGTGTATGTGAGCGCGTGCAACTCATATACATACGCGTGTGGTGCTTGTGTGAGGCATGTGGGTGTGTGCGGGGTGCGCTCTCCGGCACAAAATCTGAGCCTTCTCCTCACCAGCCCAGGCCAGGCCCCTCGGCAGCAGCTGCCGGTGTCTATCAAAGGCAAGGTGTGTTTTATTTTTGGCTTTTCGGGCGCCTTTGTTGCCTGCTCCCATAGTGCCCCGGGAGGCCTTTGTTTTAGCGCTTTGTTGGAAGGGTGACAAACACTTCCCTCCACCTGCTGCCCGGGTGGCCCCACCAGAAACCACAGCTGGGGGTGGGGCAGCTTCCTCAGCCCCTCAGCCACCCACTCCGTACCCCTTCCAGGCATCAGCGAGCGCGGAGCCCTGCCCGGCTGACCCCACCCAGACGAGGTACTGCTGCACATCAGAGCTGGCAGCAATGATGGAAGTCATTTGGCCCAGCTCCCCCGCCTCCCAGTTAAGGAGCTGGAGGCCCAGAGAGGGAAGAAAGCCGTTCGCTAGAGTTGCCCAGTATGTCTGGGGCAGAGCCAAGATGCTCGCCTTCTGGATCCTGCAGCCCCGCGGGGCTGGCTTCTGAAGAAAGGCCGGGTGGGAAAAGGGCCTGGAGGAGAGAAGGGGAGACCAAGCCCTCAAGGAGCAGCAAAGACCTGGTTGCTGCGGGGCCGTGGGGTCCCCTCCCCCTGCTGGGTAGGGGCTGTATCTTTGTTGTGATCCTCCCTCCTCCCAGGTCAGAGCTTTGTGTCCAGTCAGTCTTGCAAAATGTTGGCTGGTACATTTCGAGAATGTTGGCACAATGCCTGACACAAAGTAGGGGCTCCATGCATATTTGGTAATGAATGAAGAGTATTTAGTTGGCTTGTGTAGTCGGGTGGCAAGAACTCGGGCTTCGGAGGCCAGCTAGAACTGCTCCAAATCGCTTAGCGGAGTGACCGGGGAGTAGCTGTGTGTTGTGGCGAAGTTGCTGAACCTCTCGGAGCCTCCGCTCCCATCTGTGAAATGGGACTCCAGCGGGGTAGGTGTGAGGATGAGATGAGTTAAGATTCGTCGCTCCATACGGTGTGAAGTACGCAATACAATTGTGGTAAGGTCGTAGTCATTGTCCCTAGCTGTGTCACCTCAGGGAAGTCACACAAACTTCCTATAAACCTCCATGTCTTCACCTGCTGTCTCGAGAATTTAGCGGCAGGTGCCAGGCCCAGCACCGTCCCCGGCACATCACAGGCACTCGGTAAATGTGAGCCTGTCTCCCCTCCTAGGCGAGGTCTCTTCTACCCTGAGGCTCTGGGATTCCTGCAGTCCCTTCTGTGACAGCGCACCCGCCCCCCTCCCCCCCCCCCCACCGCCCTGCTGTCGCCCAGCCTCCGATGCTCCCGGCAATGAAATCTCACCAGCTCCTGGCAGTCCACAGTCTCCCTGAGTTACGGGGGTAGGGAGACGAGGCTGGGGGTGGGGTAACTGAGAAGGAGGCAGAGCAGGTGTCGCTCTTGGACAAAAATCCAAGGGACTGAAGGCGTCCAGCCGGGTCCAGGCCTGTGTCCTGATCTGAAGATGAAGGTGAAGGCAGAGGGGTGACTCCCTGAACCCCCCCAGGCTGAGAGGTTCCCATTGTTCCTCCTGTTCCCCTTCCCTGGACTCCCAAGGCCGGAGGTAGCCTGCCACGCCCCTTGGCAGCCGAGCGTCCCTGAGGGCAGGTGGCGGAGAGAGGTGTTAGTGTAGGCCAAATGGCAGTGTCCCGGGAGTTAGCTACCGGGGACGAAGCCCAAGCTTCCAGGCGAGAGACAGAGCTGGTGCCACTGTGGGCGACCCCTGGCCCCTGGCTTGGCCACGGAAAACACCTCCCGGGCCTGGGAAGAATGCAGCACTTGGCCTTCACATGTGACCGCGTTCCTATTTCCATTACTCGAGTACTGTTTACACAAACCAGAAAAGATAAATGTGCGTGCAGTTCCAGGCCTCCTTTTAAACGCTGGGAAGGGATTTGGGGCATTTCGTCTGTGGCATCCGTGCAACTTCACAATGTCAGCTCTTTACTCGGAACAAACATGAACTCTGCTGCCCTAAGCAGGCTCTGACCCAGGCACGAAAGGGCTCAGGGACGAGACGGGATTCTTCCCCGGCCCTCTAGCTAAAGGGACATACGTCCGACCTCCGGACTTAGTGCCCCAGGAGGGAGTGGAGAGGGCCAGAGCCCGGCAAGTCCTGCCCCCTGCCCTGCTCGTGCAGGCCTGTGTTTATTTCCACGGAGCCGAGAACCCAGAGGCCGCCCTGTGTGTGGTTACTGTGACACATGGAACCCAGCGAGTGAACTCCCTGGGGTTAGGGAACAATAGACAAAAATAAGGTAACAGCCATCCTCCCAGCGAAGGCGGGAGGAAGAGCAGTCTGAACTGGGCCTCACGCATGTGGAGTGCGTACACACACACACACACACACACACACACACACACACACACACACACGAGTCCGTGGGAGCATTCACAGGTCCCCATTTCTGATTTAGGAGGGGATCAGTTGAGATGAGTTAGACTACAGCTGCTCTGGCCGAGCAAGGGGCTGTGTAGCCTTTTCTGCAGCAGACCCCTTGTCTGTGTCTCTTTCTGGGCCCCCGACAAGACAAATGATGAAGCTGGGGGGTGGTGTGCGTGTGCACATGTGTGTGTGTGTGTGCTCTCACAGAGAGCAGGCTGGGAGGGATCGCCAGGTTGCTCTTTTGATTTCAGGGAGAAGTACCCCCTATTTTGCTCCCTGGGGTTTTTCTGGGGGCTCAGGCCAGGGAAACTGAGCCATTTCTAGTCTCCTTCTGGCAAAAAAGGCCCTGAGCCCCCCTGTCTCTAAACTAATACAGTCCCTTACTCCCCGCCTGTGATTGCTTCTATCCACTGACAATACTCTCCGAGTTGGGCTCCCAGCTCTGTTGCCCCTAGAATGCACCCCTGCCCCACCTTCCCTCTCTTTCTGCACTCCTCTGCTCCCCAACTCATTTGCCTCGACTCCCACCCCTGCCCCCAGAGGCCTGTTTCTTCGTCCTCCAACAATTTACCTTCAGTACAGAAATAAATCTCTCAGAGAGGATCCTTCCTTAAAAAAGATCAGTTGCCTGAATTCCTTTGGGCCTGCTGCCATATTTCTTTTCTTTGTACCTCATTCTCCTGCATTCAGTGCAAGGGCAGGGACTATTTATGGGGGCGAGGGGAGCTGCTCCTTAAGGGCCTGGCCACAGGACAGGAGGGACAGTGCTGGCCAGAGCAGAGCTGCATGGTCGGGGACACGGTGGCGTAGGCCGGGGTGGATGCATAGGGGAAAGCGGGGGAGCGCAGGAGATCTGCAGGAAGAGCTCTCTGGCTGCCGCTCGGGAACCTGGGCTCAAGTTCTAGCCTGGCCGAGAGCTCCTAAGAGACCTCAGGTGAGTAATTCCCTCTCTGAGCCTCAGTTGACTTACCCGTACAATTGGTGGGAAAGGCAGACTGACTCACCTTCAGGCTGTCCTCCAGCTTGATTTTTAAGTTGTGGGGGGTTGGAAATGGGGCTAAGGAATTGAATTTGGTTTCCTTGTGGTTAGCAACTTTTTTTTTTTTTTTTTTTTAGCGGCCACGCATTAAACGTTTCTTAATGATTATCAACAACGCTTCCAGAAGGATTTCTAAGCATTTGACATCTATGAATTTATTTTCTCCTCACAACAGTCTCAGGAGGTAGGTGCTATGATTTTCCCCATCACACAGATTAGGAAACCGAAACACAGAGAGACTAAGTAAGGAGCCCAAGGAGCTTAGCTGAGATTCCAGCCAGGCAGTCTGGCCGCAGAGCCCCTGCGCCTCATCACCACGTTCCACATTCCAGGCACTGCGCGAAATGTTTGCCAAATCCTCTCCATCTTGCAGTTGAGAAACCTGAGCCTCAGAGAAGTTGAGCAACACTTGAAGGTCACACAGCTGGGAAGCAACAGAGTTGAGGTTCCCAGGCAGCCCGGCTTCAGAGGTCCGCTCTCCCGCATCCACCTCCCATAATCCTGCCAGATCCTCAGGCCCCCAAAGCCAGGTTATCCAGCGTCCTTATATTGCCAAGTCTCTTGAAACAAGTCAGTTCCTCCTTCTGGGCCTCAGTTTCCCCATCTAGAGGTTGATTGGGGTGGACCAGCGGATCTTTGCGGTCCCTTGCAGCCCTGTGAATCCGTGATTCTTGAGGTGTGGTGCTTCTGGCTACAAGGGCAGATGTGGGGCCTGGGGCTGCAGCCAGGGAGGCTGGGGATGGAAAGAAGAGGGAAGCTGCAGGAGACGGGAGGGGGGCCATAGGAGCCATGAGCCCAGGAAGATGGGGCAGTTGTATGAAGCAGATGAGAGAGAGGGAGAGAGAAGCCCTGGGTGCTGGGGTGGGGGGGCTCCCCAGGGAGTCTGTTCCTTCTTTCTACAGGTCCCCCAAAGTTCGGGGTAGGCCCATGAGAGGACTGGGCAAGGGAGCAGGGGCCAGGCCAGCCATGAGCCAAGATAGAGCAGTTTGGGGAATTAACGTGGCCGGGGTTTTGTTGTCTTTGTAAATACTCGGAGATGTCCAGTTATTTTAGAAAACTGTATTTGAAGCTGGGATGGCGTGTTTGTATGGTTGGCCCGGCTTCCTGCTCGTGAGCGTGCCTCTGAATTCCTCCCTTCAGGAACTGAGGCTCCATTTCCTGCCTGTACCCTCATTAGGACGTACACACCAGTGGGCTCCACGCTCCTCTCGGGTCCCCCCCAGCGCCCCACACTCGTGCACACACATCTGCAGCTGTACCTTTTACTATTCAGTGCTGCCGTGGCAAGCCCCAGCCCCCCCTGGCTGCACCCGGGCCAGCTTCCTTTTCCCCAGGGCGTGCTGGCCGGCACGGAATGCCCAGGGCAGCCCGCGGAGGAGGGGAACGTCGTGTGCAGTGGACCTTAGAGAAGGGGCTGCATTACCAGGCGGGCCCTCTTCACTTTGGAAAATGCATGGCATCACCTTTGCCCGGGTGTCCCCTCCCTCTCGCCCCCTGCCAGGCCCCCAGCTGTCGCTGTGCTGGGCCCTTCAGACGCCTCCTCCTCGTGCATCACAGCATTGGGCTAACCTCTCTGGTTTGGAGGAGTCCAAACCAGACCGGACAGGCATCAGGGCCCGGGGACACAGATCTGGGTTCTGGGCAGGCATCAGGGCTCCCGGGGACACAGATCTATGTGGAGGGCAGCGGCTGTTCCCCGCTCCGTGCCCCTCCGTGACAGGTCACCAGACGTCGGCTATTGCTGCAGCGGTGGTCTGTGGGTGGGGCATGGATGAACCTGGCATTCAAGCATCCAGCCAAGGGGGCAGCCTATCCCATGGGTGCCATCCCCAGCCGCCTTAATCCAACATGCCGTGGTCTGGGTGCCCAGGGGAGGCCCTCCCTCCAAGCACCAGTGTGGGGAGCTTGAAGGGACGGACAAAGGCTGCTGGGCTCTAGTTCCAGACTGAGCAGGGGCACACGAGCTGACCAGTGAGTAAAGGTTGCTAAAGGTGAAGGAGAGCTCCCAGCTGTTGAGGTTACAAGGACAGCTTGGCTCTTTCCAAAGCTCAGCTCAGACCGTGTCTCTGGGTCACTGCTCATGGCACAGGCCCTCTCCCACGAGTTCTGGAAGGGCATTTGCAAGGTGGGCACCCTGTGCTTCCCCTCCCCCTCCCTCTTTCAGCCTCCCGGGCCTGTGTCACGGGATGGGCTCAGGGCATAGCTTGGCAGGTCCCACGGCTCGGATCATCTCTCAGAAATGAGGCCAGGGAGAGGAGAGAAGAGGGGGTGTTCAGGTGGGAGGTGGGGGTTTGCAAAACAGGGACAAGCCCATTTGCCATTTACTAAAAATGTCCCCCCTTTCTTTTAAAGCTGTTTTTTCCGCAAGGGAAAACTTGTATTTGTCTGTGAGTACACGGCGCTGTCTTAATGAACTGAAAACAGGACAGGATGAGAGGTTTTTGTTCCCATGATTAAGAACCAAGAGCAGCTCACTGGCCTTCGGCAGGCAGCCCTGTCACCAACAGCCGGCCCCTAACCTCTCCGCCTGCCCTCTCCTCCATCTGAGCAGAGCTGAGACCCGAGAAGGGCCCGCCGCGCGTCATCCGCGCCCCAGAGTCCTGGCCGGGAGCGTGGTGCCGGCCTGGCCCGCAAGAAACACCACACGCCTCCCTGAGGAGAGCCCGGGAGGGCAGCAGCTTGAAGAGGGGTGGCAGGCGCGGGGGGCAAGTGTGCTTTCAGGGAGGCCTGGAGCCTGCCGTTCCTTGGCGGCTCCGATGACAGTGGAAAAAGAGACGGAGGGAGGGGTTCAGAGACTTTGACCCACTGGCATCCCCTTTCCCTGCCCAGCCGAGACGTCTCCCCACCATTCCTGGTGTCAGAGACAGAGCCTTGTTTTCTGGAATACTTCATCTCAGCTCTCAAATCTCAGGGAGGATGTCTCGCTGGGTCAGAAGGAGTTTCATTCAGAGGACTTGCCAGGCCCCCTCCACCGGGGGGGCCGTTGCCAACTCTCCCTTCACTCCAAGTGCCGACTGTTTCCCACTTCCACTCTTGGTTCTCGATCTGGGGGGCAACAGCCTTGGTTTTGGAGTGTTGCAGGATTTGGTGCGGCTCATCGGTCACAACATTTGCAACCTGGGTGGAGGTAGCTAGGGCCAGGGGTCCGGGCTCTCCCTGCGAGACAGAGCTTCATGCCCGGGACTGCCTTTCTCTCGGCAGCTTTTGGAGCCTGAGTCATCTGCTGCCGGTTCCCGGCCCTGGAGCCCTGGGAGAGGTCCCTCTAGTCCCGGTGGAGACGCCTCCTACGGGGAGAAGGTGGTGGTAGTCTCGGCCTCCACGCTCATAGAGGAGCGCCGGGTGTGGCGGCACGAAGACCACTGGCGGAGCTGCTCCTGGCTCAGGCAGCCCAAGTCCTTGAAGAGCTTGAAGAGGTCGTTTCTGAACTTGACGCCAATGAAGGCGTACAAGAAAGGGTTGACGCAGCAGCGGACGCAGGCCAGGCTGTAGGTGACGTCGTAGGCGATGTTGAGCTGCTTGCTGAGCTCACAGCTGCCGCTGCCCGTGATATTGAAGTTGGCCACCGTCTGGGCCAGGACCACCCCATTGTAGGGCAGCTGGAAGGCGATGAAGACCACGACCACAGCGATGATGACCTTGATGGCCTTGTTGCGCTCGAAGTTGCGGGCCTGGAGCAGGGTGCGGATGATGACGAGGTAGCAGAAGCTCATGGCCCCCAGGGGGATCAGAAAGCCCACCACCATCTGGGCCACCTGGATGCTGATCAGGTCTTCCACATGCTCGGTGACGAGGGAGCACCGCAGGGCTTGCTCGCTGCTGCTTTTCTGGAGGCCGCTGTATAACAGCTCTGGGATGGACAGCACCATGGCCAGCATCCAGATGCCCACGCAGGACAGCTTGCTGATGAGGAGGACGCGGGCACGGTGGCGGTGGGCCGACACGGCCTGGACAATGGCCACATAGCGGTCGATGCTGATGCAAAGCAGCAGCAGCATGCCGCTGAAGAAGCTTATCTTGTAGATGCCGAAGATGATCTTGCAGACGTGCACGCCAAAGATCCAGGACTTGGCCGCGCTGTAGGCCCAGAAGGGGAGGGTCAGGAGGAAGAGGATGTCCGCCATGGCCAGGTTGAGCAGGTAGGTGTCGGTCATGGTCTTGAGCCTTTTGAAATAGATGTAGGTCAGCACGACCAGCCCATTACCCAGCAGGCCCATGAAGCAAATGATGGTGTACATGAGTGGCAGGAACCAGGCTTTAAAGTTCCGCACGTCTTTCTTGAAGCACACGGACTCGTACAGGGTGTAGTCCACCGTGGTATTGTCCCCGATGTAATCGTCCGTGACCTCATCTTGGCACAGGCACACCTGCGGGGGAGGGAATGGGGCACGGCGATCCGGCTGAGCCAAGTGGGGTTCGGCTCAGCTCAGCTCACCTTGCTGCCCCGGGATTGCCCAGAGCAGTGGTTTCAACACGCGCCCCCCATCAGGGGCATTACCCGCGATGCCTGTGAATTCTCGGACCCCGCCCGGGACCCACGAACCCAAATCTCGGGGGGTGGGGCCCTGAGATCGGTTTTTCTAAACTTCCCAGGTGGTTCTTTGGCTTGAAACTGGTGCTTCCCAAATTTTAACCCGCATATAAATTACCTGGAGATCTTGTCAAAATGCATGTCCCGATCGAATAGGCTGGGACCTGAGATTTTGCACTTCTAGTAAGTAGCAAGGGTCTGTTCTTGCCAACTCGGAGAGGCTCGGCATTACGTGCCCGGACGGTGGACTGAGGTCCCATGAGCCTCGGGCTACATAAACACATATTATCTCTGAGCCTCAGTTTCCTCATCTATGAGATGGAAACAACCACGCTCTCTCTCCCATGGCTGTGGTGAGGTGCTTCTTGGTTCTGGCGCCCAGAAACTCCAGGAGAGTAGGAATGTATATCTTTCATCTTGAGCCTCCTTTTAGAATCTGCTAGAGGGATACCTGGTTGGCTCGGTCTGTTAAGCGTCTGCCTTTGGCTCAGGTCATGATCCCAGGGTCCTGAGATCTAGTCCCATGTTGGGCTCCTTGCTCAGTGGGGAGCCTGCTTCTCCCTCTGCCTGCTCTGCCTGCCACTCTGCCTGCTTGTGCTCTCTCTCTGACAAATAAATAAATAAAATCTTAAAAAAAGAGAATCTGCTAGAAAGAGTTTTCCAGGGAGCCTACAAAATACTTCAGTTTTTGAGGGAAAATCCACATCAGAGTTCAGGTTGAGGGGGCCTGGAGCCAGAAGGCAGATGCTCTGTTAAGAAGCCTCAAAACCCTGGACTGGGGTGAGCTGCTGTGACCCTGGGTGGTGAGGGACTTGCAGAATTCTATGGGTCCCCAGGGGCCCGAGGCGCGGTGCCTGGCACACAACAGGGGCTCCGGTAACACATGCCCATGCCCACTGAACGGCATAGCTATGACAGGGGTGGAGGGTACTTCGCTGGGCCACTGCCTCCTCAGCTGTGACGGCGTCCTCCCTGCATCCCTGGGAAGAGCATGGGGCTCCGTCTTCTCCCACCTTCTCTCTCTCTCTCTTCCTCCCAGTCTCTTCCAGCGGATCCCAATCAGCCGGGCTAAGCTGCTCAGGGCCTTTTTAAAAAAAAAACAAACCTGCAAGAGCAGGGTGAAGGTTCAGGCCCTGCCGTGATTTTATCAATGAAGGAGGGCATGCGCCCCTGCGCACAGACACGGCTGAGCCTCTGTAGGCTGGCAGCTGGGCGGCAGGGCTGCCTGGGGAAGCTTAGGGCCCCTCCTCTGGGAACTCGGCTCTGGGCAGCTCACCATGGTGGGTTTTCATGCACCTGGGGAGCTGGAGGGACTTTAGAGATGAGGCAAGGGAGGCTTTTGGAGAACTTCGCTCAAGGTCACACAGCCAGAATGGAACCCAGTCTCTTCCCCACATCCTGTCTCTGTCTTTCTTACTTCCAAATCCTGAATTTATCACTGTCACAGATCGAGGACAAAATAATATCCAGGAGCTTTTTCTCTGGGCAATGCTATCTTGAGAAAAGTCAGGCACCCCCTTTCCCTCATCTGGGCGTGACTGCCGCCGGGGAGCCCTGAAGAGGCTGGCTGCTCTCAGTCACCCGTGGTAAGTCCCAGGGTTTTAAGTCCGGGGTCCCCAGACATAAAGGGGGTACACCCAGCCTCTATGAAGCGTGCTCCCCACCAGCCTGTCCTGCCTTCTTTTTCTATCCTTTACTACTTCCGGACTCCAGGCCACTAGGCACGATGCCTCTGCAGCCCACAGCCCCACCACATCCTGCCCTGTCTGAGCCACCCCCACTCTCCCAAGTAAAGAGAAGAACGAGCCCCAGCTGTCCCTCATCCCCTCCCCAACCTTCCAGCCTCCACTTCTAGCAATACAGCCCCTCCCGAGTCCTGCAACAGGAAGAAAGAGGGGAGGGAGTGGTGACGGGGAAGGGGGCCAGGCTGTGGGCTGCAGCCCAAGCTCCGGGGGGCCTCTGGGATGGGGTTTTGGGAACAGTGCCCAGTTTGGGGCCTGCCTCTGGCCGGAGCTCCTGGAAAGCTGCCCCTCTGGCCTCTAGACTTGGGGAAAAGCCAAATTCTGAAGGATTCTGGCCTTGGCCTCCTCCTCCCCCTCCAGAGAGCTCCCACCCCCAACCAATGGAAGAGAGCAGACTATGAGTTATAGTTTCTTCTAACTCCAGTGCTCGGTGGGGCCAGCTTTCCTGTCTCCATTTCTGGGACTGAGAAGCAGAATGGTGTAAATTGGGGGACTTGGCTCCTGCAGAGTTTGGGGCCCTATAAAGTACGTGCACTCCCCCCACCCCCAGTGTCCTGGACCCCATGCTTTCTTCCCTCCCCACTAAGGGGGGCTCAAATGGGCCTCTTTATTTCTCAGAAGGGACTGGGGCCTCCAGGGGAGGCTGTGGCTGGGCACCAGGGGTAGGAGACAGCTTTGGGGTAATCGGATGGTAACCAGGGCACCAAACCACGAGTTTGCTCAGCTCACGTATGAAGTTTTGCACGCACGGCTTTGCACACACATGCACAGACTCCAGGAACCTCACAGCCCTTGCTTTGTGCCGTTTCCTTCCACAGACTCAGACGGAGCCCACATTTCTGTATCCTGGATGTGGACAGTGGAAGTGGGGTGGGGGAGAGGACGGTATCTTAACCCCCCCCCCACCGTGTTTTAATTTAAATGGCGTCAAGGACGTTCGGAGACCACGTGTAGCTTGTAGGGTCACTCAGCAGATGGAGAGGGGCAGTTGTTAGCTTAAGGAACGGCGGGTGGGTTTGTGTCTGGGTCTCTTTCCGTCCAGCAAGCGCCCCCCCCTCCTTCACCAGGACCCCGGGGTTGGGAAAGGGTGGGCTTGGGAAGGGAGCGTGGGGGGAGGGAACAGAGCTTTTGTTGGGCCCAGATCTTACCTGGAAAATGACAAGGAGAGCCACCACCAGCAGGCTTTTCATTGGTTTCCCTGCAGGAGACCGAGGTGAGAAAGTTATTGCTTGGCAGGGGCCCCTCTTTGTTAGGAAAGAAGGCCTCAGGGAGGGGTGGGGGCACGGTTGGGAACTTTCCTCACGAGCCCCAGGCACCGCATTGGCCTGGAACATCAGAACCAGATTGTGCCTTGAAGCACCTGGCTGGCTGCCCAGCGTTGCCTGCCCTCACCTCCCCTTCCTCCACTCCGACGAAAGGAGTGGGATCAGAATGCAGGGCAGCCCCCGCTCCCCACCCCCTTCCTGGCTCTTCAGAGCATCTTCTGGAGTTGGAAAGCTCGCCCTGGCCCACACTGCCCCTCAAGGCTGAGTTTCAACTGACCCTGACTCCTGGGTCCGAGTGGCCCCTCCCACTTTCCAGGTTGTGTGGGAAGCAAGGCCTTGAGGGGGGGTGATGGTAACAGGGTGTGTGTGTGTGTGTGTCCCCTGCACTGCTCCTTGCCAGTAACCATTGGGGAGCATCTCTCCTGCATCCGGGTGAGTGGGCAGCCCCATCTGCAGCCTCGTGTCCTCCGGGGGAGGCCAGCTGAGGAGATAGGCTGAGGCCGCAGGGCTAGGTGGTGGAGCGAGGTTATTTCCTGGCATTTCAAGGATGGGAAAGTGCTTCGGGGACCCATCTGCTCCCCATAACCCCTCATTCAACTGACATTCATTAAGGCCAACTGGTGGTTTACTCGGCCTACTTCCTCAGCCTGTCTGTGGAGCAGGAACCTCACCCCCTTGACCCAGTGCAGGCCCGGAATGAAGAAGGCCTCCAGGAATTGTGTGTTGATGAGTGAATGAATGAATGAGTGAGTGAATGAATGCCCCGCTTCTCCTTCTTCTGGGGGAGAGAGCAGCAGGGGGCCCGAGGGGACACAGTCCTAGGACGGTATGGTACGGTGGAGACTATTCTCTGAGGTAACTACTTTTTTTTTTGCTTGACTGAAGTGTGTGTGTGTGTATGTTTGCTCTTTAACTTGTTTCTGACGTGGGACCTCGAGAGATGTGGGAAAGGGAAGATACTCAGCCACGGGAGGGGGCCCTGCCTGGCCTGCGCAGAGCAGGGTCAAAACCTGGGTACATTCTGGAAGTCAGGAGGCTCTCTTGAGTCTGAGCAGCGGGTTGAGACCCCAGGTTAGCACAGGCCTGGTTGGTGCAGACAGAGGATGGGCCCTTGGCCGCTCAGTTCTGCTTTGTGGCTGAGCTGAGGGCTGGAGTGGGAACTTATTTCCTCTGAGGGCTGAGCAGGCGGGACAGTGCGCAGGGCAATTTATGTAGCAGCCTTATCTCACCCAACCACCCGGGAGCTCCTGGAGGCCAGGAGTTGTGCTTTCCGACCTATGTAGCCCCCTTCCTGGAACCTGATCCTCAGCCTCCCAGCCAGGGCCTGGCCCACAGCACAATCAGTAACTGGGACACCACAGATGAATGCCAAGGCAGGACTCACAGGCCGGTCACACCTCCAGTCTCAACAGGGACAGGGAAGTGCTTGGCACTCCGCTTCAGGCACTTTCTGGAAGCTGGGGGCCCTCCTCTTGCAAGCGGGGGTGGGGGTGGGGGGTGGGTGGGGTTCTGCTTCCCACCTGGGAGCAGAGTGCCTGTGATTCTCTGTCCTTGGCTACAGCGCCACCTGCTGGAAATCTCTCCACATGACACCCAATTTACTCCGCGCTCCAGGCGGAGTGCCTAAGGTGTGGGATTCTGGGCTTGGGGCCTCCTGGGTCAAGGAGGAAGAGCTTCAAGCCACATAAATAAACAGATAGTTCTCCCACCTCAAGCAAGTTATATTGCACACTACTGCTAGACATGTCTTTCTAAGGCAGCGCTGATGCCAACCCCCACCAGGCCTCCTAAATCCCTGAGGACCTCTCCATCCAGCCCTAAGGAGGAAGGCCCTGAAGCTTAGTATGGCAGTCAAGCCCCTCACTGTCTACTTGCACCTGCCTTCTGGGTTGTGTCTTCTCTTTCTGAGGACAGGCACTGTCCTATTGTCCCCGGCTTGCCCCTGAGTATCTGCAGTCCTGGCTGGGAACAGAGGATTGTGCCTTGTCCTAGCTCCCCTCTCCCATCCCCCTTCCTCACTGAATTACCGTGGGAGGCTGCCCTCCAGCCCACATCTCTATCTTCCACACGCTCTTGTCAGGGTCCAACGCACCGCCCATCCTCCACTGACTCATCTCCGTGCAAAGTGCTCGAGGTTTCTTTAAACAGGCACAAATCTTTCGTTACTCTAGAGAAAGCCCACTTTGACTGTCAGTGAGAACTGAGAAACCTCAAAGTTTTGAAGTCACAACGGGTAGATACAAGGAGTAAGAACTGTTTCTATTTCACTCTATCGACCCCTTCCCCTGGGCCCTGGGCCATTCCTTTGCCCCTGGCGGAGGGGAGGGGAAAGGAGGTGAATCTAGGGTATGTGTGCATGCGTAGATGATTTCTCATTCCCAGTGTATTGGAAATGGTGGATGAACAGGGATCTATAGAACCAAAACAGAGAGCTTTCTTTGTTTTCAAGAAAGGCAACCAAATGGGAATTTAGGGGAACTCTTGAGTGTGGCAGGAGCCTGGTCAGCGGCCATGAGTCAGATCATTTCTGTCTGTTATGGAGTCATAAAGCAACAAGCCTTGGGCAGCAGCTCCGGTGAGGCCCCCGAAGTTGGGAATCTCAGGGGCTGAGAAATGGATGACTTAGATGTTGGGTATTTTCTGAGTTCTTGAGTTTCTAGTAATAATCATAATGAAAAGAAAATTCCCTAGAACTCCAACCTGAGCCCCCAGCAAGGGAAACTGCTTTCCTGTCTGGGAGGAGGGATTGTTGATTGATTGCTCTCTCCCAAATCCCAAACTTTCATCTCCACATTTTCCAGGCCCTCTAGGGAATCGTGGCTGTCCATTTAGCTGGCCCCAAAAGCTACCCCAAACTTTTTCCTCTCTGGAATTCCTCACCTGCCAACACAACTTTTTTAGGGGTAGGGGTGAAGAGAGGGAGAGGGAAGAAGCTGGGAAGGGGTAAGGAAATTTGGGGAGAAGGTGAGAAGCCTGGGGACAGTCTTTCAGACAACAGTCAGGGAGGGATGACAGCTGGGGGAATCTTGCCCTATGATACCAGCTGCTTTCCCCAGTGATAGAATTCAAATTCACTGAGCTCTCACTATGCACCAAATTATTCCATGTACAATCATTGTCATCATGGTAGGTAGGTGCTACTATAATTCCCATCCAGGACTGAGGAAACCAAAGCACAGGGAGATTAGAAACTGTCCCAGAGTCACGCGGTTGGTGAATAGTGGAGTTGGGCTTTGAATCCTTCAGTCTCCAGAAACCACACTCCTAACCCGTCTTTTGTGCTGCCTCTTCGTCTTCGTGTATCTCTCCCTCATAACATCCTGTGAGCGATGCCTTGTGATTCTCATGCTATTCCAAAAAATAGAGGCCCAGAGAAGTTAAGACACTTGCCTGGGGTCACACAGCTGCTAAGAGATGAATCTGAGATTTGATTGGAACTCTCACTACGGTGTCACCTTACATTTCTGATGAGTCCTCTGCATATAGAGACCTCCATGGAGCGTGACGAGAGTCCTCACCCTCCCACATCCCATGGGTCATCTAGCCCTTTTGCTTCTGTCCCCTAACATCTCAGAGCCGGCCCCACCTCCGTCCTGACATAAGACGTTCAGAGCTCCTTCTGAAATGCAGCTCACATCCCTTAACTCACCTGACTGAAAAAGAAAAATCTTCACTGGCTCCCTATTGCTTTCATGACAACCCCCAGCAGCGCCACACAAAATCTTGAAGACTGGCCCTTCCTGTGCCTCTCGCCTCCCCTCTTACCTTCCTCCTTGGCATGGCCACATTCCTTACAGCCTCTTCCACTTGCTCCTACCTTGTTTTTGTTAGCTTTAGTCAGAGCTGACTGATGGGGAGTCCACAGGCTGAGCCCCCAGCATGTTCTGCTTGTCTACATTGGATTTGCAAAAAATTGCATTTGGATGCCTTTAGGCGGGGCTTGCCTCCTCCGGTTCACTCTGCTCCCCTCCACTTACTGCACCTTACGCCCCTTCCCTCATTTGCCTCGTTGGCCCCGGCTGGAAATCGAGTCTGCGCTCCCTGCCACCTCCTGCCTCCCTTGTTGTCCTTGTCTGGCTTGAAAACTTGGCCATGCTTTTCAAAACCCAACTTAAATGCTCTTCCGACGCATGTTCCATGTTCACTACTTTTCTTTGGAGCTTCCCACGGGCCTCACCGTTACCCCCTCAGCACTATGTCTCCCTCTGTTTCAGTGGCTTACGGAACAGTGTGACTCTTTCCAAACAAGACTGGTCATGCCCCAATTCCCCCATCAATGAGAGTTGACCAGAAGAAGGTACCAAAGAGGAGAGATTTTCCCAACAGCTCTCGGAGGCTGCAGCACTCCCTTCCTTCCCAGTCATGCTCCCAGGCCAGGAGACTTTGGCCCAGCGTTCCTTCAGCTTCCCTCTGCCACCATTTCAGGCCAATCTATGAGACACAAGTCTCTCATGGAGTCATTTCTTTCTTTTCTCTGTTTTGGAGAATTCTGAGGTCTTAAGACTCCGCTCCCAAAGGTGGGAGGGCACCTGGGGCTGCTCATTCAAACCATGAAAGAGACCAGCTCAGCCCGGCTTCGGCTTTGGTGTTTTCATTTTGTGTAACAGAAACTCTGCCTCTTCACCCACCTCTTGCTCCCTGCTGGGCAGAGAAAAACAGATCCTTCGCGGCCCATCCGCCCTACCAACGGCCCTGAGTCTGTTCTGAGCAAAGCTTCCCTCAGTGGCTTCCCTTCCTACCAGTATTTCAGGCTTGGCCGTTGGGGCTCTCTCTCTCGAGTTGAGTGAAGCAGGCGAGAACATCCCTTTCTCCCAAACCAGAGGTTGCCCTCCCTCCCCGCATCAAAGTCTGTGAGGCTAGCACCCCAAACCCAGGTCTGGGGGAAGACCCTCAGTGGTGGCCCGGAGCTGGTTTCTCAGAGGCCCTTGGAGCCAGGGTGCATGGCCCTCCCGGACTCTCTGTTCAGTCATTTCAGGCTTTGAATTAGTCTAAGGCTTGAAATCAACCGTGGCGGGAGAATTTACACAATGGAAATTGGCAAGAACTACCAATCAGTGCCCCTCCCCCTCTGGGGGAGCAGGTTTCCCAACATTTCTCAGCACCCCACAGTGACACACAGAGGTCACAGAGGTCTCCCTCACAGATATCACACAGGGTCTCAGGAGCCAGTGCTTGGTGGGCGATGGCCTGTGTTCTGTGACTGTGGTAAGTTGGGGGGGGGTGATGTGGGGAGTGGGATTGGGGGGCAGGCTGCTGGGAGGAGAGGATGTTGGAAGAGATTTTTAAAAACTAAAATAAACTCAGAGTTGTTGATGTCACTCACTCACTCACTCATTCATTCATTCATTCATTCATTCCACAAACTTTCTGCTCACAGCCCCGGAGCTTCTGAGATGAGAGGCAAGGATCCGGCCCCACCTTCCAGGCGTTCCAGTGGTGGGTCGGGAGGCCCCTTTAACCCGTTAAGAGCGGGCCGCTGGGTCCACCTGGGGTTCTGGGTAGGCTGGCGCGGGGCGGGGGTGGGGGTTAGGCAGAGTAAAGGCAAGAGGCTGTGGTGTGGTGGGAGGAGTGTGAGGACAGCACAGGGCGCACCAGTGAACCTTCACTTTTTAAAGGCAACCTCTTGCGGCTTTGAGGCTGCCGTGGCGCTTTGCTTGCTGGTGAGAATGAACCATCCAGGAACTTGGCCTTTGTAGCCTCAGCCGAGTCTGACTTCATAGCTGAGATTTACACATGGGGTGTCTGAAGCTGGACGTACCCCTCTCAACCCTCTTAGAGCTTCTTTTGTAATCCCTCTCATTAAGACTGCGGTTAGACCAGAGGACAGGTTTTTTAGGGGAAGAATCATCGGCCAGGGCAGAAAACGGGAAAAAGTGAGGCACGCTGGAGGCCTGGGCTATGACTTCTCCAGGCTGAAGGCCCCACTGCTGTCCCATTTCCTGTTGCCCACCCAGTCTTCAATCTGCAAGCCAAGCCAGAGGGATGTGGAGCCTGCTTGCACTTGCCTTGTCCCCTTATCCTGTACCTTGGGCACCAGCGGGCACCTTCCTTTTGCTCCTAAGAGCACGGAGCTTCTGATCCCTGCTTAGCAGGTGAGAAAGGTAGAAAGCAGGGGGAGGACGAGGGATGGAGGGCCCGGAGCCCTCTGAGGACTTTTTCCCTGGTGAAACAGGTCCCAGGGAGCCTCACCCATCGCCCCAAGCTGAGATGAAGACAGGTGCCGTCCCGATCACCACCAACCCCAGCCCTGTAGCCTTCTCCAGTCCCTACTGTTCTAGAAAGACACCACCTCGCCACCCCCACTGCCCCACATCTTCCCTGGTGCCAATGGCTCCTCCTCCCCGAAGGTCTGAAAGGTGCCTCCGTTGTGCTGATTCCCACCAGAGCAGACCCTGATTTCTCGGGAGGCTCCCCCATGCTTTCCATCCCCCTCCTCCACCTCCATTCCACAGAGTCAAGCTGGATGTCAGAGTGACCCCGTGCTGCTTTTTCCCGCACCGGGAGGCTCACTCACCCAAGTCCATGACACTCTCTGGGCAGCTGAAACCACGCAGGAAGGCTGTGCCGGGTCTTGAGCTCCCACTGTCTGGGGAGGAAGTGCTTTTAAGTTGTGAGAAGAGCCACCCTCTTCTCTGCCCCTCCTACCCCAGCTCCTTCCTCCAATCCGACCTCAACCATGGCCCCTACGGTGCCTTTTAGAACCAAGGGGTGTGAGAAGGTGACAGTGACAGCCCACTCACAGGTCTTAGGATCATGAATCATCAGGTTATTTATATTTAAAAAGCCCCCTGCGTAGCCCAGCAGACAAGAATCCCAGCCCAAGGCAGGAGAATTTGGGCCAGTTATTGATTTGACACATGTTTAAGCCTGAATACCATGGGCCAAGGAGTCAGAGGTGAATGAGGGATTATCCTGCTCAGTGTCCCAGAAGACTACATTTCCCAAACTACTTTGCCTTCCAAGGTTTGGCCAATGGGAGGCACTGACAGATGATGGAAGGTAGAGAAGGGGGTATGTCAGAATGTTTCGGACAGCTTTATTGAGATATAACTCATATATATATCATATATATGATATATATATATATGATATATATATATATATATATATATATATCATCCTTTTAAAGTGTACCAGTCAATGACTTTGTATATTCACAGAGTTATGCAACTGTTACCACCATCAATTTTAGAAGATTTTTTTTATCACCTCCCCCTGAGATGGGAAGCAATGACTCCCCACCTCCCCTGCAACCCTGCCCCTAGCCCCTGGTCGCCACCACCAATCTTTCTATCTCTATAGATTTGCCTTTTGTGGGCACTTCACATCAATAGATTTATGTATGTGGCCTTCATGTCTGGCTTCTTTCACTTAGCATCACGTTTTAAAGGTTCATCCACGTTATAGGTTTATTCAGGTCTCATATCCTCATTGCTTTTCATGGTCCAGTAATATTCCATCGTATGGATATACCACATTTGGTTTACCCATTATTAGTTCAACATTTGGATGATTTCTACTTTTTGGCTCGTATGAATAATGCTGCTATGAACAGTCATGTACAAGTTACCATGTGGACAAATGTTTTTATTTCTCTTAGGTACATACCTAGGAGTGGAATTGCTGGGTCATAGAGCAATTCCATGTTTAACTTTTTTTTTTTTTTAATATTTATTTATTTACGAGAGAGAGCACATACAAGGGTAGAGGGGAGGGGCAGTGGTAGAGGGAGAGAGAATCTCAAGCAGACTCCATGCTGAGCGCAGAGCCGGGGATAGGGCTTTATCTCATGACCCCTGAGATCATGACCTGAGCTGAAATCAAGAGTTAGATGCTTAACTGACTGAGCCACCCAGGTGCGCCCCCCATGTTTAACATTTTGAAAAACTGTCAAACTATTTCCCTAAGCGGCCTCATGATTTTACATTCTCACACACAATATATAAAGGTTCCACATATGGTTCAATATATGAAGGATCCTTGACAAAACCTGTTATTGTCTTTTTGATTCTAGTCTTCTGGTGGTTATGAGATGGTATCTCATTGTGGTTTTGATTTGCCTTACCCTAATGATGTTGAGCACCTTCTCATGTGCTTATTGACCATTTCTATATTTTCTTTGAAAATGTCTATTTAAATTACTTGCTTAGGGTGCCTGGGTGGCTCAGTTGGTTAACCATCTGCCTTCGGCTCAGGTCGTGATCCTGGAGTCCTGGGATCGAATCCTGCATTGGGCTACCTGCTCAGTGGGAGTCTATTTCTCTCTCTGCCTTTTACTCCACTTGTGCTCTCTCACTCTATCTCAAATAATAAAAATAAATAAATCATTTGCCCATTTTTAAATTGACTTATTTATTTTTTATTGTGAGTTGTTAAGAGTTCCTTATTTATTCTAGATACAAGTCCCTTGTCAGATATAGTAACTGTAAACATTTTCTTCTATTCTATGGAATATCTTTTCACCTTCTTGATCGTGTCCTTTGAAGCATATAACTTAAAAAATTTAGGGCCCAATTCATTTATTTTCTTTCATCACTTGTGCTTTTGGCATTCTATCTAAAAATCCATTGCCTAATTCAAGTTCAAGAAGCTATAATTAATTCTTATGTTTCCTTCTGAGAGTTACGTACTTCTAGTTTTGACATTCAGCTCTGATCCATTTTGAGTAAATTTCTAGATATCATGTTCCCTTCTATTCCCAGTATGTTGGAGTTTGTTAAATGTTTTTTCTGTGTCCACTTTAGTTTTTTTGTCCTTTGTTCTATTAAATATGGAAAATATGTAGATTGATTTTTATATGTTGAACCAACCTTGAATTCCTGGGATAAATCACTGGGTCATGGTGTATAATCCTTTTATATATGTTGCTGGATTGGGATGTTAATGTTTTGTTGAGGATTTTTGCTTCTATATTTATAAGTGATAATGGCCTATAGTTTTCCTTTTTTAAAAAACTTATTTATTTGAGAGAGAGAGAGAGGGAGAGTGTGTGTGTGTGTGTATGAGTCGGGGGAGGGACAGAGGGAGAAGCCAACTCCTCGCTGAGCAGGGAGGCTCTATCCTAGAACCCTGGGTTCATGACCTAAGCCAAAGGCAACCAGTTAACTGAGCCACCCAGGCACCCCTGTAGTTTTATTTTCTTGTGACATCTTTGTGTTGTTTGGGTACATGTAATTAAAGATCTATCAATTTTTTTAAAGATTTTATTTATTTATTTGAGAGACAGAGAAAGTGAGAGAGCGCATGAGAGGAGAGAAGGTTAGAGGAAGAAGCAGACGCCCCATGGAGCTGGGAGCCCAATGTGGCACTCGATCCCGGAACTCAAGGATCATGACCTGAGCCAAAGGCAGTTAGTTGCTCAACCAACTGAGCCACCCAGGTGCCCCAAGATCTATCAATTTTATAAATCTTTTCAACATATTAATTTTTGGTTTTATTGATTTTTCCTTCTTTTTCCTATTCTCTATTTCATTTGGTTCCATTCTTGTCTTTATTATTTCTTTCCTTATGCTTGATTCAGGTTTAGTTTTTTTTTTTTTTTCTGATTTCTTAAGGTGAAAGGTTAGGTTCTTTGTATGAGATCTTTCTTCTTTTTTTTCCTAATATAGGCATTTATAGCTATAAATTTCCAAGTACTCACTTAGTTGCAACCCATAGGTGTTGATATGTTGTGTTTTCATTTTTATTCATCTCAAGTTTCCCTTGTGAGTTCTTAGACCTATTGATTATTTAAGATAATAATCTTATCTTATTGCTTATCTTATGCTAATTTATTAGCATAAGATAATAATCTTATCTTATTGCTAATCTTATCTTATGCTTGGTTTAATTTCCAAGCATCTGTGGATTCTTAAAATTGCCTTCTGTTATTGATTGTGGTCAGAGACTATAATTTGTATGATCTCAATTCTATTATAGTTCTTGAGATTCATTTTATATCCTAACATTGGTCTATCTTGGAGAATGGTCCATGTGTACCTGGGAAGACTATGTATTCTGCTCTTGTTGGGGGAAGTAGTCTATAGTATCTATCAGGTCCAGTTGATTTATAGTGTGGTTCAAATTTTCTGTTCCCTTATTGATTGGCTGCCTGGTTGTTTTATCCGTTATTGAAAGTAGGAGATTGAAGTCTCCATCCAGGATTGTTAAACTGCGAATTTCTCCCTTTAGTTCTGTCAGTGTTTGCTTCATGTGTCTTTGGGCTCTGTTTTTATTTGTTATGTCTTCTTGATGGATTGACCCTTTTATCATTATAAAATGTTCTTTGTTTTTATAATCAATTTTTGTCTTGAAGTCTATTGTAGACATATTACTATATGATATTACTATAGCCTTTCAAACTCCTTTTTGGGTGTTGTTTGTGCAGTCTAGCTTTTTCCATTCCTAGGATGTTTCCATCTCTGCTCCTGGAGGCATCCCCAGCAGTGGCTTCCTGTCTGTGATCCTAGAGTCCATCAGCCAGCCCCTGCCTCTGTGGGGCCAGCCCCTGGGCTTCAGCTCCTGCCCTAGTTTCTGGGCTCTGGTATACTACCTTCTCCCTATGTCCTTCCAGCTCTGGGGATACTGGCAACTTCCTGCCATTATTAATCTCTGGGTGGCCTCGCCATGCCCTGTTTGACTTCTCAGCTCTTCCATCACCCGGATAACTGGCTCCTTATCTTAAATTGCTTTTGTTTCAAATACCTAGAGTGGCTCTTGTTTGCTTCAACCCTGGCTGATACAAGGTGATTCCAGTCCCCAAAGAGTTTAAGGTGCAGAAGAAATTAAGGTTAGACTATACCCGCCCCCCACCCCCGTTCCCTACAGTTATGACCAAGACCAAGCATGACATGATACTTTACCTAAAATAAGGGAACGAAATCCCAGATTGCACAGGGCAGGAAGGCAGGTGGACAAGTAGTTAGAATAGGTTTTCTTCTCCCCAGACTGAATAACATTCTGTTGGGGTATAGTGGAGTGAACTTAGCTTTTTATATGGTCTTGGGCAAGTTACTTCCCTTCTCTGGGCCTCTGTTTTCTCAAGTGTAAAGGGGAGAGGGCTTGGGCTGCCTAGCCTAAGCTTTGGCATATGAGACTGAAGTGGAGGACTTTCTTGTGACATCCTGCTTATGGCTTAACCACTTTTGTTATCCCAAATCCCCCAAATGGAAGCCTGAAAAGCCAGCACTGAACCTCCCCTCCAGCCCAGAGATTTTGACCACTCTCACCATTGGCATTTGGAACCCATTTGCTTTTAGAGGTATAAGAAATCTCTTGAACTAGGTGGAAAGGACTCTCAGGGGTTATATCTGGACAGGGTGTTGGTAGGGAAGGGCAGGGCAACTTCAGTTTGGAATTCTTCCAGGAACTTCCTCCTGCAGTCCTTTTCCAGGTGCCAGATGTTGCTAAGAAAAAATAAACTTAGAGGCAGAAGACCTGTATTCCAGCCTTGCCTCGGCTATAACCACTATGTGACTTTGGGCAAGTCATTTCCTCTCTCTGGTTCTTGGCCACCCATCTTAAAATCATAGGATTGGACCACATATGGTGCAGGCTCTCTTTTCAGGATATTTCTTGTTATCCTCAGGGATTTTCTTTGGTTCTTTAGCTAGTGTAGGCCACCGTAGAAGGTCCACAAGTATACGGGGAAGGATGGGAGAATTTTGTGGCAGAAGCAGCATGTTGTCGGGGTAGAGGGATAAGGGGATGCTGATTCTGGTCTTCTTAGCAGCCTCTTCCTGATGCTAAGTGGTAGTGCTCACTCTAAAATATTTCCTCCTCTCACTTTCCTGCCCGACCCCTCCAACTCTGGCTAAATGGACATTGTCTGTTGTGACCTAGGAAACTTCAGTTTCGGTTTCCTAGCTGGTCTCTGAGCAAGACCATGGAGATTCCCTAGTATTTTTCAACACTGATAGTAAGCTTTCCTTCTTCATGATAACATGCACTGTGAACACATTTTTTAAAAAATTATTTTATTTATTTATTTGACAGAAAGAGATCACAAGCAGACAGAGAGGCAGACAGAGGGAGAGGGGGAAGAAGGCTCCCTGCTGAGCAGAGAGCCCGATGCAGGGTTTGATGCCAAGACCCTGAGCTGAAGGTAGAGGCTTAACCCACTGAGCCACCCAGGTGCCCCATGAACAGATTCTTTATAAGAGGTACGGTATAGGAGGAACCCAGTAGGACTTTCCAAGTCCCGTCCCATCCATGGAGGTCCAGGATGGCCCACTTCCACTGCCCTTTCTTCTCTGAACTTCCATAGCACTTTACTCTGGGGATACCCAAGCTGGCATGTGAACTATTTTCCATTCTGGAATAGACTTTATGCTTCCTGAAAACAAAATTGTGCTGTGTACTTTTCTGAGTTATCTTTGTATTGCCTCAAACAGTGCTGTGATTAAAAAGAGAGAGAGAGAAATTTTTTATATAGTTTGGTATAGTTCAATAATAGTTTAATAATGTGTCCCCTGGGTGATGTCCTCTCTCATGGAAGGTTCTGCGGTTCTGCCCCATCCCACCTGTTATGGAGCGTGTGTTGCATGTCTAGCAAGAAACTTGAAGCCAGCTTCTTGAGACTGTCACCTCTTTCCTTCTGGAGAATATATATATTTTAAAAGATTTATTTATTTATTTGAGAGAGAGAGAGAGGTGGGGGAAGGAAGAGGGGCAGAAGGAGAGAGAGAATCTTCAGAAGACTCCCTGCTGAGCACGGAGCCCAATGTGGGGCTCGATCTCACGACCCTGAGATCATGACCTGAGCTGAAATCAAGAGTTGGATGCTTAACTGACTGAGCCGCCCAGGTACCTCCCCACCCTTTTTTCCTTCTGGAGAATCTTAAAAGTCAATTCAGGGACTCCCCTTACTGATGCTCAGGGGCTCGTGGGAGTGGACTCCATTGTGTTGAAGTTGGTCCAAGGATGTGCTTAGTCTTATGAGTGAAGGCGAACCCTTCAAGTCTATGTTCTCTGTTGGGAGTGCCATGAATACTTCAAAGTGTCCATACAAAGGGCATGTCCATAAAAGAAGCAGTTGCACTGTGTTTGCTTATATCCAGAGCATCTTTGGACCATTAGGTCTTTGGCCTTTTAAAGACTGATTGCCTTACACAAATGGAGACTGTTCAACATTGAATACCTGATAAGCAGGTGCCTAATAAACATTGAATTGATTAATAAAGTGACTTTCCTAAGATGCCAGCCCTCCCCCAACCTCTTTCTTAGGATCCCCTTTCTTCCTCTTAAATTGACTTTGGTGGGAGTTGACCGCAGACGCTGCTGGTCTCAGCAGCAGCTGGAATAGGACCCGTATTATGGCAGAGCAGAGAACACTTTGTTCCCAGGGAATAGGCCCCAGGACATCTGTTTTGGTTCTGCAGTGACTTCATTGATTCATTTTACAAATAGATGACAGGCACTCATGTGTCAGGCATGACTCTGGACTCTACAAATACAAGGATGAACACCCATGGTCCCTGGGCTTTCCTAGCTCACTTGGCGGATAGTGGGTATATTAGTCAGCTCAGGCTAGCAGCATACCATAGATTGGGTAGCTTAGACAACAGAAATGTGTTTTGTCACACTTCTGGAGCCTGGGAGTTACCGATCAGGGTCCAACAGAGTCAGCCTCTCTTCCTGGCTTGTAGATGGCTACCTTCTTGCTATGTCCTCACCTGGCCTTTTCTCAGTGTGTGCAAAGGGGCAAGGAGAGAGGACGAGAGAGAGAGAAGCCTCTGATATCTCTTCTTATAAAGGCATTAATCCTATTGGATCAGAGCCCCGCTCTTATGACCTTATTTAACCTTAATTACTGCCTTTAGAGGCTCCAACTCCAAATATTGCCACCCTCGGGGTTGGGACTTCAACATATGGATTTTGGAGGGACACAAACATTTATTCCATAACAGTGGGGAAGATGGAAAAATAAAGAGGCAGTTTAAAAGTATAAGCACTTAAAGTATAAAAACATGCATGAGAAGGTATACAGTCAACTCAACATGGGAAGGGAAGATGATGCAAACAGAGAGGTATACAGCAATATCATGGTATTGTCTTTATACCTTCATGTATTAAACATTTCATAATATCTAAACAAGTAATGGAAGACAGAATACAGTACAATGTGTGGGGGTGGGGCGAGCCCAAGATGCAGCAGGAGCACGTAGGGGAGGCCATGAGAAAAAGTGTCATCTCAGAGCAGTAGGAGCGACCCAGGGCAAGAATGAAGTATAGTGGCGAGTGGTCAGGAGAAAGTGCCAAGGCCAGAAGTGTTGCCCAGCAGACCTTAAACAGGTTGCTTACTTTCTCAGAATTGCTCAGTTTGGGAGCTCAGGACACCAGGAGAGCCCCACTGTTGAACTTGGCCTTCTTGCTGGGGAGATGTAGCCTATGTGCCCGATTTCTGGCCTGTTACCCGAGCAGTGGGAGGTTGTGTTTGGCACAAGAGACATCTTTTTGCTTTTGCTATGTCTTCAGAGCGAATCTCTCTTTGCCATTGTGATGTGTCAACGTATGGTGTGCAAAGCATTTCCTAGAATTGACTGTTCCCCGCTAGTCTTCTTGTCCATTTGTCCATCCATCCACTCATCCAGCATCCATTTACTGAGCTCCTGCTCTGCCAGGTAGTGGGTCAAGTGCTAGGACTTGAAGGCCCAAGAAACCTTGGCCAACTAATGACCACAGAGCATGCCAACGAAGGGGAAACAGTAAGCCTCCACATTTGCATAGGGCTTCCATGTTTCTAAGCCCATTCTTAGATCATATTCATGTAACCTTCAGGGTTACTCTGTTTGCTAGGTTTCAGTTTTCTGATTGAGGAAACTGAGAGTTCAAAGAGAAGAAGTGACTTGACCTATGACTCCAAGCTAAGGGTCTTTTCCCACCATACCAGGCTGACACTAGGCATGACCCGAAGGACTCAGGTCATGGCTGTCCCCTCCTTGCTTGGAAAAGATGCCCTCAGACGAGGCTTCCTGCAACTTGTCCCATTCTCTGAGAATGTGCGCTCTGCTTTTGGGGGAAGTCCTACCCATAAGCGAAGGTTTCTGAGAAGAAGCAGGGAAGAAGGTCTGGAAGAAAACTTCCTAGTTCACCCACTGAGGACTTGGTGGCCTTGAGGGTAAAGAATAACGTAGCTGAACTGTTTCTGTCTGTAAAGCCCTAACATGGTCTTACTGGTTTTTCCCAATTCTTGGACCCACCTCATATCCTTTTAACGAACTCCTTTTTCTGAATCAATTAGCTAGGGTTGTGTTTCCCAACTAAGAACCTAGGCTGCTACAATTTGTAAAGAGTGATGTACTATTTACTGATGGGACCCATCCAGTCTTCTCAAGAGAAACAGGGTTCATATGCAAATTCTGTCAACAAACTGGAAAAATACTGATCTTTCAAGATAAGCTTCTAAAGGCCCACATTCGACAAACTGGTCTTATCGTATTAAATAAGACATGCAGAACAGATGATATTGACTGAAGACAGAATCCAGAGAAATTAAAAAAAAAAACAAAGGCATGTCTGAAAATAGCATTAAAAAGTCTGGATTTCCCTCTCTCTTGGCTGAAATCTCTCAAAGACGTTAATAAAAGCACATTTATCTTTGTCAGGGTTGGGCATGAGTTGAGACGTCAGATCACAAAATAAGGCGGGAAGGGTGCAGGGGCAGGGGAAGACCGAGCAGGAGTGTGGTAGGAGACAAGGTCAGTGTAGGTGACACTGATGGGTGGTATATTTGAAAGTCCCTAAGAAAGTGAATCTTAAGAGTTCTTATCACCAAAAAAAAAAAAAAAAAAAAAAAAGAAAGAAAAAGAATTTTCGCCAGAAAAAAATTTTTGTATCTACGAGATGATGGATGTTAACTAATTGTGGTAATCATGTCATATTTTTAATAAATATAGAAATCAAGTCACGATGCTGTGTACCCTGAACTTAATACAGGGCTGAATGTCCACTCTATCTCAGTAAGACTGGAAAAAATGTCAAAAGAAAAAAAAGAAAAGAAAAGGCAATAACTTAGCCTACCATAAACTCACGCTGCCTGCCACCATACGAAAGAACAGAGATCTTCTCTGGCAGGTGAGATCTGGAGAGATCCAGCAGAAGGAAGCACACCCCGAGTCCCCTGAAGGGAGCCAGATCCACAGAAACTCAGTCCTGCCTTGCTTGCAGCTGGAGCCCTTGTCAGCGTGCCCATTTCTTGGCTCTACCCAGAGAGTCCTGCTGCTTCTAGTCCCTCCAGTTGAGTAGACTAAGTCCCAGATGGTACCCCTTATTCCTCCCTCCACCTCCAATCCCTGTTTTCTTTTACTTGGGAACAATCTATTCCTACGTGGAAGCCCAGGGGAGTGGGCCTCTATCAGTGCTGGGTAACTTGGTGTTGATGTAGGGTTCTAGCCAGACAGAGACACCCCAAATTTGAGAAAGGTTCTGCTTTGAACTTACCTAGAATTTTGTAATCTGAACCTCTCAGGAAGAAGCTCTCTTCATTCCAGTGTGTGTGTATATTTTGTGTTGGCTGCTCAGTGATAAGACTTCTGTTTGGAGAGAGGCTGTCAACTTTTTAGGGTGTAGGGCCTTTGACGGTGCTTATGGGGCGTTGGGCCACCGTGAAGGAAAGAAACAACAGGGTGAGGTAAGGAGCTATCGGGCCGCAGGGGGAAGGAGGCAGAGCTCCAGGAGGAGGAAAAGGGAAGGAGGGACA
Source organism: Nasua narica (assembly GCA_028533885.1). NCBI lineage: Eukaryota > Metazoa > Chordata > Mammalia > Carnivora > Procyonidae > Nasua > Nasua narica. The sequence goes on along the minus strand of CM052804.1, from coordinate 18,027,431 downwards.
GGCACAGACTAGCATGAGGCCTCAGGTCACCCAGACACCTGTTGCCATGGCCCGGTGGCGGTTTCCTGCCGCTTGTGAGGACACGCGTGCACAGAGAACACAATGGGTTTGTCTTAACAAGAAGATGCTTCCTGTTTTGCCGCCTGGGTTCAGTGCCGAGAGGAAGAGTTTATGGGTCTGTGTTTTTCACGTCGCCCAGCTCTGTGAGGGAAGGAGTGGGGGCAGGTGAAGCTGTGGGTCTGGGGAAAGGTGAAAGGGAAAGCAGGGAAGCCATTTGTCCTTCTAGAATGGCTTAGAGAAACCTCATACCATTCTAGCCAGTGGGCTGGGGCGGGGGGGGTGGGGGGAGCGATGGCCACACTGCCCTCCCATCCCAACGGCTCCTTGCCAGGGCCCCTGCGTGCGCCTGACAGTTGCCCAGAATCTCCTTGGCTTTTTTTGTCCCATACTGAGAGACGTCTGCAGTGACCTTTATCTTGGTGAGGTGGCAAGAGCAGCTGAAAACTTGGACTGAAATAGCCTCTGTGGTGAAAGCAGGGGCCGGAAAAGGTGATGCTGAGCTCAGGGCAAGTGATGAATGAGAAATCCAGCCTGCCCGTGCCCCCCGGCCCCCTGACCCCAGACGGAGCCCACCGCTGGGCTAATCCTATATATTTCACAGTAGAGTGTGTACAGTGTATTTTAAATAAATTTTATCAGTTAATTAAATTTAATTAAGTTTAATCAATTAATTAAACTTTTAAAGATTTTATTTATTTGAGAGAGAAATAGTGTGTGGGCGTGTGCTCACGAGAGAGACAGAGAGAGAGAGAGAGAACAAATGGGAGGGGGGAGGGAGAGAGGGAGAGGGAGAAGCAGACTTTCCACTGAGCAGGGAGCCTGATGTGGGGCTTGATCCCAGGACCCGAGGATCATGACCTGAGCTGAAGGCAGACGCTTAACTGACTGAGCCACCCAGTCACCCCTAATTAATTAATTAATTAATTAATTAATTAATTAATTAATTAAGGTGTGCGAGAGGGTAAGCTTTATTTCTACTCTCAAACTCTTCTAACTTTGCATGAAGTCCTCATCTCCACCTCAGAGATGGCAGAAATTGTAATAAGCAATACACGGCCATGCACGACACAGTGAATTTTAGTGTCTCCCCCCACACACTTTGGGGGAAGAGGGTCACACTATACCCTTTTGGAGACGCCCCAAAGGTGGTCTGGCACTTTGATCCAGAAAGGATTTGGTTCAATTTCTTGCTGGCTTAGGATACTAAAAGGCACATAAACTTTGGTTGCTCGACCCCTCTGGGCCGGGGTGGGGAGAAGGTGGACAGGGAGGAGGTCTGGGACAGTGGGCAGCCGATCCTGGGTGTGGGCTCAAGTTCTTGTTGACAGTGGTAGTTGATGGGGTGGCTGCTGGGTGGCTGAGGGCCCCCTGAGTGCTCAGGCTGGGTAGATGCTGGCCGGGTAGCTGTCATCTCCTCAACCCACCAGCTCACTGCCCCGGAACTATGGCTGGATCTCCCTCTGGGCTCCCCCCATGGAGTCGTTGGCACTGATGAGGTTCTTGCGGATGTGGGTGCTGCAGTCCCGCTGATGGTGCTGGAGACAGCCTCAGTGGAATCGGTATGGCCTAGTCCTAACATGGCGCTTAAGGAGCAGACCACACTGGGGCCTTCCCAGACCATGGCTGCCACTGGCCAGAGCTCATGTAGGTGATGAGCGCCTGGTAGAAGGGCTTCCTCTGCAGGTCCTGGGAGTGCTTGGCAAGGACTCTGGGGCCTGCAGCCTTTTCATCCCCACCAGCCTGAAGTCCCTCCTCTCAAAACACTGAATCCCATCCCAACAAGCCACTCCTCCGCCCCATTTGGCTTCACCGCTGCCAGCGTCTGCTCCAGGTCCGGGAGGACCCTCCCAAGTTAGGGCATGTGAGCAGGCTCAGGCCTGGGGCCAAGAGCCACTCAGCAGCCCAGGCCCCGCGGTGGGTTCCAAGAGGCTGCCCATGATCTCCCACTCGAGGGCTGCTGGCTGAGTGCCTAGAGTTTGTACATTTTGTTATTAGAAAGCCCAGTGTCTATATGCTTGTTTAGCTTGAGACCATCTGTTGTGGTGGAAGAGAATGGGGTTCCAGTCTCTGCTCGACCAGCCAGGTTTCCAGGGGCCCCTCTCTTGTTTCCTCCTCTGGGGATTGAACCAGATAATCTTGGATGTCCTCTCTGGTCTCACAATTGAGGGATTCCATTGCTCATCTCCAGGAGGGGTGGCGAGGTTCAGAGAAGCTTAGTTTATGAACATTTAGGAAATCCTAGTAGAGCTTTGGTCAGCAAGAAAACACAGGAGGAGTCCCGAAACCCACGGGACTGGCGTGGGTCCCAGACAGTTGTTTAAGGAGACCATGTCTGCTCCCTCCTGCTCTTGTATCCTCCCACAGCATGCAAAGCCCTTCTCCACACGGCTCACTCACCACCTCCTGCCTCAGTCTCTGACTCCCGCCTGTACCTGGCCATTCTGGGCCAACTTTGAGTTCCCCCAAAGCACTGTGCACATTCATTCGTCTGGACTCTTCCACATGCTCTTCTCTCCAGGAGAGAAGGCTCTTTCTTCCCCTGTTGGACTCTGACTCATCATTCAAGAACCAGCTCCAGTAGCCCTCAGCTCCTGCAGAATTTCTGATGGGGCAGTCCAGAGTGCGCCATTCCTACCCAACGCCCACGGCATGCTCTTCACGCTCCTGTGATAACACCCCTCAGTCCAGTATTTAGTCTAGGCGCGTATGCATCTCTCTCTCCATCGGGTTACAACTCAGTGGCACTTTGTTTATTTCTTAAGATGCTTGACACAGCACCTTCTTGGTGCTCAAACCAGTGGATATTAAACTAAACAGAAGCATTTTTCTAGGATTCGCCTAGAGCTCATGAAATAGTGCCCACTCTTCGGTACAGTTAGGGAGGAGATGCGCAGGGGAGGGAAGCATAATGGGCCTGTCTCCACCTAACTGCATGGCCACCTGCGCCCGGCTGTCAATGGTTAGTGTCAGCTTTGACTTCTGAGTAAAACTCTTGGGGTCTGTACTCTCTGGGAAGTCTCTGGACTGATAAGGCAGGTCATCAATTTTAAGGATCTTACCTACTGTTTGAGGAAGGAAGGGAGCTGATACTCAGACCCTGCTATATGCCAGACTGGCATCACCGCATTTAATCTCCCAAGAATCCTATGAGGTAAGTACTCTGATGCCCATTCTACAGATGAGGAAATAGAAACTCGGAGAAGTTAAGGACTTTCCCAAAGGGGACTGACAGCCAGTAGCAGAGAGCAAGGAATGGAACTCCCCCATCCATCCTCCTTCCCCTAAGCAACACTAGTTGGTAATCAGGAACCCAACTTCATAACCACCGAAAGCCCCGAAGCCGAATGCCTCTTAGGCCAACACACTAGCAGAAGAGGAATCCCCTTACAGACTGGGCGTCCGCGTGCGGTGCGGACTCACTTCTGAAGCCGGCTTCACCAGCGTTTCTGACTGGTGGAGGGAAGGTCACGTGCTTGTGTCCTAGCCTCAAGGGAGCCTGGGAGTTGGAGTTCTTGATTTCTTGGGGAGGCAGGACTATAAGGGAATTTTCTGCAGAAAGGCCATTAATAAGATGATGGGCATCTACGAATATAGCAGATGTCCACGACACTGAATCACCCTAAATGTCACAGAAAAGGAAGTTATTTTAGATGCCCAAACAAATTTGTTCTTTCAAATCCTGCTCCTTTCTTAAAATGTGGTTTGAAGAAAGAATTTTTATTACATAATTTTGGGGGCTATAAGTCACATATGGTAAAGTTCACCTAGTTTAGTGTACACATCTAGGGGTTTTTATAAATGCAGACAGTTGTGTAACCACTACCGCAAGCGAGATAGAGTATACAACGCTTTCATCGCCCCCTATAGTTTTTGAAGCGAAGACTTTTTAAGCAAAGAACAGAAATAGAGCTGAAGAGATTCCATGTGTAAATATCAACATAGGCAGGCAGAGTCTTCCCGTCCTTGGTTCCGTCCCAGGGGTAGAGATACAAAGATTACTGCAAAAAGACTGAAATGGTGCAAAGTATCATCTCCTTTCAAATGTCAGGTTTAGGGTTTAATGCAAGAACATGGATGAGGTTCACTGTGGTTCTAGCTCGCTGCATGAATGCCTATTTAGTTTGATAGGCAAGCAGCACCTTGAACAAATGCATGGCTTCCCACAGATCTGGGTGGAGGGAGGCCCGTCTCTGACCTTCCAAATGCACTTCTTGGCAGGCGAATGACGGGCACATGGTGGGTCTGTGTCCCCACTTCTACGTCATGTGCCAGGTCTCAGGATCCGGAAATTCCTGGATTTAAGAGGTGGCCAAAGGCTGGCATTGTGTAGGTGTGGTGGTGTAGACATAGCTTACATGTGCAGGCAGAAGAGGAAAGGAGTGAACTGCAGGCCTGGGCTGGGGGCTGGAAGGAAGCTCTCCATGGAGCCTAAGAATTTTAAATTTGAACATGGCCTTTTAGGTCACTATAAAATAATACTTTTCATTATAGAGACATAGTTTCTCAAAATAGGATAGAACTTATTTTATTTAACAGTTTATTAGCTTGATTTATAGCATAAATATCTGGCTATGTGGTATGTAGGCCTCTATTGATTGGTACACTTGCCTGGGCCTTGCAGATGTTCGAGATAGGCCTAAATGAATGCATTGAGCTTCCTCAGAGATAGTTACCAAAGCTTCCTGCAGGCCAGGCTCCCTGATGGTAGCCCTGTACCCCTCTTCCAGGGTGGTGAGGGAGGAAGAGAATGAGCAAACATTTTTAGATGTTAGCCATGTGCTTGACTCTGACTGGGGCCCAACTACCCTGACTGGTGGGTTTATTGTCACCATTTTAAGAAAGGAAATGGAGAGTTAGTGATGTCTGAGTGCCTCCAGTGTCCAAACTGGGATTCCAACCCAGATCTGTGGAGCTGCAGAACCCCATCCCCCCTCCCCCAACCATGTTGCTACTAGGGAGTTACAACTCACTTCTGCTCTCCTCACCAGGATTTGTATGGGGCAAGGAGTTAGTCACTTAGATGGGTTGGAATGAGGCTGTTGCCACTGCTTTGCAGGGGAGGGTAAGGGGGGAAACCCCTTATGTTTCCAGAACCTTCTCTGGTTGACCCTATATTTGTTCCCAAGCACAAAAGGGCAAGGTGCAGGTAACTAGGGCAGGGAGAGCACGAACACTCAGGTAAAGGAGGTACCTGGGAATTGACTGTGGATCCAGGGCAAGAAAGGGAGGCAGGGCGGGTTCTGCACAAAACCTTTGGCTTTGAGTCGTTCCCGATTTCAAATCCAGGTCCCACTATGACCTGATTGTTTGATTCTGACAGAGCCGTGCGACTACCTGAAACCTCAGTTTCAGTACCTGCGAAGGTACAATCGCTCACGGAGTTTCCTCTGAGTCTCTGGGAGGATGACCCAAAGCAGAGCCAGGGAGTTGCCTGGCCCGGAGCAGGTTCTCCACAGCGCTCCGTCTCCTTTCTCCTTCCTCTTGTTGACTGAATCACTGAGCCCATTTTGGCATTCTGTAGATCTCTACAGCTGAGAAATCTAAAAATAAACTTGAATTATGGTGGGTTTAGCCTTGAGGTCTCTGACAAGCACTTCTGTGTAAATAGCAGAAGTGAAAAAAAAAAGCCATTTTATTTCTAGTATTTGAAACTCAAGTTAAAGAACTCTCATTATGCGGGCGACTCATAGTGGAGGAACGGGGGTGGTAAGGGTGCAGATTTGGTATTTTTTCATGTTTTTGTTTTTGTTCTGTGATGATGTGTGGGACTCTCCAGGGACATATGTCACAGGGCTATAAGGAGAAGGGGGAGGTGAAGGCATGGCAGGGGGGAAATTTGGTTCTGTGTCTGACGTTATAGGACAGAATTGGGGAAAGAGGGAGTGTAGGTCAATGGGTGGAAAAGGGGATCTCACACTCAAAGGTCCTGTGGCTATCATGCCCTTCATACCTCTGGCTTCAGGTCACGATTGAGCAAGTTTCCTAATTCCTTTTTCAGTGAATTTCTGAAGAAAGACCATCTTTGGGGACTTGCCTTATTCCTGAAATGCCAGTATGTCTGAAACTTAAAGTGGGCGTGTGTAGGGGTGCCTGGGCAGCTCAGTTGGTTGAGTGTTTCGACTCTTAGTTTTGGCTCAGGTCATGATCTCAGGGTGATCAAGCCTGACGTTGGGCTCCACACTCAGCGGGAGGAGGGGGTCTGCTTCTCTCTCACTCTCTCCCTCTTTCCCTCCCCCCGCTCACGCATGCTCTTGATCTCTCATATAAATGAATCAATCAATCAATCTATCTATCAATCTTAAAAAAAAAGTGTGTGCTTGTGGGTCACAGATACTCATGAAAAGAGAAAGCAAGAGACTGGCTTATTTGACTATGGCCCACATGTGGCCAAGAATCACACAGGTTCTTTGTCTTATTGTTATTTTTAATGAAATGCCTTCCCCCTCCCCCAGATCTAATGTGCACTCTTCCTATAATCCACGTTTTATAGGTTCAGAGAGATGAAGTAGATTCCCCCACGGTCCTGGGAGGGAGAGCCAAGACTTGTACTGGCTGCCTCCTTCTTTATACAGGGCTGGCATTGGCCATCCCGAGAATGGTGTGCAAGTTGGGCTCAGGACTTGAGCCCTGAGGAATCTGGGTCACCCAGACTTCCGCCCTATCACCTTGACTTCTGCAGCTCTTTTTTTTTTTTTTTGAAGATTTATTTATTGATTGATTTGACAGAGAGAGATGCAGTGAGAGAGGGAACACAGGCAAGGGGAGTAGGAGAGGGAGAAGCAGGCTTCCTGCTGAGCAGGGAGCCCGATGTGGGGCTCGATCCCAGAACCCTGGGATCATGACCTGAGCCGAAGGCAGCCACTTAACAACTGAGCCACCCAGGCACCCCTCTGCAGCTCTTTTAAAAAAAAATGGACATAATGACATTCTATGTCAATGTTTTCTTTTTTTAAAGGAGTAAGTAACCCAAATAAAAACATACCATACCATGCCTGATACTGTATTGATTTAGAACTCTCTGAAGGCGACAGTGGACAACCATATCATATTCTGTTCCTACTGCAAATAACTGGAGGGAAGGGATTTAAGTGTCAAGAAGAAGCTATGGGATAGATCCAAGGGGGAGCTTCCTGATTGTAGGGGGTTGTAAGAGCCACCGAAGGATGGAAGCGACACCTCTCCAGTCCCTTAGCCTCTAGCACCTGTCGGTGTCTGCCACCACTTCCCCCTCTTGCTGGTGTTTCTATTCGTCCTCTGGAGTCAGCTCAAATGCCCCCACCCCCTACGCCAGACTTCCCAGCATCCCCATGAAGAACTCCGAACTCTTCTTCCCTGCCCCGCTGTATGACTCTGGTACGTCTATTCAGCACCATGTTGTTTGCCCTTGACTGAAAGCCAAGCCCTTGAACTCCTCCCCACCCTGAGTGCTCGGAGGGCAGGGATGTGTTGCATTTATCCCGATCACCAATATCTGAGGTGGTGTCTGGCACATAGTCAGTCCTCACCAAAGGAATGCCGGACTTCATTGTGAGTTGCCTGTTGGTGGTTTTTAATTTTTTTAAAACTGGGTTAAATTTGAAAACTCAATCCCCAATGCCAGCATGCACTTGATGTGGACTCTCACGCTCTGTTGGTAGGAATGTAAACAGGTTCGACTTTTCTGGACAGTAATTTGAATTACTTTAAATGTATATGCCTTTTGACCATATAATTTTCTTCTATTTTCTCTTCCTTCCCTCCGCCCCTCTACCATCGTCCTAAGGGGTTAGTGAGTGGCTTTTCACAAAGATTTTGTTATTGTTATATCCCTAGCAATGTTTTTTAAACAATAGCGAAAATGAGACCAGTGTTAATATGGATTTGGATAAATAAATTGTGGTTTATATTTATGAGAGAATACTATGTAGCCACGACAATCAATGGTATATGCGTGTATATTAATCAAGTAAGCAAAGGGACAAAAATCCATCACAAAATAGGGAGCATGGTATGGTCCCAGTTTTGAAGAAAATGTAAGGATGGGTCCATGGGAAAGTGTCTGGGAAGATTTCTACCCAAATATTTTAACCCTTTTTGGGGGTGGTGGGATTTTAGGGGATTTTAATTTTCTTCTTTTTGTTTTTCTGAATTTCCTCCATTTCCTGCAATGAATGTGGATTACCCTCAGAATGGGGCAAAACATCTTCACGTGTCTTGAGTTGATCCTCTAAGTAAATTCCTCGGTCCTCAAATTCTGAAAACCCCGGAAACGAAATCGAAATGTAGGCAGTCAAGCTTGGGGGCGCTGTTGGAAGTTCTCTGGGCCTCGAGGTTCCCAGACTTGGTTGCACATTCGAGGTACCCGGGAGCTTTCAAAAATCTACAGCTCGGTCCACACCCTAGGCCAGCCGATCAGAATCCCCAGGGGCAGATCCGGGCATCAGCGTGTGTTACCTACCTCTGCCCAGGTGATTCTCACCTGCAGCCAACTCTGAGAACCATGGCGGCCGAGTTGCCCAGTTCAACACGGCAGCTACTAGCCACGTGGAGCCATTTACATTTAATTAAAATTAAGTAAAGCAAAGTAAAAGTTAAAAATCAGTGCCTGAGTCACACTAGCCACATTTTAAGTGCTCGGTAGCCACGGGCGGTTAGTGGCTACCCTATTAGACAGCACAGCTGGAGAGCTATCCCTTAATTTTCAGGACAGGGGACCAGAAGGGCCTTCTTCTAGCAAGGCCTGATGCCCATGGAAGGAGAAGGTCCCTATTCTTGCCTACTCCACGGTTGCAGAACAGATCTGCCTGGGCCATCGATCATCCTGTGCCTAGAAAGTTCCTTCTGCTTTCTTGGGTCTACCCCATCCTCCACCTCAAGCATGGGGAAATTTTTATGCCACCTGTTTATCTTCAAGGGCCCGATAGGCCCAGGCCCTTTTGTTCGAGCCCGTTCAGGCCAGGAGCCAAGCTGTTTACATGGAATCCAAGTGCTCAGCGGAGAGTAGAGCAGGGCTGTGTTTTCCACGGCTGCTGAGAAAGGTGAGTGAGCCGAGGCAGAATAACAAAAAGCCACTTCAAAAACACACCAGAAAAAGTCAGAAAGCAGAGACAATCAGAGGTTTGAGAGACACATGCCCCCCCCCCAACCCTGACAAAAGAGCAAAAACAAGTCACGGGGGAGCCTGTCACCCTGATGGTTTCGAGACTGTCGCGGTTGCTGACTTGAGAATGGGCCTGTCCCCGTGGTTGTGCGAGGGGCCAGGAGCTGAGGCTGTGGGGGCTCAGAAACCTTACCTGAGTTCCGAGAACCTTGCGGCCTGGGAGGTGGGACAGTCCCTGAGTGCTTGAGGCTCTGGGAAGACAGGGGTGTGTGGGAATGGCAGGGCCAGGCTGGCCGGGGAAGAACGTTTTAGCCCAGAGACTGGCCACCTGTTAGGAAGCGGAGCCGCACCTGGCCCTGGACTTTGTGGACCTACCGCCCAGGAAGGAGAGGCCTGCATGGACATAGTTCATCATAGAACTCAAGGCCAAACCCGTATCCAGGAAGCCCTCCTTTAGGACCTAACAGGAGGAGCCAACCACAGAGATGCCAAGCCAGAAAGGGAATCCTAGCTGGTGCTCCCTTCCCCGCCCCCATTTCCCAAACTTCTGTAGGGCAGTGAGGTATATTGTGAAGCTGGAGCCTTGGAGATGGAGAACTTGGGTTTCAGTCCCAGGCAATGTCATTCACTTCCTGTGTGACCTTGGGCGGGTCAGTTTACCTCTTGGACCTTAGTTCCTTGACCTGTAAGTGGTAGTGTTGGCATAGACCAATGGTTCTCAAGCCGGGCTGCATATTGGAACAACCTGATGAGTTGTAAAAAGAAATGAGATTCTAACTGTTCTGGGATATAGGCTGGCCTCAGGAATTTTCAGAGCTCCTTGGATGATTCTAGTGTGTAGCCAGGATTGAGAACCACTGGTCTATCCAGCACATCTCAAGTACAGCATAGGAAAGCATAGGAGCCATCTTGTTAAAATTCAGATCCCAATTCTATAGGCCTGGCATAGGATAGGGTACGAGAGTCTGCATTTCTAACAAGCTCACAAGGGATGCCCATGGGCCACACTTGGAGTAGTAGCAAGTCTATCTTTAATGTCCACTTCTCTCTGGACATTAGCAGCAACTCAATCTGGGTTTTATTTTTGGAACTGGCCTGGGTCGCGTATTTCTGCCAATAGACACCATCGCTTCTAGGTTCTTTCTTTTCCCTCCCTCTCTCACAAGAATCACTTAAATTCTCACGTGTCTTTTTGAATTCTGACAGATTTGAGTCAAATTTCCCTTCCAGGGCAGAAAATGAAAGATAAAGCCAGACTGTGATGTGAGTTCCAGGTGGGGCAGGGGCGTTTTACGGGGGGAAGGGGAAGAAAGACTCCATGTGGCTGATAATAACAGGTATTGAGCCCCCACTTCTGCTGGGCACTATTCAACGGCTTTATACAAGTTGTCTCATTTACTTCTCACACTAACTTCATGGTAAGTACTGATAATGCCCCTGTTTACACATGAGGAAGCCGAAGTTTAAAGAGAATCAGAGACTTTTCCAAGCAAGGCAGAGTCTGGGACTTGAACTCAGGTGTCTCTGTTGACTACCCATGTAGAGCAGAGGTAGTATCTGAGCTATATGCCTGGCAGACCTAACCAGACCCAACCAGACCCAACCAGATCCAACTAGACCCAACCAGACTCCACACCAGACTCAAGCAGGCCTGACCAGACCTGGGTGACCTGATCAGATCCAACCAGACCCAGCCTCTTGGCACCAAGTTGTTGGCCAGGAAAGGGGTGGGATGGGGCTTGCATGAGTTTAGTTTAGTCATGCAACCTCTTCGCTCACCTTCCATATCTCCCTAACCAGAAAAGGGGAGGAAGTAACAGTTTTTTCTACCCCCGTCTGCTGAGGCCAGGCCTCAGGGCTCTTGGGACATGGATTCACACTTTTCTCCATTTGGCTCTCTGTCCTTGCATAAGTCTCTGCTGCCTGCATCTTTTCCTACTTGTATCATTTTCTTTCCTCTGGGTGAACAGGCAGTGTGTCCAGCTTTGGGACCGTTTTATCTTCCTTTAGTAGGCTTGTCTAGAAGCCTAGAGTAAGGCTTACCCCTACCCCACCTCCCAAATAGTGTCACATAGAAGCTCGTCTGAGGCTACCAAGATTGCTACAAACTCTAAACATCTCAGATTCTACTGGATTCTTAGCCAAAATGGTAGTCAACAGTGTAACCCAATAATTTTTCCAACTTGACTCAACCCAGCTTGTCTTACTTCCTGATATCAGGGATGTGGGCCTGGAATGGGAGTAAGGGGGTGGGAAAGAAAAAAATGAAGACAGTCTCATTCCCTTCCTAGATCTTGAGATCCTGGAGGCAAGGACTTGGCCTTTTCATTTTTGCATCCTAGTACAGAATATGGTGCTGGGCCGACAGACGCATAATGTTTGTCAGATGAGTAAATGAGGGGGACTAGAGCACCTTTTCTTCTTGCTTCAAATGACTGGTAGGACTGATAGCTTGTCTTGGGTGGCAGGAGAATCAGCACAGACTGAGCTTGCAAGGTCCCCAAAGCCTGTGGGCACCGGTACCAGGAAATCTTCCTCTTTCACCACATCTGTTTGGGTTCTTCAGCAGCTCAGGAAGGTGAAGTTTCTTTACAGAGCCCCAGCCCCTTGATAGGCTGGGTGTGTTGCAGAATGCTAACACTGAGAGAGAGATCAGGAGAAACCCGGCCAGCACGACTTAGGCAGCCCCAAGACTATAGAATGTGGGAATGAGGAGACCCCTCTCTTCTTTACCTTCCAAGATGGAGGGTCATCGTAGTCTCAAAATTGGGTTTGGAGTATCTAACCTTGGAGGCTGGGATGAAAAAGGTAGAGGGTTCATCCACATGGAAGAGTTTTCCTCTGCAGATAGTTTTTCTCCCATCATTAAGAAAGAAAGGGAGGAAGAAGGAAGGAAGGGGAAAGAAAGAAATCAAATAGATGCCCTACCTACACCTATTAACAGGTACTAAATGTGCTTTAGAATCTAAAGCGACTGCATTGGTCATTTGGGCCCCAGCCGGAGAAATGTTCCCATTTATTCAATCGGTGTAAGAAAATGTTCTTGAGCTGACTCTTTCAGACTCCATCTTGTGTCTTGAGTCTTACAAGGAATAAGCCATTGAGAGGTATGCTACCACCGCTGAGGTCCTTGTTCTGGTGGGAGTGGGTCCAGCAAGAAGAGCAGAAGTTAGGAGAGGCCCTCAAACAAGACTCTCTGGATTCAGATGGGGGCTACCGTTGGGCTCACATGATTGCCACAGACCCAGCTCTCTTCCTCTGCCTTTCCCGGAGGCCTGTGAGGTTAAGCCACTTACACCACCTCCTCTGAATGCATCAGTCAGTCCAGGGCGATGAAAACTGGTGATTGGAACTATTTCTATCCCCTCCTTCCATAAGTAGCTGCTTTTCTTAAATTTTAATTGCCCACATGAGAGCTTTTGATGGTGTGGAACAGTGAGGTGAGCCTAGGAGAGTGGAGTAATTAATCTTTCATTTAATAAACATCTCTCCTGGAGTACCCATCAGCTCCATGCCTTATATCTATGTGCTGCTGACTTTTAAACCTGTTTCTTTGTTTTGACCTCTCTCCTTGACATGAGACTCACATTTCGAACAAAAGAAAAAAAAAAGAGAGAGAGAAAGAGACAAAGAATGGAAATTGCATGTAAATGATGGCTGTCAGTTTACGGAAGTCATTCTGCAATACACAGTGACTCGATTTCCAGGTGCAGAAGCTGAGGCCACAAGATGGGCTAGATTTGCCTAAAATCTCAACAGAAAATTCGTGGCAGTGCCACCATCTTGAGAGTCACCTGCATCAGAAATAAAGCAGGTACTCGAAAGGAAAAAAAAAAGAAAAGAAAAGAAAATTCATGTCAGAATTGGAACCAGGGCGTCCCCCCTCAAAGCCATGGCCGTGGAGTTGATGCTTATCCTCTTGGGTCCCTCTTGTTAGGCATAGTCCGCCTTCCCCAAGGGAGCGAGCTCTTCTTTATCCTCCTCTCCCCTGCACCTCCCAGCCCAGTGGATGGCACAGACCGGAGGCTTAAGAGGGATGGTAGTGGTGGTGGGGGGGGGAGGGGGTGAATCCAGTGGTTCAAGCTGACTTCTGAAACTCTTGGTTGAAAACGGCATTATTAAGTGAGGCCACCTGGCCCCTCCCACCGTCTCCACTCAACTATGTCCGAAAGGCTTGGCTCAAATATCAGCATTTTTAAGAAGACTTTGCAGACGTACGCAGTCTCTGCTCTTTGCAGCGATTCCTGTCTGTTGCCTGCATTTAGCACCCTCTCTATTAGTTTATGTGTGAAGGGGGGCAACGTGGCCTGTGGGCTGCAGGTGTGGGCGGTGGATATGAACCCCATGTTTAAGGCCCACCTCCAGCATTTTCTAGCAGCGTGATCTCAGGTGACTCCTCTGAGCCTCAGTTTCCTTATCTGTAAAGTAGGTCGAGTAATCACTCCTCTCTCATAGGCTCGTCTCGAGGATCACTTGGGACAAAGTCACATAGAGTGTTTAGTGTGTTGCCAGGCACTCAAGACATTCTAGCAATTATTGTTATAAGTTTTCACAACCGAATGTTTTGTTTCCCCACCTCTTTGAGGATGGTTCCCTCACCTGTGAACCGGAGGAAATGATACGCAATCTTAGGGGTTGTCATGACGACGAACAGAGAGGACACATGGGAAAATGCTCTGTGAACCTTTTGGGTTTGGGTATGAAGTGTGACTGCCCCCGAGATTACACAGCTGGGACGGAGTGGCGCCCTTGTGGAACCACCACACCCTCCCCCAGCGCAGACACACACGGCTACACAGACACAAACACGCACACAGCCCCGCCACTGCCACCAAGGAGCCTCTGGGCTGTCTGACCCCTGCTGGTGTCCTAGGGAAGTCGTGCTTCCCTCCAGGCCCTCTGAACCGGGCTCTCCTGGGCTGGGCAAGGAGTTGAGGGAGGCCTGGGCCTCGCCCTCAGGAGCTTCCAATGAGGCAGCGGAGAGGTGTGAACCGGACTTATTCTGTGTGAGGCCAGATGACATGAAAGCGGAGGCACCAGGAAGACGGAAGGAGGGGAAGTTTGGGAGTGAGGGCAGGTTTCATGCCAGGGCTGGCCTTTCAGCTGGTCTCTGAGAGATGGGCTGTGTGTTGGGTTGCTTGGGTTGCTGTTACACAACACCACAGACCGGGTGGGGTACACAACAGAATTTCGTTTTCTCACAGAGCTGAAGGCTAGATGTCTGAGATCAAGGTGTTGGCAGTGTTGCTTGCCTCCGAGACCTCCCTCTCTGGGTCGCGGATGGCTGCCTTGCCCCCGTGTCCTCACACGGACGTCCCTCTGTCTGTGCTGCCCGTGTTCTGACCACCTCATCCTGTCAGGATGCCAGTCGTATTGGGTTTGGGCTTGTGTGACCCATGCGACCTAATTTGACCTTAACCACCTCCGTAAAGGTCCTGTCCCCAAATACATTCTGAGATCCCACGGTTTGGGACTTCACACATATTAATTTGGGGCAGGGGAAACGTCAGCCTCTAACAAGTAGGATGTTTTCTCCCTACATTTGTTCAGCTACAGAAGTAAAATGCTGTGAAGCATTGAGAAGCACGGGAAGGAAATACACCACTAAGAGATGACCATCTGTCCAATCTTTTTTCAAAAAAGAAAGAATATAGAGCTTTCAAAATGCGTATATGGCACATGCTATTTTTGTGCCTGCTGTTTACACTTGATAAATACATCATGAACTTTCCTCCTTGTAAGTAACTCTCCTTCCACAACATCACTTTAAGTGGCTGCATCTGGGGGCTTCTGGGTGGCTCATTCGGTTAAGCATCTGCCTTCGGCTCAGGTCATAATCCAGGGAGGGTCCTGGGATCGAGTCCCACATCTGGCTCTCTGCTCAGTGGGGAGCCTGCTTCTCCCTCTCCCTCTGCTGCTTCCCCTGCTTGTGCTCTCTCTCTCTCTCTCTCCCTGTGTCAAATAAATAAATAAAATCTTAAAAAAACATAAATGGCTGCATATGGGTTCATTCTAAGGATGGATTCACTGTATTCAGTCCGTGGGTGGTAGGATTTTAATCAGCCAAGACTGGGGTAGAGGAGTAGGTCTTTGGGAAGGAACAATACAAGCTTCATGAGCACAGGGTTGGTTACACTTCAGCAAAGTGGAATCGTCCAGAAGAGTTCCCAGAATTAGGTAGATTACACTTACATGTATGTGTAATTTTTGGGGGGGCGGGGCTAGACTGTGGATGTGACAGTGCCGTTTCTTCTGAGAAGTCCTGAGGGGCCCCCAGAAACGAGCCAGCTGTACAATTTGTGTCTGACTAATCAGGATCTCAATGACACCCCTCAGGGCAACTGAAATTCAATATTTGACTCTACGAGGTGAGATGGAACTTAAACACATACTGGTTTTAATTGAGATGTTGCTTTTTTTTTTAAAAGGAGTAGACTTTCATGATTGGTGATAATTGTTTTTCCCATCCCTCCTCCCCCTCTTTGTCTACTAACTGTTCATCCCTGATGAAGAGAAGTCTTTGGGAACACAAAGCAAAGTGACAGGGACTTAATGATAAAGAAGATGCTGAAGGATCCTAAAGGGAAGTTCAGGTTGGACTAGGAGAGCTTCTTGGGGAGAGAGGAGGCAGGGAACACATCTCCAGGATGCCCACCCACGGCGGGTTTTAAACAACCCAATGGGCCATTCAACAGAGAGAAAATGCTTAGCCCTGTTAATTTCATAACTCAGTCTTTCAAATTATGTTATAAAGCCCACAGAGTCTTAGGTTTCATTTGTTTCGTCATGTAAGCAGGAGAAGAGGAAATGGGAATGGCTTTGTATGTGATTTGATAGAGAAACCCACAGAACAGCGTCAAAATACAGAGGTGTCAGTTTCTAGATAACAGCCCATTCTTAAGGGAGCAAATCAGTTAGAATTATAGGTGTCTTTGGGTTTGTTTTTTGTTTTGTTTTACAGAACATGGCAACCACTTTTATAGCCTTAGGAATCTTACCAGATCCTATTTAAAAAGAAAACAATGATTTATTTATTTCTTTTAGAAAGAGAGAGCGTGTGTGCACACGCATGCGGGGAGGGCCAGAGAGAATCCTCAAGCTGACTTCCCACGGCACACGACACTGGAGCCCACCAGCCGCGAGATTGTGACCTGACCTGAAACCAAGAATCAGATGCTTAACCTACGGAGCCACCCAGGCACCCCCTTACCAGACCATTTTGTTGAGTGAATGCTTCCAGGGATGGATTTATTCTAGCCAAATCCAGCCTTGAACAGTGACGGATACTCACAGGAGTCCGCACACTGCCCTGGAGAACAAGATTTATATTTTTGGGAAAATCTTCATCCTAACACCTTATCCGATCTGATTCCTTGAATTGGTTTTCTTTTTTCTTTTTTAAAAGATTTTATTCATTTATTTGTCAGAGGGAGAAAGAGAGAGAGAGAGAGAGAGAGCACAAGCAGGCAGAGCAGCAGGCAGAGCAGCGGGCAGAGGCGGAGGGAGAAGCAGGCTCCCCTCTGAGCAAGGAGCCTGATGCGGGACTCAATCCCAGGACCCTGGGATCATGACCTTGCCGAAGGCAGCTGCCCAACCAACTGAGCCATCCAGGCATCCCCCTTGAATTGGTTTTCTGATGGAGATGCCTCTCTCCTTCCTCAACTGTGGAGGGAGAAACCGACCATCTTTTGCAGTTCTTTCGTAGGGACTTAAGTTCATGGTGATGGCTCACACTTTGGAGGCATTAGAAGGAAATTCCATCAGTTGGCATTAGAAGGAAAAAAGCAGGCCTGCCGAGCTCCATTTTACTAGCAGAAATGGGAAATGAATGAAGAGGATTGACTTGCTAACTTGCTGACTTGCTAATGGGGAGCAAAGATTGTTTTTGTTCGCTGACACCGTCCTTTGGATTCCCTTTAATGGCAGAAATTCCAACTATCTTTAGGTAAGAGGATTAGATTTAACCCCTCCCTAGGCAGTGAGTATGATACCGACTGTGTAAATGATGGCCGCTTTTAGGCGCTGTTAGCCCCTGGGCTTCAGGGAACACATAGGAAAAGGGGCTCTGGAAAGATGCAGTTCATTTCGAACCTTTAACAAATCCACATCACGAGAACCCAATTAAGATGACTTGCTATAAAAAAGGATTTGCTACTTGGCGGCAACTCACCACGTGATTACTTTAAATAGGCAGTTCTTCTGCATTTTGTATCCTTCCCCCCTCCCAAAAATGAGTGGGTTTTTTTGAGACAGCACTGTGTGCCTAACTCTGCAGAAAAACCACATACGCCAGATCTCTAAAGCGAACGATGCCCTCTCATTCTGTGCAAGTGAGTTTTTTGGGTGTCTTGGAGCACCCCTACCTCCTCTCCAGTGCCTAGTGAGATAGTCATGTTGCCCAGGGAAGTGGGAAATGCTGCTGAAGAAGAGCACTCACACCCCAGCAGTCCTGCGGGGGGCTGGCCACCCCTCTCCAGACGCAGGCAAGACAACATGTGCAAGGGCCCACAGACCCCCTGCTGGAAGCCAGGTAGCTTGGAGAGCAAAGCTGGGACGATCACGCGCCAGTGGTCCAATACCAACAAGGTGCCCATGGCGACCGCAGCCATCAGGACAGCTCTGCGTCACTCAGTTATAATAGCTGGTTCTATTTAATTCACTTTAATTAAAATAGGAGGGTCAGTTTTACCCCAAGGCAGAAGATGCTGTCCGTGGAGGCAGAGCGAGATTTGAGGTCCAGGAAGCAAAGGTGTCGCCTCCTTTGCCTCTGTCCCGGAGGATTGACATGGCACCATTTTACTCTCGTAGTCGCCCTTCCGGAGTCACCGGACTTTTATCCTGTCTGAAAAATGCAGATGCTCCTGCAAGGAAGCAGGCGTCACTAGTGCCTCGAAGGGCTAAAGCCTTGGATGAGCCAGGAGAAGGCGTGAAGGGAAGCGATGAGTGTGTAGGTGACACAGAAGACGAAGGTTTTTTGGGTTTTGCCTTTTGTTTGAGAGAGAGAGAGAGAGAAGGTGCGTGTGCGGGTGGAGGGAGCGGGAGAGAGAGGATCCCAAGCCAACTCCCCGCTGAGAAAAGAGCCTGACATGGGGCTCCGTCTCATGACCTGAGATCACGACCTGAGCCGAAATCAAGAGTCAGACGCTTAACTGACTGAGCCACCCAGGCATCCTCGGAAAACAGTTTGTCCCATTCCCCACTGCAAATAAACTCCTGAGGGCAGAAGATTTTGTGTTTTGTTCATCGATGAATCCCCAGCACCTAGAGCCAAAAGTCTGGAGCATCGTAGGAGCTCAGTAAATATTTATTCAATGAGTCCTTCTGAAATATTGAATGAGGGAGTCCTTCCAATGAAGGGGCTGCTTTGCTGTGAAGCCCCATGAGAACGAAAGTGGTGTAAGGCAGCGTGCCTGCCCTAAGGTCTGGCCGTATGCTAACCTGATAACCAGTTGGCATTCCTTCATTCCTTCATTCATTCATTCAAGGAACATTTACCCAGCTCCTCTTGTGTAATGTACTACCCAACATGAGCCAGGCTCTGGGGTTACCATGGTGACTCGGGTTGGGACCACAGCTTTCCGTAGGCATTCGCCGGGCTGGGGTGGGGCTGAGGGGAGCAGGGAGCTCCTGTCAAAGCCTACAGTCCCTCAAAGGCAAGCTGGGGCCACCTACCAGCCACACCCCCTCACTCTGCACTTCTCCACTACTGAACCCACTGAACACGACCTTCCCTCTGGCTAGTCCTTCGGGGTTCTTCCCAGCCTTGTCCACTGCAGGGCCCTACACCACAGTAAGTGTACAGCACAGATAGGGTCTGCTGTTAATCCCAGCAAATGTTAAGAACAGTTCCCAGCGCCTTGTGACGTTACTGGGGCTAATGTCACTGGGGGCCAGGGGACAGTGACTCCTATTTAGCTTCTGTTCCCTGGTCTGGCTTTTTTGGGGACTTCTTGTGGGAGGCAGAGCAGGCTGGGCAGGACTGGGCATTCCTGGGTTCTCTGTGTTGTTGAAATACCACCTAGTCCGCACCGGGGACCAGTGGGTCATAGGGACCATGGACTCCAGAATAACACAGAGACGATGTCTCCCCAGGGCTGCCTGAAGATGGTAACAGTGTGGGGCTCATTGGGACTTATCCCGGGCCAGGCTGAAGGGGCTTCGACAGGGCTATATGGTGTGGTACGTCAGACCAGGGGGTGGGGGGGTGCCTTACCAGCCACGCATTTATTCTGATCTCATGATTCTTTCAGGCTCTGAATTTGGAACGTCAGACCCCAGTCATGTGGCTGCCACCAAAAGATACTGTTAAAATGCAACTAGAATTTTGTTTTGGTATTTTTTACACATCAGCTGCAAATCTTTGCAGGATTTTCCCCTTCCCAGGGTAAAGAGAGAGAAGAGGAAGTGAAAACAGGAGGGGAGAATTTTCTTACGGTGCCTCTTGCCCCTGCAGATAACAACCAAAAACCCCCTTGGGGTTGAGCAGAGACTTGTACTTTTGAGTACCTCGAGCCCATTCACAAACTGCCTCATTTGGTTCTCAGAGCTCCCGTAGGTGCGAGGCGAAATTCTGAGCTGCCCCACTTTTCCTCTCATTTACAGACAGGACGCACTTCCGGGGCTGGAGGCAAGGGCTGGGCACTGGCTATTCCTGGAAAAGGAGGTAATTCTTCAGAGCTATTCAGGAGAGGTGCTGGGGGTTTCTGAGTTCCCTCAGGACAGCTCATCCGCGCCTGGTGGAGAAAGGTCTCAAAAACAGGGATCTCGGGGGAACCCTCTGGCCGCAGAAGACAGAGAGCTGTGCTCCCTACACCCAGGCACCATCTAATTGCTCCCAGCTATGGGACTCTCCTGGATGCTGGGGATCCCCCACCCCCAAAGCCTGGGGACTTTGTAACTGTAGTATCTGCCTCCCAGAGAGGGGTGACTTCCCCAGAGTCTACTAGGCATGTCTCCAAACTTTCTTGTTGCTTTAGCAGGCTTCACTGAAGACCCGGTATATGGAATAGGCCAGGGGGAGGGCGGGGAGAACACGGAGGCCAATGGATGACGCCCCGGTCTCCTGGTCTCCTGATGTAGACAGACGTGGACACAAACACAAGGGGCTAAATAGAAGGGTTGGGGGGGGGGTGAAGGAGGGAGTGAGGCGACTGAGGCAGCCTCGTGTTGGAATCCCGATGCCAAGAGTCAGGGCAGAGTCTCCGGGCCCAGTGCCTCCTCCTCTGGGTACCATGCACTCTGCGCTGAAGATCAGCAGTGCACGACAGGGCAAGGGAGAAGTTCCGAGGTCGCTGGAGTGTTTGCGGTTCAGATGGCCCCATTCCGAGGGCCCCTCAGGAAGACTCCATCATGTGGCTTAGTTGAACTGAGAATAAGAGCCTGGGACATGGAAGACGGACAGGGGACTTGCTGGGGAAGGCCATTATGGCAGCCCTCTCCTGCCTCCTGTGGGTTTTGGCCTGCTTGGGCTTTGGGAGCTTAGAGTGCTGGAGGAGAGGCTGGGGATCAGGGTTGCTGGGAGGGAATGAGTTATTCCTTCCTTTGTTTGACAGATATCAAGTATAGGGCCACAGGCCCCCTCGCCCCCGGGCTGCACACCAAAGTGCCCAACAGAGAAGCAGCAGGATCGTTGTGCAGGAGGCCCTTCCTCCTCCCCACTCCGAGGTCCGAGGTTCGCTGTTTCCCTCTTCTGAACTCTTCTGGCTCAGAGGACCAAGCAAGTGACCCCTGCTGGAGGCATTCAGTCCATCTCTCTCCTCTGTCTCCAAGGTTCCAGCGTCTTGGGCCTGTGGGCGGGTCCCCCTCATCTCGGATTGTGCCCCATCACCTCGCTGTCGAGTAAGCTGTCAGGAAGTACTGAATGAACGCGTGACAAAGATCCATCACCCACTCCCCGGCCTCTGCTGGGGGACAGGTCTGGGAAGAAAATTTCACAGCAAATTCTCCCTCGGATCTGGGAGAGCCGAAATCTTGTCAGCGTTAGGATCCAGGCTCCGGGGTCACCCAGTCAGGGCCACTGGGAATAACAGAGCAGTTTGCTGGTCTGAGGCAGGAGGAAGAGGGCAGAAATGTTTGCAAAACCGGGCCCCGGCATTGCAGGAATTGGCCTGGCCTGCGGGCTTGGCCCAGGTTGGCTGGTTTTCAGGTGAGGCCAGGAAGGTTCTATCCAGGCAGAGTCCAGCTTCTTCTGTCTTCCTAGGGTACAGCGAGTGGGGTGAATGACACGGAGTAAAGGTGCTGGGCATCCTCTTGGGGTGGCCACCTCGCACCGACCCCAGAATCATGTTTGCAAATGGGCAAAGCTCTGGTATGACGCTGACTCAACAGTGATTCAAATTTCCTACAAGCTAATACCTAGTTCCTTGTCCGCAATCTAGGCCAGGCCTTGGGTCCTGGGATAAGCGCTGGGTGGAGAACATAATGAGATGGGGCCTCGCTGGTTTCCCTGGAGCCTTGAAACCGGACGAACAGGAAACATCCTGTTTAAAACTTACACAAACAACCCTAAGCCTTTTCTGAAGTTCCACGGAGAGGGGGCGGCGGGGGGAACCTGGGGTGGGTGAGGGGCTGAGGAAGGGAGAGGCCACTGGGTGGCTGCCTCTGGTTGGCACTGGACCCACCTCTGAGCCCCAGAGCTGGGCTCTCAGCAGCTGGGAACCTGTCTTGGTGGCCTGCGGGCCCCCTTGGTCATCCTCGCACATGCCGGGGCTGGAGGACGCCGCTCAGCCCGGCCCGGATGTTGAATCAGCCCCAAGTCTTCGTTTTGATGGCAGCTTGGATTTGTTATCCTTCAAAGATCATCTGTTGGAAGGACACCCGCCTCTTGTTCCATCTCCCAGCCCGCCTGCGGGCAGCTCTGCAAAGCCAGTGTCTCCACTTGGGGCCTGGGTGTTCCGACGGAGCTCTGGCACCGGCAGGGTGGGAAGATGAACGAAATAATTAAGCCCCAAGAGCTGAAAGGAGAATTAATTCCCCTGTGCCAACGTTGGTTCCTTCTCTTCCTGGGTAACGTCTAATGTGTTAATCTAGGACTGTCCTTTTGTTTGGGAACAGGTCGCATTCATGTAGCAGTCGTTGGGGGCGGGGAGGTTTAGCTTTATTTTTCATCAGCGTGTAGTACCTGTGAAATTTATATAAATATAAACTGAGTTTTGAAAAGAGAAGAATTAAAGAATCACCCCTGGATCTTAACATAAACACCCTGGACCCAGTTTCTCTCTGGACCCAGTTTCCCTTCCAGTCCTCGTCCAGATGCGTATTTAATTATACATGATATGATCCCCAAAGACATTTACCGTTTGAAAGGACCTAACCAGAGAGCATATGCACGGTCCCACGTGGCTCCAACATCTTTCTCATTATCATTAACCCCCCAAAATGCCTCTAGTCTCATAATTTATTTAATCAACTTCCTGTGGTTGGAAATGTGATTGCTCCTTCTTTCACACTCCAAACCAAGGTGCTCACCTGTCTTTTCTGGGCTCTGTCCATCCCCAGGGGTCTGGCAGGGTTCATGTGACTCCAGCTCTCCTTCACGTGCCCCCCCCCCCCGCCCCCAAGTCCTGGGCCTGATTCTTGCCAAGTGGTTCTTAGTGTGTTCGGGCACCCGTACAGAGCTCCTCACTGATCAGGAGGGTAAAGGACATTTCCGGAGGACATTTGGGCAAAGTGTTTCATCCATGCCAGCATTCACCCACCAGACTCTGACCATGTGCATAGCGATCTCCTCGACCAGATGAAAGGCACGGGCCAGGTCCTACCAGGTCTTTATTGCTGGTGCCTTGGCTGGTGCCTTCTACGTTCTTGGCGTAGAATAGGTGATCAGGAGTTGTTGAAGGAATAAAAGTTGAAAGAATGATTCACAGCTCACAAGGAAACGTGTAAGTCCCCAGCCCTTCTCTGTCCCCAGCCCTGCTGCAGAATCTGACATAGGGCTCTGCTATCGGGCCGAGGGGCTGTGACTCAGGGCAAAGGGCTCTTTACTCCATAGCTTACTTCTGACCCTTCGGTAGCTCCTTCCTCTCTCTTAGAATTCTGCTCTCCTCTCCCCATTCCTTGATTTCAACCATAAAGTAATGATGGTTTAATAATGCAGGGTCCCGGGGCACCTCGGTGGCTCGGTAGGTTAAGCGGCTGCCTTGGGCTCAGGTCATGATCTCAGGGTCCTGGCATCAAGCCCCACGTTGGGCTTGCTGTTCAGCGGGGAGTCTGCTTCTCCCTCTGCCTGCTGCTCCCCCTGATCATGCTCTCTCTCTCTCTCTCTCTCTCTCCCCCTCTCGCTCTCTCTCAAATAAAATCTTTAAAAAAAATTCAGGGTCCCCCCTCTACCTCCTACAGCTTTAGATCCCCTTTTAGTCAATAGGGTGTTCAGCTTGTCTCAGCTTGCCCGGGACTTTCCCAGTTTTAGCACTGAAAGTCCCCACTCAGTCCCAGTGAAACCGGTCACCCGGAGGGGTTTTGTCCCAGCTCCCAGCATCCCGTTCTTCACAACGTCCTGTAGAGGGCGCTGGAGGCACAGCCTGGGAGACAATTTGTCTGCCCTCCTAGGTGTGAGGCAATGCCACCTGGACACCATCAGACTAGGGTTTCTGTCTCCCTCCAGAGGGGGTCAGAAAAATAGCCCATCTCCTCCCCCTCCCACAGGAAGCCGGCACCCGTTGCAGAAGAGGGCGTTACCTCGTCAGACAAGCGTGGGGCTCGGAGCCCTCTCTGTTTCTTGGCCGCAAGAAGGCAAATCATGTATAAATATATTGCTCTTCGTCTCGGGCTCTCAGACTACCCAGTGTGTTCTAGCCGACGGCGGCGCTGACTATCCCGGCAGCAGGACACTCCAGCTGCGCTGACCGAGGACATCCCGGGCAGAACCGATCGGCTTGCTTCTCTCTAAGTGTGTCTATCAAGTACCCACCTGTCCCTGGTTTATGGACCTACCTTGGGAAGTGGGAGATCATAAAATTTACTTTCACAAGTGGGGAGGGGCGATAATGGTAAGATAATCTTGCTACGGGAGAGGAGACCCATGCAGATGCTGCTTTGGGCATTAGCCTGGCAGCGGCCAACACCGAGTCCGCTATTCCGATGAGCACGGATCTCCTGGTGCTCCACGCGTAAGCCCCCTGACCCTCCTGCTTTGGTGCGGGACCCTCACCGCCGAAGCGTAGACGTGCTCAGCTCTTAGAAACAGATGCTATCGTGGTGGGATCCTTACCGATTCTTGTATTTGCACGCTCTTTGTTATTAAGCTTCGTACTTTGGCAATAACTGCAGTTTAACAGGTGAACTCTGTGAGGTCTGTTTTGGAAGGAGGGCCTGGTTGAAAACACCAACATATGGGTGTAAAAACACAGAGCTTCCCTTTGTGATATGACATGTCGTCGCTGTGGGTATTTCCACCTGCACAAGTATCTGGGAAATGCCAGTTAGGACACGAGTCTTTGTTAATGTTCTTGAAAGAGAGGATGTTTGTTTTTAAACCCGCCTCCCCCTTAAAAAATCATTTCAAGAACTGGAGGGGTTATGAGAAAGCGGTACTTTGAAAGAGTTGCAGAAGAGAGAAGGCCAGGGCCAGCGGGCGGTCTTAGTCCGTATGTCACCGCTGGGGGCATCCATTCCCGCTAAAGCCGGCACTAGTTCTGGGGTAGGGGTGGGAGGTGTCCTGTCTCCATCATAAATTGTGTGATCTTGGACAAGTTATTTCACTTCTCTGACCCTCAGTCTGTCCATCGTTAGAGCTGAGCTCGTCAGGTTGTTGTAAGGGGTAAATGAGATGATGTGTGTGGAACGCAGAACTCTGAGCCTGGCGACTGGCCGGGGTTCCATAACACTTGGTTGAAGAATCGAGGGGCTCCCTTTACCTGTCCTCCACGCTGACTGCCTACTGGCTCAACCCAATACCGCATCAGCTAGAATTATATGGAGGCTGATTAAGTAAGACATTCTTTGTATTTCGATACACTTGTTGAGTGGGTTTGGCTGTTTCCCACGATTTCCCAGGCAGGCACTGTGTCTTGAATTACTGTCATCGTCCTCACCCCCGCCCCCACTGGCAGCTAACCCTTACTGCGTACATCCCATGCACCAGGCCTCAGGCAAGGTACTTTCTTCCGCCTCTCATTAGCTTCTCCCAATCACCCTGGGAAGTTGATCCTGTAGGAACTTGGTCCCCATCGTGCAGATGGCGTCCCTCCACTTGAACCTGGAACTGTATTAGAGCCTGTGTTCTTGACCCCACTCTTCACTGCCTCTCTTCGTGGGGCGGATCTCACCCTTTACAGGTTGGATTTCACTTCTTTTGCTTTTGCAGAGTCCATCAAACTCTGCTCCTGGGTACTAGTCACAACCGGTTTTGGGTGTCCGGTGACAACTCAAGGTGTTATCTCCAGGATTTCATTGCAAGGAAAGTGATCCTGGTCTAAATAAACTGGCATGATGGGAAACATTCAAGAAGGACGTCAAACGTTTGGCAAAGTTCAGTTCAATTAGGCTCAAGCAGGTTTTTCTGTGTTTTTTAAGTAGGCTTCATGCCAGCGTGGAGCTTGGTGTGGGGCTTGAACTCATGACCTCAGACCTCAAGACTGGAGCTGAGAGCAAGAGTCAGGGGCTCAACCGACTGAGCCACCCAGGCGCTCCTTGAGCAGGGATTTGAGTGTCCTGAGGGTCTGCCCTCCCCAGAAGAAGCTGTGAAGAACAATTCTAGGTCTGCCTCCTATGGCTGGCTCTTAGATGAGTCACTCAGTTCTCTTCTTTGGATCTCAGCTTCCCCTTTCAGGAAATGAGGGGATTAAACCAAATTGGTGGTTCTCAAAGCTTTGACGTCCTAGATTCCTAGCTCCCACCTGGTAGGCACTAATTCAGTAGGGTTGGGTGGGGCCCTGGGCAGGCTCCCTGGGGAAATTCTGATTCTCATTAATTTCAGAATCGTCCACTTGGACCATGACTGACATTTGCTTTGAAAGTCAATGTTCCAGGATATGTGGAGTGTTTTTTGAGGAGGAGGAAGACCCATCCAGAGCACACACACAGGAAGAGGTGGGTAAAGTTTAGAGAGTAAGTAACTGTGTCTGACAGCCATCTGATATTGGTATTTCCTGAAATTTCTGAGACTCTAGTCTTGTAAAAGGTTCCCCCAAAGCTCACAGACTGACAGGAAACCACAACAGGGGTAAAATGCAAACAACACACGCTGTCAGACATGGGGGACGTTCTCCGTGCAGCGTGGTAACTCGTAGCATTGAGGTTTAGAAGTCATTTGTTTTAAATCTGTGCATTTTTCTTTTTTTGGTGGTATGGAGAACTCTGAAGGAAAGGAGATGGGGATTCAGAAGGGAATCATTTTTACACATTTATCTCCCAGTATAAGAACACTGATCTCCAAGTAGGTTCTTTTGTCTCTAAGTCTTTCAGATTATTGATCTATAGTGATGAAATCCTAGGACACATATACAATCTCCATATCATTTTATTATCTTGGGCTACAGACTTTTTTTTTCTTCCTCCAACAAACTGGTTTGTAGGGGTTGATTAACTCTGGCCCAAGATTACAAAGATAGATTTCATTGGTAAAGTGATCTACTCTAATATTAACTCTAGGAAATTAGAAAGTAAGACTCAAAGGTAGGAAAAAAACACCTGGGCATATAGGAAGTGCTCAAAAAATGTTGGCCTTTAATATTAGGTAGTCACAGGATCAGCTTTCACTAGTTTGTCCTTGAGTTACAAACTGCTGTTGACTCAGGGATCATTTCTAAGAAGACAAGGCTCCTGAACCTCCAGGTAGCGGGAAATATACTTCCCTTCGAGTGCAGCTTTCTCCAAGGGCCTTTATCCAGACTACTCTGCGGGATCCTTCAGATGATTTTGGATGATGTACCGATCTTCTAAATAATGTTCTTTAGAATAGTACTTATTTAAGTATAAACATCACCAGTAAAATATCTTTATTTAAGAGTATTTTGGCGGGGGGGGGGGGCATCTGGGTGGCTCAGTCGGTTAAGTGTCTGCCTTCAGCTCAGGTCATGACCTCAGGGTCCTGGGATGGAGCCCCCAGTCAGTCTCCCTGCTTCTCCCTCTACCTCTTGTCCCCCCTCCCCCGCTCATGCTTTCTCTCTCTCTCTCTCTATCTCAAATAAATAAATAAAATCTTTTTTTTTTTTAAAAGAGTGTTTTCTTTTTATGACAAAAAACCATGGTTTCACATTTATGCTGATATAAAGTTTCCTTCTAAAATGAATGATTCAAGTGGAATAAGTAAGTTGTTTCAGAGAAAGCTGTTAAGTATTAATAGTAGAGATGATACCCAGAAATGGTAGAAATTGGGGCAGTGCATGCAAATGACTGAGTTTGAGAAGTACTGTGTTAGTGAATTGAACCCATTTGCTCCCCATCTTGCTCCATATGAAACTATTAATCAACACTCATGTTATGGAGTTTGCATCTATGCAATTATAAACATTTTGTGCTGGACCTTAAGGACCTACGGTAGTCAAAGAACAACCCTTCTTATTTTAGACAGGTGGTTTCTGAGGTCTCGGGATGTGCCTTGACTAAGTGCAGTACTTGGTGAAGGAACTATGATTTTCCTCTATTAGAGAAACCATTAGTGCTTTCTAGTAGTCCAGACGCTCAAGGGTAGAAAAGGCATAGTCCTTTATCCTCAGTTCATTAAGAGACGCTGGAAGAGAGAAACTGTCCTATGGCAGGATCTCAAGGTGCACTTGTCTTGAAATATTTGAAGGTCTTTTATTTGGGAGAGGATTACATTTATTCTATTTGATTTCAAGTTGTAGACCAGGGGGTTGACAGGAAGGCAGATTTTAGCTCAATGAGGAGAAATACTTCAACTAAACAATGGATGAGCTGTCTTCAGAGAGGATGGGCTCCCCAAGACTAGAGCTGTTTATTTCAGCAGCACAGGACAACCCTAGGGGACACTGGGAAGGGGATGCTCTCTATCCAAGGACGGGATGGGACCTAAGGTCTTTGCCACTCTTGAATGTCAAGGAGTCTGAAGTAGCCTTTTCTTCCTTTCAAATGGCTTATCATAGGAAACCATTATCTGCAATTGTTTCAGTTTTATGTAAAAAGAAATTAAATCATTTGAGAATTTCCCCTCCCAACACTTAATTAAAAAAATTATGCCAAAAAAATTATAAGAATCTTTCTGGGGCTAAATGAGAAAACATGTGAACATGTCTGCTGGTTTAACTATTTCCTGCAATGTATTTTCAAAATCAGGTGGGGATTTGCATTTCAATCAGGGCTTTGTTTAATAATATGCAGTAATTATTAGAGAGGTATGTAGATCGTTTGGCAAATCAAAAGTTCCATCATTTTACACTCAGAAAGCTGCTATTAAGAGCTTATATTTGGACTATAAAATGCAGAATTATTAGGTTGAATCAGGTGAACTTGTTATTTTGTAGACAAAATTCTTGTAGTTCCACCTAATACTAAAGACATTTATAAACAGTTTTATAACTTCCAATGCATTTGGATATCGTTTTCTACTAAACCCAGAAATTTCCTTCACATACTGATGAAAGAAACATCACAGTAAGGCGAATTATAATTCAGCATGATTTCTTCTAAAAAGGCTCTGAGTTCCTTTTGACTTGTTATTGCACAGCGGATTTTTCATTTGCAAAGACGTTAAGCCCTCTAATGTGCAAATCATTAAGAAGCCAATTGTTCCGGCAAGGTTTGCCCAGTGGTGAGAAACAAGATAAAACTCTTGCACATGCTGAAACCAGGTGGGGAGCCTGCGTGTGTGTGTGTGTGTGGTAGTGCTTGGGGGTAGAGGAGATCTATTCATGAAATGAGGATTTAACAAAGCAAAATCCCAGCTTCCTTGCCTGTTCACATGAGAAACCAAAGCTTCAAATTTAACTGCAGGCGGTGGGAGTTTCTCACACTGTCAGCACCAACTGTCTGAAACCCCAAACTGGCATCTAAATGCGAAGGACCAAAACTAAAAAATTTAGAGTGGCTTAGTTAAATGTCAGATTCTCTTTTCAAATATACTGAACTGTTTTATCTTTTCCATAGGATGTTCACACTGTGTTAAAATGGGATAGCTCCTGCTAACTTTCCAAGTTCTGTTTTTCAGAATAATATTCACGTACCGCAGCAGAGCCATTTAAAAATACATGCTTGTGGACAGACAGGGAGAGACAGGGAATTTGAAACTCTGGAGAGAAAACTAGGGCGGTGTGGGGGATTCCCCCTCCCATTTTTTTTGTCAAAAATTAATGAAAATATAAGTCCTTAAATTCTATGTGTCATACTCAATAAATGCACTCGAAGTCATGGCTTTTTAGAGCAGTAAGGGCATGAGACAAAGCAGCTTCATCTATTTTACAGTTGAAACAGGCTCTGAGTTTAAGTGAGTTGCCCAACGCCTACGGGGATATGGAAAGAAAAAAAAAATCAAAGACCTCAATTATATCCCACATTCTCAAAGAAACTAAGAAACATCTCCAACATGGGTGATTTCTGCAACAGATCACTCTGACACAGGGGAGTTTTAATTCAATCTTCCCTGCTGGGCGGTTAGAAGCGGTCAAATCGCATCTGATTACATTCATTCTCCAGCCAGTTGCCCTAGCGGCTGGTGGGCAGGCTGGGCAGAGAGTGCTTGTTTCCCAGTGCCCTCTCCAGCCTGGCAAAGGCGCCACTTCCATCGTCTTAGGGACTTCGATACTGCGGTAAACGACCCGATCCTGCTCTGGCACTCTTTCCATACACGTATTCAACAACCTCTCTGCCCCATTTTGACAGAGGGAATGCCCCCATGGAGCTATCTAATTGGTTGGGTAGATGACTAAATTTTTAGCCCTACAATGTCCAATACCCAGAAGCTGATTTGATCTGTTAGTTCTTCAGTTCACAAACAGGAGAAAGATCCCATGTGCTGTTTAGAAAAACAGAGGCTGAGTGTTGTTTCCACCCAGACTCAGGCATCCTTTCCTCCTCTCATTCTCAGGGGACTGAACAAGTAGCCATAGGAACTGTGTGTTGTCAGCTCATCTTCAATAGCAGTGAATCATAAAAAAAAAATCACTATAAATTAACTCATGCCCTTGTGAGGTTTCCTGCACCTAAGTGGAGGGCTTATGTTTATTTACCCACTTTTTCAAAGGTAACTTAAATGTAAAAACATATTTCCTTTTACTTTTGGAGTCAAAGGCCAACCTTGATATGTGACATGACTATAGGGAAACTGATTTTCACAATGTCTTCAATTTAATATTGTACTAGTTTACAGACGTTGCGTGAGCCAAAGGCCCTACCTGAGGATGCAACTTTGTAATGGCTGTGGGAACACACTCTTTGTTGTCACTGCGTTACAGTAACAAAATGATACACTTGCTTTGCATAAAAATAGTGATAAAAACACAGAGACTTTTTTTTTCCACTTATTTATTACATTTGGACCTTTAAGAAACATATACCATCAGATATACCACTGTTCAGTAAAAATCTATTCTAGTTTTTGGGAAGCATACGTGTCACAAACTATCTTGCTTCTAATCTCCAAGACTTTTACTAAGTTTATCAAAAAGGTAGGCTCTGATCTGTGGGATCCGGAGCCTTGAGGTTTTGAGTTTTGATTATTGTAGAACAGTTTCAAAGGGATGAACTAAATTCCCAGCTGTTTTCCACCTGGAATGGGCTAATTGTTTTGAAGTTGTTTAGTCCACCGCGAGAATATTCAACTCCTCAAGCTTTGTGACTTATTCTGTCTTTGGAAAACTTGGTAAAAAAGTAATTTTTTTCCTGTAAGGAAAATTCATCCAATAAGGATGAATTTATCAGAATACACCCAATATGAATTATAACAAAAAGCAGTATACATAATGTGTATGTACCATGTTCATTTTAATGACTACTTCGTAAGTTGGTAACTACTCGAACTATGGAGACTATATTTCTGGATCAATACGATCCAAGTTTAGCTGCAGTCAACTCCTTAAGACAACTCTTGGTATGCGACACTGATTAAAAATAAAAAAGGGTAAGTGAACAAATACATACTCATACATGATTATGTTTTCAAGAAGCTACTCTTTGTGGAAGGATAGAGGAAAGGGGACTTTCGGGAAGCTGCTGATGGGGACTGGGAGGTTTAAAGCTATGGCTCTGGTAAGCACCCCAGTGAGCTGTAGGAAGGCATTTGTAAGAGTAGATTGTGCAGCATCAAAGGATAACTCTCTAAAAGAGGTGGGCATTTTCTCAATTAATTTAAATTCTGAGGCTTTCAGTAGTTGAGGGCTAGAAATAAAACCCAAAGAAAAGAACCATCTTCACAATGGCTCAAGAAAGGTGACTCTGCCATTTGGCTTGTGATGCTAAATGGTCCAAAAGCCTTTGGTGGTGTGATATGGACAAGAAAAATATTAATACACAAACCACATAACACCATTAAAACTCAAAAAAACATTTTTTTTCATTTAAAAAAGTAGAACACATAAAACAAGGCAACATTTATTCTTTCTTCTCGTCTTCTGGGGTGGGGTCTGTTGGCGGCTCTTCCACCGTGGCACCGTTACTCTCCGAGCCGGTGTTACTATCACTGGTCCCTTCCTCAGCCATACTGTCCACCCCCTCCTGCCCGCTCTCCTTGTCCTCAGGAGTAGACGTGCCTTCTTCACCATTCTGTTGGCTTTCCGTCGCTTCTTCAAGGTGTGTCTCCTCTGTAATCACACACGTGTCACTGTCAGTCCCAAGACAAAGATTTGTTCTTCTAATTACGCTGACAGTCTCGAGCTATGCTGTCCAACATGGCAGCCACTCACCGCACGTGACAGTAAGCACCGGAACGAGCTAGGGTGACTGAGGAACTGTTAGCACCTTTGAAACCATTCAGATCGGAAAATCTACTTCTTAGCTGTAAATTTACAAAAGCTAAATACAGATCAAGTATTTCGGATGAAAATTTAGCTTCTCAATTTAGATATGCTACAGGTATAAAACACACATCAGATTTTGAAGACTTAGTATGAAAATGAATGTAAAAAGTTAATACTTACAAATGTTGATTACATGTTGAGATATTAAGATATACCAGATTAAATAAAATATATTATTATTTTTTAATATTTATTTATTTGACAGAGAGAGAGAGAGAGAGAGACAGGGGGAGTGGGAGAGGGAGAAGCAGGCTCCCTGCTGAGAAAGGAGCCCAATCTGGGGCTCGATCCCAGGACCCTGGGATCATGACCTGAGCTGAAGGTAGATGCTTAACTGAGTCACCCAGGTGCCCCTAAATATATTATTATTAATTCATTTGTCCCGCTTTACTTTAAAGATTTTTATATTTTTTATTTATTTATTTATTTATTTATTAGAGAGCGAGAGACTGAGAATGAGAGGGGAGAAAGTCAGAGGGAGAAGCAGACTTCCCGCAGAGCCGGGAGTCCGATATGGGACTCGATCCCGGGACTCCGGGATCATGACCTGAGCCAAAGGCAGTTGCTCAACCAACTGAGCCACCCAGGCGCCCCTGTCCCGCTTTACTTTAAAAAAAAGTTAGAAAATTTACAATTACACAGTGACTTACATTTTCTTTCTATTGGACATAATGCTGTTCTGTGCTTTGGATTTAATTAGTGAGAAAGCATGTATGGAAATGATATAAGGGCAATATTTTAGGTACTTTGTTAAATGTCATGGTGGGTTGTTTTCTGTAAGAAATTAAGAACTTGAGGTTTTTGCTCTAATAGTCTCGATTTTTTTTTTCCCTTTGAGCTAAAAGGATAAAATCTGAGTAAAGACCCACAGGCTCTACTCATGATGGAACAGAGGCAAAGGATAGACCGTTCTGTCTAGTTGCAAAATGAGCAAAGAATCACACTCCACACCCTAATTCTCAAGTTCCTATTTAACCACAAAAATGTATTCATGCTCCAAATTTAAGATAAAAAATATGTTCACACAAAACAGAGAAAGGCTCAGATAATGAAACTTAAAATCTGACTATCTGAAATGCTGATCTGCTGAATGAAATATTGTAGCAACATCTGGTAAAGTAATCTATATTCCATTAAATGTTTTCCTGATGTCAAATTAGAAGTTGTCAGTTGAATGCCAAGTATGACTACTGTCCCCTCCCGTGTGTAGTGATGGTCCAGGAAGCCTTTGGCTGTATTTCCTAGAACACTTTTAACTTAGTCCTGTTTACGTAGGGCACTGGGCAGGGTCAAAATAGTGCCAGAAGGTAAAGAGATCTCGAAATTTCAAATAATCGATTTAACTGGTGTTTTATGAAAGTTTTACATGTTATTTTGTGTCTTGAGGAACGCTTTTAACCAGGAAAATCAGTATGCCTGGAAGTAAGAACTTCTCTTTGATGGGGTCAACAAAGCTTTTCCATAAAGGTTAGATAGTAGGGGCGCCTAGGTGGCTCAGTGGGTTAAAGCCTCTGCCTTCGGCTCAGGTCATGATCTCGGGGTCCTGGGATCGAGCCCCACATCGGGCTCTCTGCTCAGTGGTGAGCCTGCTTTCCCCCTCTCTGCCTGCCTCTCTGCCTACTTGTGATCTCTCTCTCTGTCAAATAAATAAAATCTTTAAAAAAAAAAACATAGGGGCGCCTGGGTGGCTCAGTGGGTTAAGGCCTCTGCCCTCAGCCCGGGTCATGATCTCAGGGTCCTGGGATCGAGCCCCACATCGGGCTCTCTGCTCAGCAGGGAGCCTGCTTCTCCCTCTCTCTCTGCCTGTCTCTCCGCCTACTTGTGATCTCTGTCACAAGTAAATAAGTAAAATCTTAAAAAAAAAAAACCAAAAAACCAAAAAAACAGCTAGATAGTAAAGACTTTGGGTTTTGTGGGCGAGGTGTCTCTGCAATGACTCAACTACACTATGGTAGCCCCAGATAATACATAAACACACAGGTAAGGCTGTGTTCCAACAAAACTTTCTTTATGGAAACAGGTGGCAGGACAGGACTTGGCCTGCAGGTTTTACTTGCCCAACCCTGTCCTAGAACACCAAAGATGCTTGATCCTAAAAGTAACAACCACATATTACATTTTAGCAGTAAAGGTTAAAACACTGAGTGCCAATACCATGTGAAATCCAATACTAAGTGATTTTATGTACATTTCCTCATTTGTCCTCTGGAACTCTCAGAGGCCGGTACTAGAGTACCTATAAGTGAGGAAACAGATTAAATAATTTATCCGGTCATATGCTAGCAAGTGGTGAAAGAGTATTAGAGTCAGATCTGTCTGACCCCAGAGCCAGTATTCTCAGATTCTGATCCTATACTATATATGCCTAACCCGGAAAATGACATGACTCAATCTGGACAAATAACCAAGACCTTAAATAGCCAAACTAAAGACCAATGCCCCACTGCTGTTTTGTATGGACATCAACATTTTATGTGGATCTACTACAGAGGTTAGGATTTGGAAGGAAATGTGTAGCTCATATAGAGGATAACCTTTGACACTGACTTTGCAGTCAGCAGGCAGGTTACCTGTCTCCATTGGGATGCTCTCGTCATCCTTCTTCTCCTCGGTCTTATTAGCAGCTTGCTCTTCCTCAGGAACCAGGCTGCTCTGACTGCGTTCAGCTTGCTCTGCTGCCTCTTTCTCTCTTTCCTCCTGCCTTTTTCGAGCCTGTTCCTCTGCCTGTGCAATTTCAGCGGCAATTTTTTCCATATCCACTTCTACTTTTAAACCGCACAACTAGTAGTCAGAAAGAAAGAAAACTCTCTTAGTAACATTCTTTTCTTATGATTTCTGAACCAGAGAAATTATTTCAAAAGTGGGTTTTCTCAGCTATAAACTATATACATATATATGGGAAGGAAAAAAAATGCGATTCTAGGTCTTCTCTGAAACTCCTGTGTCTACTGGAAAAGAAAGTTGCTCTAGTGGCCATGTAACAGCAGGTGTTACAGAATGGTTGGTGAGGCAATGCTGAAAGCACTGGATTTATAGAGAAGGCTTCCAGTTCCTATTTCAAGCTACCAAACATGGGATTTACTTGTTTTAATGCAAAGTGTATACTATAAGCTACATTTAATGAATAAATCTCAGTAAAATGGAAACAACTCATGACTGCATGAGTTTAAATTAAAACAGGTGGGGATTCTAGGGTCTACAGACTACTACATGTGATGGTACTAGACGGTATCTTAAACCTACTGAAATTTTGCCAGAAAATGGAAATAATTTCACAAAGCAAAGATCTTACCATTAGAGCAAAGTTCACCCTGTTTGAAAGTGAACAACATTCAATAAAAACACTCTTTCGAAGAGAGGAACAAGAAAAAAGCAACAGTCACAGTGATAAAAAGTACAACGAACACATTGAATTGATACCCTTTTAAGTTCATTGTTAAATGAATCTGTGCTTTCCAGGAATTTCCTCTTCTTTTCCTGGTGTCGCTCCTCTATTTGAAGAAGTTCAGCTTCTAGTTTTCGCTGAAAAACATATGACTAGGCTTTATTATTATTGAATTATTTTCTTGAAAGCAAAATACGTCTCATTTTTTAATGGAAAATGCTTTCTTACAGTGACAAAGGTTTTGAAAAAATTTTTTAAAGATTTTTTATTTATTTATTTGACAGAGAGAGAGAAATCACAAGCAGACAGAGAGGCAGGCAGAGAGTGAGGAGGAAGCAGGCTCCCTGCCAAGCAGAGAGCCTGATGCGGGGCTTGATCCCAGGACCCTGAGATCATGACCTGAGCCGAAGGCAGAGGCTTTAACCCACTGAGCCACTCAGGTGCCCCAAGGTTTTGAATTTTTAAATTAAATCATTTATTGCACAATGTGCCTAGCTAAGATTTTAAAAACTTAAAATGCAGTATAGAGGAGTGACTACAATTAGCAAGTATATTTTAAAGAATATTGTTTCAGGCCAGAGCACTTTCTTCAGGAAAAAATATTTAGTTAAGCAGTAAAGGTTGAGAAGATGTCTTAAAATTATTAATGCACAAAAAAAATTATTAATGAACAAACTTTCTATCACAAGAGTCTGTTTTACGGTTTTAATGACAAACTTTTTAAATCTCCAGGAAATCTCCCCTTCTCCAAGTGTCTTCCCTGAATCAGGAACAGGTTAGACTGAACACAGAAATATTTAAGCTCTCAGACTGACACTCGGTCTAGAATCATGCCACTGGGACTCTGAGATACAGGCTCAATTTATTACAACAAATACTTTGTGACTTTACCTGATGAACCATTAAGGACTGGACCTGTCGTTTGAGGACCTGCATTCTAGCTGTTGTGACAACTGACCGAACGTCTGGCACCACACTCTCACTAAGGATTTCACTGATGAGGCGGTGGTTTCTCTGGAAACGGGCGGTGGCTGTATGCTTCATTGAAAAGCCATCGTCATAATCTGGAATAAACAGGAAGTCTGGAAATGAAGTCACCAGCAACCATAAACAGGAGAGGGTAACAATGTTAACACCTAAACACCAAGGAGCCTTGGCCCTCACTGGTTTAACAAGGGGGCCCTTCCCTGCTCAGGGAGAAGTCGGCTTCTCTCTCTGTATCCCCCTCTCTCTCTGTATCCCCCCAATGTTCTCTCTCAAAGAAATCAATCAATCCATCAACCAATATCTTTAAAACAAAAACAAACCCAAGGGGGCATTAAGGACATCATGGGAGCACTGGGGAAGTCATTTGATAAAAATCATGGGGAGGACATAATGTGTTCACTGGCCAGGGTACTGGTTATTCTCCTAAAATCTTTTAAGTGACGATATGCGTCTGAGAAGGACTTGGCTGAAACACAAATGAGATAAAACCATGTGTCTTCTGGCCTGGAAATCCATCAACGGGAAGGCTGCATGTTACCTCGAGACTGCAATGCTGCTGAATGGTTCACTCTCTTGGTAGTAATTTAAGGCATTTAAGCCTGCTGACAACACAGGAACCGGGCAGTGTCTTTGTCACTGTATTAGTTTAATACTAAAGTAATGAAAATGCCCACTGCAGAGAAAACATTATCTCTAGCAATTCTGTGTCCCAGACCACCACATACATTTTATTTGATTTAAAAAACCATTAAAGCCCTAAGGCAATTTTATAGGAAAAGAGTATTTACTACCAAATTTTACTCTTAATTTTTGTCAATATACACATGTACATAGTTGTCAGTGTGTAAAGATATTATGTTGTTTTCATTTCCTCAAGTTCATATACATATAGCATGGATCTGGTTTATATGCCTATTTTTAATGCAACACTGTTTCCTTAATTTCAACCTTTGCTCTATCACCTCCACGGTTTCAGACATATCTGCTAAAAATCCATACTATCATTTATCTAATATAGTTACTTAAATTACCTCACTTTTTAAAAAAAGCTTCCTCTTAAACAACACACATTAAAATAAAAGTTCCTGGGCGCCTGGGTGGCTCAGTTGGTTCAGTGTTGGCCTTCGGCTTGGGTCTTGGGATCCCAGCATCTGGGATCAAGTCCCACGTCTGGCTCCTTGCTCAAGGGGAGTCTGCTTCTCCCTCTCCCTCTGCTCTTCTGCCCCCACTGGTGTTCTCTCTCACTTGCTCTCTCTCTCTCAAATAAATAAAAAATCTTTAAAAAATAAAAATTAATAAAATTAAAAAAAATAAAAGTTCCTCTCTGAACCACCTAATCATCTTAGTGTCCCACCAGGGGTGGACAGGCACTTTAGGAAACTTTGCTTGAGGCCCAAATTGTACTGCTATGTCACAGTTTAGTACCTCCCTATTTGGTAATTAAGTAGTACCCCAAATGCTCACCATCATAAACACCACAAACTACTGTGCAAATTACTTTTTGTCTCCTTTCAAGTAATTTCTTTAGGACATATACTTCTGAAATGAAAGTTACTGGAATATAGGACAGCCTACCATTAAAAAAAAAAATTCTGTGACCTTATTTTTTTAAGAAGGTTTTTCATATTCTCACTTAAGATTATACACGGTATATTCATGTTACCTCTATCTAAACTATATATACTTTTTTGTTTTTTGCTCTCTTCTTTCATTTATATGGCTCCAGTGTTGACCTCTAGTAGTTCCTATCTTAAACTTATAAAACATAATGGGCTGAAGTCTGAGCAACAGAGAGGAGGAAAGTTCCTGAGTGAATCTTTGAAGTCCTGCTCAATGTTCACACTGTCACCTTTCACCTAAAGAAATCTTTAACTGCTTCTTGTGGCTTCCATGTTGCTAATCTTTGATTATACTCCTCTACTGATCCCTCATCCTTCCAATTATTCATAGACGGGATCTTCTTCTGTTAGTTCTCTGTTTTCCTTGCATTAATCATCCAATTTGAGTAATTTTGGTCTGTCTTTGCTAGTATGTCCTTAGCACAGCTGATTCTGCTTACGGTTGGTATGGTTTCTAATCCATATTCTATTCTGTTATTATTTACATTATTCTATTCTATTCTATTCTATTCTATCTTTATGAGAATATCTGTCCATGTCCCAGTCCATTCTTTTTAAAAACATTTTTTTCCCTCTCCTTTTGAGTATGTTTATTCATGTTTTTAGGTGGCATTATTGCTTCCTTTCTCCATGGTATCTTTAAAGTTCTTACAAGCCTCCTCTTTGTTACAGCTACTATGAAACAGGATCTTAAATTATTTTCTTGATGTTTTTGTTGCTTATAGCTAGAGCCTCTAGCTTTTTCCACATCACAGCAGCACACGAGAAAATGTTATTTGTACAGCAGGCGTGATTCGTGGAGGCGTATGCCCCCCAATGTAGGGGGCTAGCTCTGAGGCTCCTTGCAGCTTCAGACTCTGCCTGGCTGCAGGAACCAGGGGTGTAATCTGTACACCTGTACATTAATCTGTACATTAATCATAGCTGTGGAAAGCCAATCAGGAAGCTCTGCTATTTGTGTGCCCATATATTTGTATGTGTGTACAAAGCGTGTATGTGTGCATCCTCACGTGTTATCATGAGCCACGTTAGATTTCTGAATTGACTGGAAAACAATTTCATAATGCTTCTCCTCACTCATTAACTTTCTCCCTTGAGAGCCTTTAATTCAAATCAAGTTTAAGGAACCAGTAGGAAAACAGGATATAACCAGAAAGCACTGAGCTTTTTAAAAGCAGCTGAGGCAAAATTCTGATTATGACTCAAAAACCTTTCCTTCATTCTGAGCATAAAGATTCTGATAAACAATAAATAGTTTTTGCTACTTTCTGCACTAACAAGGATGTATCTTTTTCTTGTGGGAACTTCACATACAGATCTTAAGATAATTAACCAAAATACTGAAATGGCACTTAAATATGCTTTGTTTTCCATTTAGGGTAGAAATAAACTTGAGATTGCTCGTATTTTAAGTTCTCAGAGAAGGCATAAATAAAACCCCGTTTTTTGTTTTTACCATCTGGATCTTCAGCAGGCTGGATGCTCATGTACGGCTCTCCTTTCTCCATGCGAGACTGTCTCTGTCGACTTTCTTCCTCTAAAGCAGCTTCTGCACGACTTTTTGCATTTATGTAAGCAAGGTATGCGGGGGAATTATGATAGGCCTTCATAGATTCATTGTACTCTATCTGAAATTCAAATGTTTTTCAGTTTTGTAATGAACATGTTGCAGGTTATACAGATAGCTTTATCTCATTTGAATATCAAAAGACAGAATTATCTCCTTTTTACAGACGAGGAATCTGAAGTCTAGAGAAAGTAAGTGACTTGACCCAGCAGCCAGAGACAGTACAGCCTTAGCGGATTAGATCTTTTGTTTCTTTCATAAAGAACAAGCAAATGTTTAGGCATTTTATATCATCTCCACCCCACTGCGGTCCCCATTCTACCTTTTCTGCTTCGTATTCGTTTAAATATTCTTGTTTTTCTTCATCAGTGAGATCTCGCCACATGCCACCAATAATCTTGCCAATCTCCCACAACTTTAGGTCAGGGTTGGAAGCTTTTACTTGGTCCCAGACCTTAAAAAAGAAACATGAAATTTCAGTATGGATGCCTAAAAATACAGACCTTTAAAAATACCTTTTAATATAGAAACTTTTAAACATAAACAAAAGCAGAAGGAATAGTATCAAATCCCTATGTTCTCATCAGCCCGCTGCAACAATTTTCAATAGCTGGCCAATCTCATTTCCTCTGCTGGATTAATCCATGGCAGATCTCAAGACATCTCCAATCACCGGTGACAGTTAAGATGAGATAACCCAATAACATAGTCTCTGTGTCTCTAAAAGTTCACAGAATTTAGAAGGAAAGTGGTTAACCTGTGTAACACAACAGATTATATCATCAAATATTTGTGTAATAAGTGTGACCCAAAATTTCGAAATAGTGGTGAAAACAGCTAAATGCTCTTACTATTAATAAAGATATTGGCTCTCCTTGTTACTTGAAGAGAATATAGGTTCATCACCAAACCGAACTACAAGGGAAAATTTAAGAAGTATAAAGAAAATGAAAATTACCATAAGCCTACTGTGTAGAGATATCCACTGCCTTCTAGGCCCTTTTCTTCTTCAAACTCACATACTGTTGCTATTGTTTTTATAAAAAATTAGATACTAATACATGTAGTCCTATATGCCTTTTTTCACTTCATATTTTTCTCATTTCACTGAATTTCTCCAAAGGGCTACGTAACACTGTCTTACGGACTTAAACCATTTATTTAATCATGTCCTTCTTGCTGGATTTTAGTTCTGGAATTCTGAAATCAGAACTAATTTCTTTAAGAACTGCAGTTCCTTATCCTTTCCTCTGACTATGCACAGAAACCCTGGCTAAGCCATTATGCAATCTAATGTAAAGCGAAACAGCAAAGAGAGCAGTCCTTTCTCCCTCTGGCTCCTGGCACCTACCTTTCTGCTGTACCTCATGTAGGGCATCAGCGGCTTATCTGGTGGCTTTGGGGGTTTTGGAATCGTAATACCAGAGGATGCCTACAAAAGAGTTAAATACATTCATTATTCAATTGCAAGTAGTTCACCAGCAAAATGAAAAGAGAGTCCCTTAAAAACTTCTAATGCGCCTTTCTTCTACTCGTCCATGGATACAAGATTCTTATATTTTCTCCACTGAAAATAGCTATCACTGCAAATTCAGAAATGTTCACATCAAAAGAAAATAAAGAAAATGACTTTAGGCACATTATTTTAAAATATTTTACTTAGCAGTTTTTTGCTATTGCTTTGACAACCTGGCTGTAAGAACAAATAAAGTATTACATAATCATCCATACATCGAAA
This sequence comes from Nasua narica, assembly GCA_028533885.1. Lineage (NCBI taxonomy): Eukaryota > Metazoa > Chordata > Mammalia > Carnivora > Procyonidae > Nasua > Nasua narica. The sequence continues at coordinate 17,986,089 of CM052804.1, read as the reverse complement.
ATATATGGTCACATATCACATGTCCCACATCTAGGACATAACCTAGCGCCCTTTTATTGTGCTTAATTTACCATTACACATACAGTCAACACTTGATTATCTGCCAGAATCTGGGCTCCTTCAGCACTTACCACTCTCACACTGTCCTGCGGCTTTTTATCTACTTGCACTACTTCAGGAATGCACCGCACCCCTACATAAAACAACATCCCTACAAAAACTACTTTCTAGGTTCAAAACAGAAAAAAAAATACCTTATTTCCTTTATCAGGACTAGAGATTTTATTTTTCTTAAGGTTCTAGGTCCATATCTAGTGGCTTTCTATAAAGGGGATCAAAAATTATAAACTAAAGTCATGCCTTTTCTTGTCCTCCGTCCTAATAATGTGGGAGTGAATAAGTTTACCAAGGGCAGAGAAATGGCAGGCACAGGGCCCATTTAGGTTATTTTTGAGGCCTTGTATTGATTAAAAATTTTGGCTGTGGGGAGGAAAAAAAGGAAAACAAAAGGAGGGAAGACTAAAAATATTTTTTAAAAAGGTAAAGAAAAAAGTAGAATAGAGGGAAAACAAAGGCAAGGAAAAAGATGAGACCCGTTCTTTCTATGGGCTAATATCTAGGTAAGAGATAGCAGACAACGTCTAGTGGGCACCCCAGATAACTGCACGAGCGCCTATTTCTGAGCTTAGTTTCATCTTAACATAAATGACTACATTTGATCAAGGACCCAGAATAAATTCATCATGGCTGAATTACATTTATTTGCCCCCGATTTCTAGGAGACAACGGCTATTGATTCTTCTTGCCAGGCTAGAGGGAAGACGTGCTGGCTTCACTCTAATCATCAAAGGACACCGACTGGCAAATCCTCATAAGGAGACTAAGAGATATGTTGTTCCCTTACCCTTCAGTTGCTGCTGTGATAAAACCCTGGACAAACTCCTCCTTTCTGGGTTGGGACACCAATTGTAACCTTATTTTTTATTCAAGGGCTCAGAGATTATTGTGTCTGCCCCATTCCATTGCTTTCAAACACTGCTTCCTCCTCCTCCTCCAAGGGTCTTCCTCCATCCCTATCTATTTTCAGTAACTCTGCTTCTTCATACATGAAATTGTTAGAAAGCATTATCACCTTTGAAGCAGCACTTCCTCTCTTCTTTCCACTCCGCCCATACACTCATACCGTACCTCATGCTGGTGCCCATGCAGACAGACCCCGTTTTGCTTTTTTAAGCCAGCACTAGGCAAGGGAGTGAGGTAAGCCACAAGGGCTAGACACTGTCAACAGCAATAGTATGAACAGCCAATAAGAGAAGATTTAGAAGGTCGGTAGCTCTTTCAAGGAGGGGTGAGGGAAGTCTTAGAGGCTAACCTGACATCATGGGTTCAGAGTAAGATACACAAAGGTCTGATTTTTCATATGTAAAGTTATTACAAAGTATTTCCAACTTATATCCAACACAAAACCTTCAGAATTCCATGAAGTGGGTTACAAATAAAGTTGGAATTGTGCCAATAATTGAAATTAGTAGATTCACAAATTTTCTTTAAAGAGATAAAGAACTCTAAAATGTCTGTTTATATATATTGAATTAAAACACTCTAAAAACAAATTATATAAGCTCTACTTTTCAAAGAACCACATTTGATAACATTAATAGATTTGCTTATTCCTCCTCTTTTCTTCCAAAGGAAGGTACCCAAAGTGTCTACATATTGAGGCTATATTTTCATTATTTGAATGAAATGAGGCTATATTTCATTGACTAGTCAATTTATAAATACAAACAAAACAAAACAAAACCCAAAACAATAACGATAAAGTTAAATTCTAGCTGGTTTTCAGGACACTAAAGATTTTTTTTTTAATTTTTTAAAAGATTTTATTTATTTATTTGACAGAGAGAGAGAGAGAGACTTCACAAGTCAGCAGAGAGGCAGGCAGAGAGAGAGGAGGAAGCAGGCTCCCCGCTGAGCAGAGAGCCTGACGTGGGCTTGGACGCGGACTCGATCTCAGGACCCTGAGATCATGACCTGAGCCAAAGGCAAAGGCTTTAACCCACTGAGCCACCAGGCGCCCCGACACTAAAGATTTATATATCACTGAACATCCCTAATTTATTTACCATCTCAGCAGACATCTTTCTACCATGTTTTAAACATTACTCCTTACCAAAAAAAAAAAAAGCAGTTTGCACTGAAAACACTTTAACCTTATTTTGATAAGAGTCCATTAGAAACAATCTTTGCTTTCCTGCACTCCTCCAGCTTGAGGAGTGAGAACTCCTGACCCCTTTACTAAATGGCCCAGTAGTTATGCCTTTGGAGGGCACATTTCCTTTTCTAGCAGTTTCTTTCCTTGTTTCTATCAGGAAAGCTACCTCTAGCAGCAATTGTCCCTCTTTACAATTTCCTGCTTCTAACTGGCAATGAGTTGGGGGAATGTAAAAACTATATGTAAACTTAGCTAAGTTAAAACTGTGCTTATATAAGAGTAATTCCTGGGAATCGCCTATGAATAAAGATCATGATTCTATGAAATTTATTTTGGCCACTCAAGAGATTTTGTTGTTGTTTCTCTTAATTCTCCCCTTTCTCTGGTAGAGTTTTCTTCTAGAATGGAATTTCCATTATAGCATAGAAGTAAGCCATTTTTAACATCTTGTCTCAAACTGTTTTCACACCTGTACTTAAGAGAATGTTAACCATCATCAGAAAGGACTGAGTAGGAATGAATTCCATCTCATGGCTATTGCAGGCACTCCAAAAGATTTCAACACTCTGGATAAAGTCTCACAACTACTGAAGTGTACTAGAGTCATGAGGGAAACCAGATGTTCTATAGAGCTTACTAGAAGCTACTAGATAGGATTTCACAGACTCAATTCTTTCAAATCACTGACCTAAGGCTATTTGCAAACAGTAATATCAAATAGGAGCCTAAAGGAACAAAAAAGGTAACACATCATCAGGGTCATCTTAAAATAAAATACTTTCATAATGGTCCAAATCATATCCATTACGTTCTAACAAAGTTTCAGTTAGACATAAAAAAAAAAGTTGTGTAAAACTTTAGGCATAACTAATTTTCTTGGACAGCAATTCAGTGACCTAAAAGTTGAAGGGGCTGGGATTAACAGAGGCTAAAAGCCTTCAGTTTCTAGGTCCCTTCAGGTTAAGTCTAGACAGCAGTTTGATTATACTTCAGTCTGATGCTGAGAGGACAAAAATACCAAGAAAACCAACACAAAGAACCAAAACAAATTTTCCACGCCCAACAACCCTCCTGTACTAATTTACCCGAAGCTAGTGCCCACTCCAAATGCTGGGTTTGACCATCCCTAAGAGGGAATGAGGAGGAAGAGGTAATGGACTCCGGCACTGAGACAGTGGATGACCTTTCCTTCTCCTACTGAATGATCTCTCTTTATTAACAGAGAATTCTCACAGATACATCCAAGTTAGGAACAAAATGCTTACACAAACTGAAATACAAATGATTCTAATAATAGAGTTATCACCATTTCTATTCCATTAATGTAGATAATCAAGAGCTGACTGTATAGAGCTATTAAAATGTAATCATTCTCTTATTCACTCCTCATGAATAATTTTCTGCATTAACATGAATGATCCAAAATTGATTCTGCTCCTTGTTTAAATTAAAATGTTCTTTATCATTGGATAACCTTGCTACCCATTATACTTGTGAAACACATTTAGGCCAGGGAAAAACACATACCGATGTACATAAAAATTGTATGCATTGTGAAATGCATACATAACACACACTTTGTCAAAATTCTTTTCAGATACCATGAAATATGCATGGCACATAAAACTTGATATGCTTATGAAGTACAAATTATGCAGAAACAATGAAAAATTTAGACAAACAAAACCTACCAAGCTAAGCAATATGCTTACCAAGATAGACATATAGTTTGATAGTTACAAGCTTTTTGCTGTAGCTTGACTACAGGGTGAGAGGGCTCTTTTGAAGTCACATTAATAATTTATGAATTATTTATGAATATAGCAAACAAAAACCAAGTATTAAAAAGTTTACAGCCATTCTGGGTTGTATAAATTCTCACCAATGCCACATTCCAATGTATGTAGGTATTTGGCTTTTGGATTTATTTTTATTTACTTTTGGTAAATCATTTTTACATTTATTTCTTTGCTACTTAAGCTTCCTTGAATGCAGTTTAAGATGATTCTAAAATAAAAATCTGAAATGTATCACTCACTTTTGGGTGTCTTAGGTTGAACATTTAAATGAAACATCCTCAGCTTCAGAAATCATATCCCTTGTCCTATAGATTATAAATGTACTTTTAGTGGTAGGTGTCTAGTCTGGCATATCAAATTAATTATATTCAACTTGCATTCTGCAATTCTTTGAAGTTACGTTAAATCTTTTTTTCTTTTTAACTAAAGAAAAATGAATCTCAGAAAGTCAAATATTAAATCCAAAAGACAAATAATTATGTGTAACAGTTCAAACTGGTAAGCCAGCCGAAAAAAGCCCACGTCCATAAGCCGGGCTTTTATTTAGAAACTAAGTTCTTGAGCCTGATTACCCTAAATGAAATTAATTAGGGTAATTAGCCAATTACCCTAAATGAAAGATAACTCTTTCTCTCAAAAAGGGTATTTTAACCATAAGAAATTCTCGGTTTATCTACATAGAGTATAAGCAGTAAGTGCCCAGGGCTTTAGCTCTACCAACCACCAAACAGAATGGATTCTTCTTTTCTTCTACATACATATCCAGGTTTCACTGTTTTTGTTTTGTTTTGTTTTCCAGTTTAATAGCGTACAACGAATGCTTGAGATAGTCAAAAAGCCAGCTTAAAAAATTTTTTTTTTTTTAAATGGCTGTGCTGATGATTCGAAAGGACCTAACTCTGGAGGCATTTCTGGTCAAATCCAGTTGTTTGCCGGATGCTGTAATAGTTGATTCTCCTACCGTGACCCGGCTGTTGGTGCCCGGGTTCCCTCCCAGCCTGTAGTTGTTGTAGGCGAGATGACTGTATGGATTGTATCCCACAAACCCTGGTGTGCTGGGCATTTGCTGATGGAAACAAATGAGACAAAAACACGAATGAGAAATGAGCTCAAACGAGGAAAACACAGAAATGAAAAATGATCTGCATATGGCATGCAAAAGCAACCTGAATTTAAACAAGCAATGATGTGTTGTAATTGTTCTTTTTCTTTCATTGAGAAACCAGTCTGCAAGTGGTTTTTTTTTTTTTCCTCCTCTCTTCCCTTTCTTTCTCTTTGCAGGGGCCAGTCGTGTTTGTTGTCAATGTGAATGTGTGTGCTTGTTTTTCTGGAATAAGCAATACACTGAAGTGTTTCAAACACTCCGGATTACTTTATGGTCAATAATATGATATAACAACTTAGCAATAGATGTCTGATGTCTGAGATAGGAAGGCCTGAAATATGATAAACTAGAAGTCTGAAACACTTTATATGCAAAACAAAATGTGATTTACTTGACAGTTATGTAGATGCCGCCAATGTATTTATCTACTAAGAACAAATAAAAACAAGAAATGGATCGTGTCAGAGACAATTTTAAATCATTCTATATAATGTGAAAAATGAAAAGATACTTAAATCAGGAAGCCAGAGTTGTCAGTAGAAAAGAACATATGTGAGATTCAATGGGTGTCACATAAATGATTTCAAAACAAAGACTTGTAAGAAATGCATGGATTTCATTCGGGGGTGCTATCTGATCTTTTAAACCCAGTCATTCTTTTTTTTAGGCTTTCTCTTCCATCTCTTCTTTGATCCATCTTCCATAGGTCAATCATGAACACTTTCTGCATTTAATTTTAATGTGAACTACTTTTCTAGTTTATAGACTTGAACTTTTTTTTATCATCTAGTTTCGATACCTTTGACCCCTTCAAAACACAACTGCTCCCTGCAGCAATGGAATTTTTGGGTTTCATGAATTATGTGTTGGTGTAATCACAAATGGGCTCTTATATAGCAGTGCCCTCATAGTTAATACAATGACACCCAATGTTCATGAGAATCAAGGTATAATGCATAAAAAGGATGTAGCAAAGAGAAACCAAAAGTAGGGTATTCTACCTAATGATACTCAACCAAAACAACTAATTTAATTTTAACATGCAATTAACAATATTAGTCCTCAATTGTAGAATGTAAAATACACTTAACACACCCCAACTAAGCTGTGGCTATTATAAACACAATTTTCTACAACATGCCGCTGCACATATCCTTAGTGTCCAAAAGAAAGATATTCAAGCAGATATTACATTTGAAACTCTTTAGGAGAAGAGAACAACTGATCAATTCTAGTCTGCAGAGTTATAAAAGACGCAAATTAGGCATATTTAAGTAGGCAAAACACAGATGAAGTATCAAAGGCACAAGAGAAGTGTATATTGCTTGGAGTGGCACATTTGGGTGGTGGTGGTGGTGGTGGTGGTGGTGGTGGTGATGGTAGAATGGGAAAAAAAAAAAAAAGGAAGGAGGATAATTCATTTAATATCCATTCTGTTGGATGTCCTAATCCCTAGTCTTCGTATTTTATGTGTCAATGTGAAATTACAATAGTACAGAAATAGGACTAAAGAAAGGCCAAAAAAAATCCCTCTCTACATTTGAGAAGTCATAAGGGGACACTTGGTTTTTGAGCTTTTTTATTATCCCAAAAAATCAAGTTTGTCTTCCAGAGATTATACACTGTCAGAGGCAGTATGTACGTCAAAATGACATCTTCAAAGGTTGCATAAAGAATGAAAATCACTGTTCCACATTATGAGGCAATAATGTAAGAAAATTAAGGGAATTAAAAAAAAAATCAAAACTAAAACATTACATGTATACCATTTCCAAAATTGAAGTACATGGTTAGCTCTTTGAGGTCAGGAATCTCAATTGTTCGACTCCACCTGTATAGCCACTAGCAGAGTGCCAAGGAGATGGTCATAAGAAATGTTCTTTGATTTAAGAAAGAAAACAAACCAAACACAGGACTTTAAGATCTACTGGAAGTAACTTTAGAAACTATGTGTTACATAAATTAAAATGAGAACATGAGATACAGTATCTCTTTTAAGAAGTATCTTACTAAGGAGAAACAAATTGTTGATAAACATAGCTAAAGCATACATTTGAGGGTTAGTAAGTAAGAGCAGTCATCTAGTGGAGAAAAAAAATTACACAAGGACCTAATTAGTAAGCTAGCCTGCAGTTTTGGGGATAAGGGGTCAGGAAGGAGGGCTAACAGCTATTAAAGAACTGCTTTTGTAGGCCATGGTCACTGTTAACAGTGTTTTTTTTTAAGACAAAACAAAAACAAAACAAAAAACCCAAAAAACAACAAGGAATCCGTTTCAGCAAGGCCTGAACAGTTCCTATTATATTTGTTTTATGGATTGGATGATTATTTTACATGCTGTCCAAGCTGGGCCAGAACTTGTTGGATGAAAAACCTAGTTCACAAGCATTATTTAGAAACCTGGAAACAAATTCCAAAGGCAGGATCTGACCCACAGATAATGAAATCTTTACTTAAACAGCTTGAAAAATAAAAATTTACAATGAGTGTTATTATGGAACTGGAAGCTTTAGTGTTTGATTTAATATGAAAATTATATATAAACAAGGAGAGAAAAGTGTAACCAGTTGAAGGTTAGGTTTAAAAATAATAACAAATGCCAGACTGAGCATTCACTCAATATCAACTTTTAAGACTCTTGATAGAGATTAACTAAAAAGAGGTGTTAAACTTATCATTTATTTCCCATTTAAAAAAGAGAACTGAGCATAGGAGATTGGAATTTTAGCAATATGTTTCTTTAAATGTTGGGGTTGGATCAAGGTAAGATGCAGAGTTATTTTATTTAGTAGGAAGTGCTGTTTTTTGGCTGAATTTTTCATCCTGTTGCTGTGATGATTGAGTGACTGTCACTGGAAGACATCTGGGTTTTTGTATCAAGGCCAGACTTGGCTATTACATTAACAAGAAAATTAAAACTTACTGTTGCAGGAGCTGGGGTGGGAGGTGGGGCATAAGATGGTCTTTCTGTTTGAAAGAAAATAAATAACTTCTTGTAAACAACTGAGATATAATACTATGCAACAAAACTACCAATGGTCCTGTTTTGAAGAAAAAAAAATGAGAGTATTTTGGAATTCCCATTTGCTAGGGCATTAGTCTCTTATTAATAGATAAATATAAAAAATGAAACTTACTTGACATTTTGGAAGATTAAGTTCTCAGTTCCTTAAGAATGAATCTGAGACACTAAAATAAAAAAAAAGAAAAAAAAAGAAAAAAAAAAGAGAATCAAAACTCAGCAAGCATAAGAGATGTTTTCCTAGAGAATAGGGTAGTTTAATTGGTATTTCTTAGTAAAATTACACTATCTTCTAGTAATCAAATCCTTTGCATCTTTTACTAAATCTTATAGGTCATTTGGTTCATCAGAATTTAAACAACTAAAACAAATTACTGGGGATATTAAAAGTAATATTAGACGTGTACTTTCAAGTTTTTTCTTGCCACCTCCTGCATGGAAAACATTTTGCTAATGCCATGTAAACACTTAATCAAACTGATAAAAATATAATGACAATAGAATGTGATGTATTACCAGGGCCCACCCCAACAAGGCCTACCAGATACTAAAAGCTCACTGATCAACAGCAGCTCTATCTTCCTCTTAGAATAACAACTTCTATTAAAACAAGCCATCATTTCATTTCTGGAGGCAGTGCAAAAGGTAACTGGTTGATAAAGAGCTTCGCATTCTCTTATAGTGGTAAATAGCTCTGTATCTCCTGGAAATAACTTCTGAGCCTCTACCTGAAAAATTTATTAACCCTTCACAGCCCATTTCAAAATATATATCTCAATGGAGATTTCGTGATAAATTACTAGGGGAGAACAAATTGCTTCCTTCTCTGTACTCCTATCCAATTCACCTAAATCTATAATATTGTTCATTATATTGTATTATACCTGTTAATATGACTAAACTGTAGAACAGAGGCCATCTCATTCATTATCGAAGTCCCAGCACCTAGCTCAAGTCTTACATTTCGTCCTAGTATTACCAGCTCAGAACAAGAACATGAAGGTATGAGCTTGTTTCTTACATCAATATACATCAGACACAATGTGTACGAAGAGACAAACATTTTAGAAAAAGAGCCAATAACTTCTATGACTACTGAAGTACTTTCATCAAACATTATGTGAAACAAGCATGATGCTTTTGCTTCTATTCTACGTTTTAAGGGAATTCCCTGGAACATAAGGAATCAGAGGACTGTGTGGAAATAAGTATTTTTTCATCCGCCCAACCTGGGTCTCTCCCTCTTTCCATAAGAAAGGGGCAGAAACCATGGACTCTGGTGCAGATCTCCATCCTGCTCACAAGGGAGGTGGGGTGGGGGCTGTCAACAACAAGTAGGCCTCGCTGTGGGGAGCCCTGGTAATCACTGCCAAAGCTCCCCAGTACATCACACTATTGTTATTTAAAATTACTGCTCTCGTCTGCTACGATAAATTCTAAGGGTGAGCTTGTTTTTTTGTCTGCCACTGGATCCATCCCTGGTGCCTGGCATAAAATACTGCGTATTCGTTGAACACTTTCTAACGGGCAGGCTTATCACTTATTTCGGCTCATGGTCACAACTACCCTACTAGATAGGTATTGATAGCCCTACTTTACACACGAAAAATGGGAGCCTCGGCGAGTTTAAGTAACTTGTCTAAGAGCCACACAGCCAGGAAGTGCCAGAGCTGGGTTTCAAACCCAGGCCAGACTGTTTCTGAGCTTTCGCTCTCCACTCGAAGCCACACCGTGAGTCCTCGGTCGTTGCCGAACCAAGGGGAAACCACCTTCCGGGGCGGGGGAGCAGCGGGGCATGGACCACGGGCTTGGCTTGCCCCAAGGGGTTCCCCTGAGGTCGCTTCCTTCAGGTTGTTGGGCTGAATGCACTTCACTAACAACTCCACTCCAGAGAATGCATAGGTGCCGTGACCAATTTCGCGGGGTTAGTGGATGGGGCAAATCTTGCCGCCGGGGAGGGGCCCCAGATGGGACTCCCTCCCTAACCCCGCTCCGCTAGGCCTCAAGGAGGCCGCAGCCGGCCCCCGGCTCTGGGCCCGCGGCCCAGCCTGAACCCCAGCAGCCCCCAGGAACTGGAGGTCCAGCCAAGCCGGGACACCGCGACTCGCCACCCTCCCGACCCGCTCGGGCCCAGTCGGAAGCACTCACCCGCGGGCAGAAAAAGCGCCCGCAGCTCCGGCCTCGTTTCCCTTTGTCCCGCGCACGCCCCGCCCCTCGCGTCCGGAGCGTCCGCACTCGCACTTTCCACACTCTTCTTAATTGCTTTCCAGGTCTCACTCGACTCTTTTTAAAAAAATAAACCTCCAGGTGAGGACGCGGTGATACTTCGTCCGGTCAGGGATTTTTTTCAGGCCCCATACATTCTTCAAAACCCCCTGAAGGTGGGCATTCCCCAGGCCGGGCGCCGATTCGTCACGGCGGAGTGGGCGGAGGGGCCCGGCGGCGGGAGAGGCCCGGGCGGCCTGCGCGCTGGGCCGGAGCGGCTGCAGGTGGCGGGGTGGGAGGCGCTGGCCTCGGCTGCCACCCGCGGCGCCGGAAGACGGCGGGGTCTCTCCGGGTAGAGAGGCCCGGGACCACTGCGGCCGCGCGGGCCAGGCTCCCGCCGCGCCGGCGGGTGGTGGTGGTTTTTTCCGGGTTCTTCCTTGCTCTTTCTCCCGGAGCAAGAGCATACACTTCAGCCAGCTAAGGATGGAGGCGAGGACGACCGGGTTCGCGCAGTTTCCGTTCCCACGCGCGCCTCGCGGGGCTTCCTGCCTTAACGGCCAGGCCTGAAATCTTGACCAAAAGCAACACGGACCTTTTTAGTTTTTCCAAGCGCGCGTGTGGTGTAGTTGCCAGGTTTCTGAGCCGGGGCCCAGAGATGGAAATCCCCTCGGCCAAGGTTGTGCGCCCTTGCCGCGCGGGCAGTGCCGCTGGTCTCTGCCCAGCGCTGCCTTGGCTCATCCCCACTTTCAGCTTAAGCGTATCTGTCCTTCCGGATCCTGCTCAGATTCTCACTGTGGTGCCCTCCTGGAACTTTCCCCCGATACTCCTTCCTCTGAACTCCCACGGTTCTCTGGTAACTTCACTGTACTCTATACCCGATCCATTGTATTGGACCGCGTTTGTCATCTCCCGCGCATTACGTGGGCCTTGAAAGCAAAGGTTCAGTTATCTGCATTGACCTTCTTTGTATTGCCACTGCCTGCTTAGGGCTTGATTCATTATTAGATGTTCAGTAAATGTGAACACAGGCAGCTCTCTGGTCTAGTCCAGGGTTCTTTCCACTAAGTCGTGAGTACATTGATATACTAGTACTACCCCCCTTCTTAGCTATATAAACACCTGGCCTACGCTGTGGGCCGCTGTGAAGGGAGAAGGATCTGTAATTTTTTTTGGAAAACACTGTTGACATTTGGTGACTGGTTGGATTCTTGGGCTGCTTTTAGGTGCTTTCGGTGTGCCAGCAGGGACCAGAGCATCTCCAGAAGTCTGCAAAGCCAGGCATAAGTGACATTTTCTCTAATTCTGATTCCAGTATTTTCATACTCATAAATAGAGGTTGGTGAAATTGAAGGGGAAGACCGAAAGAGAGGTCATCAAAGGATAATTGGTAGTCTGAGTGGTACTTGAGTTAATGTACAGTTGACCTTGAACAGGGGGGAATAGAAGGTGTGGGTTGAAAATCCAGCTATGACTTTTGATGCCCCCCAAACTTACCTACGAATAGTCTACTTTTGATTGGAAGCCTTACTGATAAGTGGTCGGTTAACACATATTTTGTACCTTAGATGTATTATATACTGTGTTCTTACAGTAATACCTAACTTTGTCTTAAAATCGTTTGGCATTTCTAGGCTATGCAGTTCCTAGTTTTTTCGAATTGTCGCAAATGTCCAAAAAATTTTCCAATGTATTTATTAGGGAAAAAAATCCACGTGTAAGTGGACCTGCACAGTTCAAACCCATGTTGTCGAAGAGTCAACAGTATTTGAAATTGCATTTTTAGTGTAAAAGCATCTGAGACATATAAAAGATTAATGTAAGATACACGGCAGCCTCAGCAAGGACCCCAGTACCTTGTCAGCACCTCCAGCCAGCGCTCTCACCTGCACTTGGGCTGATGGTGGGGGATTGGGCAAGTGCAATGCGGGGGCAGGTGCTCCATTGTGTCATCTGCAGGCAGTCCTCCGCAGGTGCTAGATGTTACACTGTAGTGAGAAGGGGATGGCACAAAAATGGCGGAAAAAGAAAGGAGGGGATCTGAGTGGAACCGATGCACGTTCCCACCTCCTCATCTTTACTTAAATGGCATCTTCTCAGTGGGTCTTCTCAGACCTTTTTAGAATTGCAGCTCATTTCCCAGCTCTCACCATGGTCTGTGCTTCGTTTTTTGTTTTTTTGTTTTTTTTCCTATAGCTCCTATCACCACCTAACGTACTCTAGTTGTTATGGATTTTATTTTGTTGTCTTTTCCTTCGCATGGAATGAAGGCTCCTTGTGTGTGGGGACTTTTCACGTCTGGAATGGTATATGGTACATCCAGGTGCTCAGTATTTGCAGAATGAATAAATGGGTATCTCATTTTCTCTGCTTGGCTCTTTTTCCACTCCCAGAGATTTGTAAAATTAAGAAAGGAAGAATATAGATAAAATATAATAAGAAAAAAGTCTGTTCTCTAGTCCTGAAGAAAATAAGACTGAAGAGAAAAATAGCAAGATAGACTCTGTTTACACTGAGTTGTGTACCCCCCCCCCAAAAGCAAACTCAGGTATGATCTTTTATGTACTGGGGTATTTACGGGAACGAGAGGACAGACTTTTGGGATGGTGATTATTCCTGGAAAATATGAGATGCATCATTAATTATGACTATTTAAACTATTGTAACTATAACGGTTGTTAGGAGCCCTCACAGAAGCCTAGTCTTGGGCCCAAGTAGTTTAGTTTTCTTTCTGGCAGCAAGACCCAGGAACTTGGCCCGCTTTCCTCTCTGACACTGACCTATACTTTTTTTTTTTTTTTAAAGATTTTATTTATTTATTTATTAGAAAAGAGAGAGAGTGAGAGAGAGAAGGTCAGAGTGAGAAGCGGACTCCCCATGGAGCTGGGAGCCCGATGTGGGACTCGATCCCGGGACTCCGGGATCATGACCTGAGCCAAAGGCAGTCGCTCAACCAACTGCGCCACCCAGGGGCCCCTGACCTATACTTTTTTGAGGTTCTTTCTCCCCACCAAACAGGGAAGCCAAAACTAGTAAGTGATTATGTTGGATTTAAGCCCAGATTTCTTTAATTTCTTTCTACAGTACTGTGGGAAGAAGGTGAGGAAGGAGACAGAATGAGGGGTAGAAAGAAAATCATGGCTAGGGAGGAAGAAGGAAAAGGAGAAATTTGAGAGAACGAGGAAAACCCTGCAGTCCTTGGATGCTTAGGTAGTCCATGACTAGGCCCTAAGGAGGTCTATAAACCCTTTAAAATTCTAGGCAATTTTTTGTGCTTCTCCTGTCCCCCCTCCCCCACCAGATAGTTAGTAGTTAGTACGGTTAGTAGTTCAACAGATTTTTCAGAGATCTGTGACAGCAGAAAGATTTTGAACCAACCACTGAACCATGTAGTTTGTAGCATTTTTAATGAAGCTATTTTAAATGATCTTTCTTTCTTTCTTTCTTTCTTTCTTTCTTTCTTTCTTTCTAAGATTTACTTATTTATTTTTAGAGAGAGAGAAGGAGCAGGAGGGGCAGAGGGAGAAGGAGAGAGAATTTCAAGCAGACTCTGCTAAAGCGCAGAGCCTGAGGCTGGGCTCCATCCCAGGACCCTGATATCATGACCTGAGCTGAAATCAAAAGTTGGACACTTAGCTCACTATACCACCCAAGTGCCCCTAAAATGGGTTTTTTGCCCCTTAAAATAAGTAAAGGGATGATAGAGTTCTCCCCAGGCCAAATAGCTTATAAAAGTCTGGTTATAGGCAAAATGGTGAAATAAGTTAATTTTCTCAGCTGTTTCTATGAAAGCAGAAGTTATGGGTATTCAGTTTATCACTAGAAATAGTTGTGAGACACTGAAGCCCAGTAGAGTAATTCACAGTGTTTTGTAGAATTTGACAAAGTATGGTTTTTCTTACAAACTTTCATGTTGCCTACAAAATGCCTTGGGGATTTGGGACATGAACTTTGAACATGGTGTGGGAAAGGATGAAAACATGATGGTCCTGGAGAATCTGGGGATATGGTCTAGCATCCACAGACCTTATTTGAGGATCTAGGGCAAGTCTGAGCAAATGACTGCTGCAGGCCCAATCTAAGCTGCCTCCTGTTTTTATAATTTGTTAGGATGCAATCGTGCCTATGTGTTTCCGTGTTATTTATACTTGCTTTCAGCTACAAGGGCAGAGTCGTATAGTTCTTACAGGTATCATATATCCTGGAAAGCCTACAATATTTGCTACGTGGGCTTTTACAGAGCAAGTTTGTCAACCTTGGCCTCGGGTCTAAGTGGGTGAAGGAAACAGGAAGACGCTTGTACTGACTGCACGTATATCTTACTTTAAAATCCATATCTGCAGTATGTCCCTCTATTAGCAATCTGTGGGACCATGCTGGCCATAATTTATAGGCACAGAAGCAAATTCTCTGTGCACACACTTTGATTTTGAGTGTTTATCATTTGAGTAATGTGTGTATATGTGTTATTTAACTAAAGTTTAATTTTGGCCCATGTCCCATAATACGTTTCCACTTGAAACTTTCAAATTACTTTAAGCATTTTTTTTTTTTTTAGAGAATACTTTTGTACTTTCAAAGCTATTGTGGTAGAACAGTTCAAATTAGGCAACTCCTGGGAAAGGGTAATTAGTCTGGCAGCAATTGAAGAATTTGAAAATTTTCTTTACTTGTTGTGTTTTGAACTATTACTTAAGCATCAGCTATGATCATCTCACAAATTCCCAATGACAATTTTCATCCAAATAGTACTATATATTTGAGTAGTGCTTTGTCAGATATTTTCACATGTATATTATTTCAAACAACTCTGTGATGTTGGCAGGGTAGGAATATTAGCAAGCACCGCCTTTCTCATTGTCTTCAAGTGTGAAATTGAGGCCTAGGGGACTCAGGTGACTCCTTCCTGCTCATATGGGGAATTAGCGACAGCACCCAGGCTAGGATCCTCTAAAATTGTTAGTAACTGGAATTACTCTTCGCTTTTGTATTTGTATGTTAACATATACAAAAATCAAAGAGACTGAAGAATATTAATTTCTACTCATTCATAAAATGAGGATAGACTCTTGTAGCCCAGCTGTCAGGATTAGAGATCATGTATGAGTTTGCTGAGTACAGTGCCAGGAGCAGAATAAACACTTTGCAAATTATGGCTACTGTTATTATACTTTTCCCAGGATTATAGGATTGTTTTGATTCTCTTAATTAGAATATGCCATTTATTAAACTGTACCATTCTTAACTTTTCTTTTGCAAAAAAAGTGTGAAAACTGTTATCTCTACATGGTTGCAGTTTTCTTTATTCCCCAAGTGAGCTAACAATATTGGAACAATTAAACTCAATACAATGTATCAAACTCAAATAAAATGCAGCTTTGGAGTTCATGGTTCAGTTTTTTTTTTTTATTGTAGTGGTATCATTTACTTTGTTAAATTATATCCCGATTTAAAATGCCCCAAAGCAAATAAAATTTTTTTTAATAATTCAAGTACTGTATTTTAAAATGTACATGTTATACACACAAGAGCTGCATAGTGGAATTACTATAAGAAGCAGTTACATTCATGATGCCCAGTACTGTTCTGAACACTGCATGTAGATTACATTAGATACATTTTTTATTATGATTACTGTTGCTTAGTACAGTAACTTTAATACAATAGTTTATTTGATTGCATTTTTCAAAGC
The DNA here is from genome assembly GCA_028533885.1 of Nasua narica. Lineage (NCBI taxonomy): Eukaryota > Metazoa > Chordata > Mammalia > Carnivora > Procyonidae > Nasua > Nasua narica. Next base: position 17,970,054 of record CM052804.1, on the reverse strand, counting down.
ATTAATAAAGTTAGTAGCATAGCATTTAACTAATATTGAATGAAAGCACTATGTACAGGATGTATTTTAGGTCAGATGCTTACACAAGAATAAGCATTTAACATGCTGTTGTATCCTTGACAAAACAAAATCATCCCCTTTGCTAAATAGAAATAAGAGAGTCTAAAAGGAATCTAAAGCAATTGAAAAAGATAATTTAAAATTTTATATCCCTGGATTATGTTAAAGATGATTTAACATAATTTTCTCCTGGTTAAAATATACATTTTGTTCTGTGCGAAATAAAGGAGAGAGAGAGAGATTGCAAAGACTAGTAATAAAAATGCTAACTGAGCTGTAGCCCTTCGATGATACTTTAGCTGGGAAAAAGTATGGTGAGTTGAACTCAACATTTTTTTTTTTGCTTAGAAAAAAAGGAATAGCCTATAAATTTCTAATGTTTTAAAACAGGTATTTATTATTTAAGGTCTTAAAATAAGTAAATATGCCTGTATTAAACAAATTAAGTTGTTTAAAAAAACTTTGCAACAATACTTGACTTACTCACAAATAGATTTTCTGTCCCTATTTATTATAGTTTGAACAATTTAAAAATGGAAATCCTGCAAATACTCATCGCTTAGATTAACAATACTGTTCTCTTAATTCACATAAATGATTGCAAGAAATATTTATAATACTTTACATAGTATCTTACCTAATGCTCACATTGAATATGCAAATTAGTCACATTTAACTTTACAGATGGAAAAGTTGGGATGCTGAGATTAGAGAACTATTCTAGTAACTGTAGCAACGAGATTTTCATCTTTTGTTTTTGCCGCTGGCCTTCTGATTTTTTGTGGGGGAGGACACAACCTTAAAGTTCCTCGAATAAAGTAACTATTCTGGAAATCAGATCGTGATTACAAAAAGCTTTTGGATGAAAATTAATTTTTTAAAGATTTTATTTATTTATTTGACAGAAAGAGATCACAAGTAGGCAGAGAGGCAGGCAGCGAGGGGGGGAAGCAGGCTCCCCACTGAGCAGAGGGCCTGATGATGTGATGATGTGGGGCTCCATCCCAGAACCCTGAGATCATGACCTGAGCCAAAGGCAGAGGCTTTAACCCACTGAGCAACCAGGCGCCCCTGGATGAAAATTAATTTAAATTTATTTAATCATCAAATTAGCCAGGGGTGTGTTCTACAGTTTGCTTGGAACTGCCTGTGGAAAGTAGCTCTGTTATTTTTCTCAGTATGCAAACGATTGTCTCAAAAAAAATTTTTTTTTGTTATGTGACTAGTGAGTCCTCTTTAAAAGTTTGTTTGCAATTGTTTTCTTTTTCAAGTAGAAAAATCTTTTTAGATATAACCAGTCATGGAATAATGATGAATAAGTCAGTGTGATTCTTAATGTAATACAATCATACTTAAATTGTTCTCTTTCCTTAGAACATTCTAAGGAATATTCTAATTTCACTGAGTGAAATTTCAAAGACTTAACCAAGCCACCTTAAAACTTACAGTCTCTGATAAAATTTCAAGAGGAAAAGAACACTATTTGGAGTAAATAAAATAGAAACCATATTGAATTTCTGATTTTATTTTGAACCTCCCCCTCTACAAAGAATGCATCCATAATTAGATTCAGAGAAATGGTGTCCCTTTCTGTTTGTTTGTTTTCTGAAAAGAATCACACATTGATCATAACATCCATACTTAATAACTTACATTTTGAGACAGAGGGCAGTCAGCATGGCCCACCGTGGTCCACTCTAATGTCATTTTCAAATCAAGTCAGGTACTGTCTTTGGATTAATTAGCTGCTGATGGAGGTTTGATAGAGGGGATACTGCATGATCTTCTCATGATAAGCCTGACTTCTATATCTGGTAGATTATCCTGTTTAGTCTGTAAACACCCTTCATCAGTGGCTGCTAAATGAAGATCAAATCGAAGAGAAACCGATTTTTTCCTTAATCGAGGGTTATCTTTAAAGAAGGAGCCTTCCCATTCTTTAATAACTTCATCCACTTTCTCTGTCCTGAAATGATACAATAAACCTTTTCATATGAAGAAGTATGGATCTACTAAAAATATGTAATATGGATTCCATATGAAAAAGAAATCAAGAAGTTTATAGAATTCATAATTGACACATTTTGAATCATAACTCACAATTTACATTGTGGAGTGTATAATTTACATACTTTAGAAACCACATGGGTATAGTTTCTAAGGAATTCTATGGAATTTTCATGCTTTGATTATATTTTTGGGAAAATGGTGAATTAAGTATTGAGGATTGAATTAAGGATTGAGTACTCCTATATCTGAGTTTTTGTTTATATGTATTTACTCATGTCAGGTTAAAAAAATAGCATATTAAAATTATGTTTGGAAACACATGAAGATTACTGAGGTTTGCATGTGTTTATTATTATTAGTCAAAATTATTTTACTTACTGAATAGTGCCACGAGCCTCAGTGCTTTCCTTCACAATATTTCCATTTAATATTGCCTGTTTGGTCACTGTTTCCACTTTTTCGTTCTCATACTTTTGTGGGAGTTTTGTTGAAAAAGATATTTCATTTATAATGGCTGTGAAAATGTTATCGTGAAACATTAAACTACAATGTTATAGTACTAGTCACAGTCGATTCATATGTCAAACTTTATTCAAATATTGCTTGTTTTTGCTACTTTATAGTATTTAGTTATAAGCCTTATAAATGGCACTTTATTTTTCAAGTTCGTTTACTTATATCAGAAACTCACCTGAAGGTAAAACAAAACCAACTCTACTTGTCGTAGGTTTTGGTTCTTTTTTCTCACCTTGGATACAACCATAATATCTGAAATTGGAAAGAGTTATATTATAGAAGCAACACTGTATTAGCATGTAATTGAAACAAATGCTCACCAGTCAGAGAATGGATAAAATGTAGTGTACTCATATAATGGAAATACTATTTAGCAATGAAAATAAATGAACTAAGGGTACACTGTTTCTTTATGGATGAATCTCCTAAGTATAACACTGAGTGGGAAAAGAAAGGTAATTTGTAGCCAATTTTATAAAGGTTAAAATAATATGCAAAACAATTTCATATTTTGTTTGGGATACATCTATACATATTAGTATAAAGGAATGTTTATAGCATCAAATAAGCATCAAATTCAGGAGCCAGGTTAGACTAAGGAAGGAGGATGGGGGTTTGCGATAGGGTTTAGGTGCCTGGGGTGGGAGTGGGGAGACTTCAACAACACTGCAAATATTTCACTCCTCAAGCTGGGGGAAGTGTGTACATGAAGTTCATGACATTTTTCTTGATGCTTTCTTGTATATCCTAAATATAGCATAATAAAAATATTTTAAATTGTATTAGAGGAATATTAAAGACCACTTTTTCAACATCTTCAATGATTAGGCATTAAATAAAATCCACCACCACTTATTTTATTTAACAACAAATTGTATATGTGTGTGTATATTCACATAGCACTGTTTTAAGCCCTTTAAAATCTATTTAATCCTCATAGCAATCCTGTGAGGTGGGTAATATTATTCCCATTTTATGGATGAAAAAACTGAGGCACGGAGAGGTTTGGTAACTTGCCTGGTGCCACTCAGCTAGTAAGTGGTAGATTTCAAATTCAATCCATGTTTTTCAAAGCTTTAGTAAATGTCAAAACTTATTATAAGTTAGTTTCATCTAATTTTGTAGAAGACTCAGAATTCTGGAGCAAGCAAGAATAAAGGTTTCTTTCTATGGGAACATGGAAAATTGGAGGTTGTCCTGCCCTCAAAGCCATGAGACCTTTTAAGTGATTACAGATTATGAAACTGTGAATTAGTAAGAATTCTTCTTTTGTGATATTTCGATACCTTTTGTTATCAAGACATCTGGAAGTCTTTTAAATCATGTATTCAGAACTAAATTGCTCTTCGTGGTTGTAATATAATCTTATTATTATTATTATTATTATTATTATTATTATTATTTTTGGCTTTTGATCTGTGGTGGGAGTGGGCCCTGGGTGGTTGGATGTGGTAATATGTGGATTTTCCAAAGAGATGAAGGACAAGGAAAGTGAGCAAGTTAAGAATGGTCATTCTTGTAGTGACTGAGAATTATTTACATTTCGCTCTAGGCTTGAAGGGCTCTTTGTTGTAGCCACTGTCCCTGACTTTGGCCATTCTGTTCATAATTTTGGGAGGCTGGAACCAGTTCTTCCACACATTATTTGCAATGCCTACTAATCCTATTTTGCTGTAGGAACCCAGTGAGCACGCTATGGTGATGACAGCTTTTTGGATGTAATTTCTCTCCCTCAACAAAGACAGAAGCTCTGTATTTCTGGTCACTTGTCATTAACTACTGTGTATGGAATTAGGTACCTGATTTCTTCTCTTTCTAGAAGGCGGCGATAAGTGGCGATTTCTTGTTCTAGCCTCATCTTCGTGTTGAGAAGCATCTCGTGCTCTTGAAGCTGCTTTTCAATGCCGCGCCTTACTTCCTGCAGCTCTTTTTCTAGTCCTTCAATCACTGCCTCTAGATCTTGCAACTGCATCTGGTAATGTTGCTCACTGGCGTGTAGGGAGTTTTCAAGGCCCCTTTCCTGTTTTATATAGATCTTCATCAGTGAAATCAGTGAAACAAAATGTGCTGCTGAAATCTGATTTGCAATGTCTCCATTCTATCGTGTTCTTTAAAAGTTTGCAATACTGGTACATCACTTATGCAAAAGATGTTTCCTTACAACTTCGTGTAGGACTCAAATGAAAAAAATATATATTTAGATAGCTAAAAAGCTTAATATTTCAAAGGAATCCTGTGATAATTCTTACGGCCAAAAAAAAAAAACCCCCCAAAACAAAACGAAAAACCACTGCAGTGTGACTGACTTATTACCACTCTGATTTATTTGGCTTTTTAAAAATTGGAAGTATAGACTACCAAACGTTAAAGTAGAGCAGGTTGCTTAGAAAAGGCATTTTAGGAAGATGTTTAAATATTTTTTACTATTGGAAATTTCAGGTGTGGAGATAGAAGACTGTCCCCTTCCCCAATGACAAAGGCTATATTCTCTCACTGCAGCAATTAGAGAACTCTAGGATGATAAGCAAGGATTACTTCCTTTTTATAGGCAGGAACTAGAGCTTGAATAAATTGAGAATAGCCATGGGCATGATGGGGGGGGGGCGGTAATTGAACTAGGACCAGGGATAGAATTCTGTGGCCTTGCTTTTCAAGTTTCTCACTGTAAGGTAATGGGCATTATTCCTTTCTCTCTTAATCAACAAATGTCTGGGGACTCAGGGGGCCAGTTGCTTTTGAGCTCATTCTCACCACCGCCTGGAGAGACTCAATTTCCACTTGCAGGTGGTGCCACTGGCGTCGAGCTTCCTTGAGTTCTGCTTGAGCTGCCTTTAAAGCCTCTTCGTCTTTGTCCATTTTTTGGCTCATATCTTCTTCTAGCTTTAAGAAAGCCGCCAGCAACAAGAACAACAGAAACAAAGAGCGCTCTTGAAAATGAGACCTTTAAAAGTTATTCTAGAAACACAGCATAGGTGTCTCATCATTTTTTCTTTAAACTGTTAAATTTCAAAAGTGTGTCCCAGGGCTTAGTTACTCATTAGTCAGGCGTGGGAGCAAGTGAATTGCTTCGGTGTTCTCAGATATAAAATGAACCTCGGGCATCTCTTCCTACTATGACAATCTATGAAATGCAGAGAAAAATACATCTATTTAAATGAAAAGTAACAGTTTGTAGGATCTAAGTTTGAGTTTGCCTCTGATTCTTAACTTTCTATTACTTATGGCCTCATGAGGAAGACAGATGGAAACTCAGTATTTTCTTGTGGACTGCTTTGTACAAAGCAGATAAAGTTATATATCTGAAACTGATCAATTTTGGAACTGTGCATATGGGCAGAGATTAAAAACTGCTGGAAAGTTATATTATGAATACTTTAGAGAATTAGGTTATCATAGGCATTAGAGGCTCTAAAATGACTTCCGTAGAAGGAGAATCCACTGCTGATTTACCTTATTCGAATGATCTTTTTGGAAAGCATGTTAATCTTGGGTATCTAGGGAAGTAGCCATTACATCTTAAAAGATTGTTTTCTAAATGTTGCCATATTAAATAACAAGTGGAATACGTTATATTTGGCTTTGAATGTTCTTATGCTGATGTTCAAATCAAATGAAAATATCTTTTGACAGAATTCTCAACATTTGGCCTCAAGAGCAACAGGGATAATGTGTGGAATTGATTGTAGTATTTTGTAGCAGAAATTATAACTTATTAATGCTTTAATAAAAATGCATTTTGCAATAACAAATTTTAATTTGATGGTATGATAGAATTTTTTTTTTTTTTTTAAGAAAGCACTGCAGTAAATGAAAGTTCTCAAAGTTTAGGGCAAGGCATTAAAGAACAAAATTCATACATCTCTTTTGGTTTGTTGTATCACTTGTTCTTAGTGTTAAGTTGGCAAAGTTAAGCAGCAGCACTTAGCAGAGCAACTACAGAAGAGACTGTCGAGAATGTAGGAAATAGGAGAGCATAAAAATGCTTGTATCTGCTGGTCTTTTGGATTTTAGGTTACCACACACGCTTGTGTGGTAGCTAGATGTCGAAGATGGCCCCCAATGACCCACACTTCCCAAATTCATGTCCTTGTGTGGTCCCCTTCTGTACCGAATCTGGGCAGACCTTGTGTCTTCCTTTGGCCAACAGAACGTGGCAGAAGTGCCAACTCTAGTCCTAAACCTCAGGAAGCCCCGACAGCTTGCACTCCTGTGCTTTTGGGGAGCCTTGGGCCAACATGTTAAGAAGTTTGGATACCCCACTGGAGAGATCACATAGAGGCCAGATGGAGAGAGACCCTGAGGCGACCCGGAGGGAGAGAGAAAACGACCCAATTGTCTCAGCTGAGCCGGCTTTCCAAAAATCCCCTGCCAAGGTGCCAGACACAGGAGTGAACCACCTTGGATGTCCCAGCCCAGCTGTGCCCCAAGATGATTACAGTCTCAGCCAATGTCATGCACAGCGGAAGAATCAGCCCCACTGAACCTAGTCAATCCCCAGAATCATGAGACAGAATGCCATGGTTGTTTTAATCCACTAAATTTGGGGGTAGTTTGTTCTACAACAATAAATCACAAAAAGCATATGTTTAATTTATAATAATGAATCAGGCTTCCCTGAATTTATTCTGACTTTCTGAATTCTTTGAATAAAAAAATCCTCTAAAGTAGATATATATTAAAAAGACCCTAAACAGAACTTACCATAGCCTTGTCTTTTCCCTTTAATTTACTAATTTTGGCATTGTGATTTATAAACTAAATAACTAGCATCGGTACCATTGCCAAATAAAATGTTTATTTGGTTTATAATTTCCAGAAATTGTCATCTAGTAATTTTTCCCTTGTCTTTGCAGAAGGTGAGTGAATTAGTCCAATACTTAAATATCCCAGGGACTTTGCTTGATCTCAGATATTGATCACACTTTGCGAAGAGGGGAAATATTACCTAGAGGTGAAATTTATATTGTTACCAAAAGTGAATTGGTAATGAAATAAAGTCCTATGATTTTCTAGAAATATTTTTCTATTTCTAGAAAATAGATTGTTCTTAAGTGATTGTTCTTAAGTTCACTCTTTGCTGTACTTGGGTGCCTGTTTTAGAATTTGATACAATAGGTTAAAAAAAAAACAAACCCAAAAACCCAAAAAACCAACTCTGAATTTTTAAAACTTTTCTTTCTAAAATATTTGTACATTTATTTAAATGTTTGAGATATTTACTAATTGCTAAATGTGTTGTCACTTTAAAACAAAGTAAGTCTATGAAATTAGGATTTAGCCTTTATTCAACTTGGCTCTCCCTCTTTTTAATACTTAAATATTTCATGACTTGTATTGAAAATAAACATTTCTCATCTTGTAGTACAAAAGCAAAAATCTGTAAGTGGAGAGTCAGTATCAATTTGGGGAATTTTGATTGTCCCAATTTATATCACTGTTTCTGAATGCCACCTACACAGACTTAGATAATTTCTATTTATAACAATCTGGTATAAAGCTGATGATAGAAACCTTTCAGAAATATTTTACTTTGTTTTATATCTACGAAGTGTGCAAGCTAATACATGTTACCATAAAACTTGCCATTTTAAAGACGTTATTGAAACATTCTCTATAAATAACTGTAATATCTTCGAAGGGTATTTGAAATGCTTCCTTCCTGAAGGATGGCTAAAAGAGGTTAGAGTGCCCCATTTTATTGCATGTTGGTCCCATGTTTTGTTAATGATAGGAACCTCACCACTGATGTAAAAACCATCAATCGACATTAATCAAATGGCCGCACAACAGTATAATCCGAGCATTTCCCCCTGTGGTCCCAGTCACATCGCAGTAAAACCTAAATTCCTTTCCCAGTAGACGCTGCATTGAAAAGGAAATACTGTACCTCAGAGAGGCCGGGACAGGAATTGGATAGACAGGGATTGTCTCCTTATCCTGGAAGGTGCCTGTCTGTATGAAATCATTACCTGGATCCTTGTTGAGAGCACGGTCTCTATCTGATTTCTCGTGAGGAGCTTTTCATAGTTTGCCCTGATCTCATTGAGTAGCTGGGACAGCTCCATTCTTTTCCCATCCTCCACCTTGGCTAAGTGAACCTTATCGATAGGATGAGTCGATGCGGCAGAGCTGGTCTGTCTGCGTCGAGCAGAGACGGAGCTCCGTGGAGCCTTAAAGACGCAGAGCTCCCTTTTTCAGAAGCACCGAAATTTCCGTGCTTCCAATCAATTATGCAAATAGGCAGACCCTTTCTCCTACGGTCTTTGCTAGAGTAGACGCCTCAGGCTCTCCATAAAGGAACAGGAAAAGGAAAACCTTCTCAGCGTTCCTGAATTGGTTTTCTGTAAAACTGAGCGCTTGGGGGTGGGGGTAGGGGTGTCCACTTACCTTGTGTGTAGAGGAAATGGGGAAGAAGGGGAAGAAAATTGTATTTTGCTTTTCCCCAAGAGGCAATTAATGAAGGCTGAAAACATGATAGCTAAAATTTTCTTTTGTCGTTTTTCTTGCCATTTGGATTATTTAAACAGAATGCTGTTGGTAGGGCATTAGAAGATGTCATAAATCTCGAATATTCTGACAGGTATTGGGAAAAGCTACCATCAGACGAAGCTGACAGTTGTCATTAGGTATGGGACTATTTCTCTCAAATGCATACTGTGTAGTTCATGGCAGGCTGCTGGTCCCACGGCAGAGTTTGATGGTGGATTCCTGAAGGCATACCCAGAGGAAGCGACAGCTGGAGGTAAGTGCTAATAAATCATGAGAGCTGAGAGTTAACATTTCCAGTATTTTAACAAAGTTGGAAGAAATATAACCAGATGGCCAGCGTTCAGGGGGTCTTCACTGGGGAAGAGTCACTGTAGGGGTTACTCCTTTGTTAGTGAACGTATAGTTAGTGACAACTCATACCTGTAAATATAACATTTGCGCAGCCCTTCTAACTTTAAAAAGCACCTTCCATCTATTATTCCGTTTAAACTTCATGATCCCTGTCACTTTGTGGTCTGAAAAGGTGACAAGCCTGAGGCAGGAGGGGTTGAGCGCCTTGCCCAAGGTCATAGGGCGATGTCATGGCATCTTTGGGACTGGAACTGTGACTGCCTCGCTGTATTCCATATATTGCCCCATTGGCCTCTGCGTTCTCTCTCTCCCCACCTAAATTCCTTGTTTACTCTGGCCAGCTGGCTGTTAGAAGTGACTGAAATGTTTTCGAGAATAGATCTGTTGTCATCGTTATTTGTAGAGTGGCTTGGCTGGAATTGGATCCAAAGAGTAGTTCAGGAAATAATCAATCCTTGGCTCTAGTGCTCACAGGACCTTTGAATATGCATTGCGTTCTTTTAATTTCTGAATTAATTCACTGCTGGCCAGGCCGGTCTGTGCCGGGCATTCCTACAGTCCCCTGTAAACAAAGCTGGCCATCCATTGACCCTGCAGAGAGGAGAGGTTCTGGTCATTCCCGTCCTCTGTTTAACCTGACTCAGACCTCCTCCACCCTCCCCATCAGCTGCAAATGATTGGTCTAGAGATGGACACTTGACTGAAGGGTAGCCAATCCACGAGGCAGAGACCTATGACGTAGCCTGATACAGAAGCTCTGACTAAAGAGGGTCACTTATGATTATCAAGACCAAACTGATCCTCTTTCTGGGTTATTGCAACTGAGAAATATGAAGAGAATCAAGCACTCAGTGGTAGTGGGAAGAGAAGCAAGAAAGTAAAGAATTACTGCCATTATTTTATGTAGCTCCTGCTCATTTCTGTGGAAAATACAGAAAGCTGAACTAGATTCCACAGAGGGCTGGTCCTGGCAATCTGCATTTTAAACAGGACTCCCAGATATTTCCTACGTACCCTAAAGCAGTACTTTCCAATAGAAATGTAAGGTGAGCCACAAGTGCAAACCGCATACTAGAATTTTAAACTTTTTAGTAGCCAAATAAAGAGAGATAAACAGAAACAAGTGAAATGAATTGTAATATTATGTTTTCTTTAACCTGATATAGCCAAAATATAATTATTTCAACGTGGAATCAATCTAAAATATTACCGAGCTATTTTATGCTCTTAATTTTTGATACTCTCTTTGAAAGCCACTATATATTTTAATAGCCCATCCCCATTTGGACAAGCCACATTTAATGTGCTCAGGAGCCAATGGCTACTGTCCTGAGCAGTCCAGCTCTAGTGGTTGGCCCCTGCTGCCTCACACTGATGAGAGGTCCATGCCTGCAAGACTCCATATGAATCTTAGATGAAAGGAAATAATGCTAGATTTGGGGGGGTGGGGGTGGGGGGAGGGGATGGGAGTAGTATTGAGAAAGGTATCGTACAAGCATCTGAGTAATGAAGTTAACTATTGCAAAGATCTCAACTGTTATTTTTCAAGGAAAGAATGTTGCTAATTTAATTTCCAAAAACACTGCCTTTTATTTAAAAAATCGGTAACAATCGCTCATTAAACACTGTGGCAGATATAAAATTGCAGGTTTCATGTCATTTTCAGTACATCAACAATAGCCACTCCCTGTTCTCTTAGGCTTCAAAATTATAACAGAACGCAAATAAGCACGGGTGTCACAGGGATCATCTTGAGTTCACTCTATTATCAGAGGTAAATCACTGGACAATGTTGTACTTTATTAATAGGAACTCATTAGTTACAATACATTTCACAGCTGTCAAAATGCTGTGGTTGGGGACACTGGCTCTAGGGACATTCATGAGAGTGAGCCCTCAGACCCTTGGGAGTTAGAATTCAGGACTACGGGCCATTCATTCAGTCATTTGATTATTGGATGCCTACTGTTTGCAAGAAGTGTGCTGGGTGCAGAGCAGTTCTGAAGAGGAGAGGTGACCTCTTGGGGCACGTGGTGGGGAGAAAAGATGAAGAAGGCATTATAGAGGAAATAGTTAAAAAAAAAGTGGTCAGGATCAGGTGGTGGAAAAGCAGGTGATGAAGGCTGGGTTTTATTTGGCAAGTAATGGGGAGTCTGGTTTATGAAAGGGGAAGTCACACGGTCGGATTAATTTGGAAATAGTGCCAAAGATTTCAGAGTAGGGACACCAATGAGAGAAGCGGTATTACTGAAAAAGAACATAAAGCTATTTCAGAAGTTCAGGGTAACGGAAATCTGGAAACTGAATCTGAGTAATGCTGTGGGAATAGAGCAGGAATAGAAGAAATGGCCTCTAGAGCTTCGGCAAAGCTAAAGCTGTTTACAGCTGTTTACAAAGGGAAGGGGGGCGCCTGGGTGGCTCAGTTGGTTGAGCAACTGCCTTCGGCTCAGGTCATGATCCTTGAGTTCCGGGATCGAGTCCCACATCAGGCTCCCAGCTCCATGGGGAGTCTGCTTCTTCCTCTAACCTTCTCTCCACTCATACTCTCTCTCACTTTCTCTCAAATAAATGGATAAAATCTTGAAAAAAAAAGGGGGGGAGGGGAGGCAGGGACGGAGGTGACTCAGGTTTGCACTCTCTGCACTTAGAACCTCAGGGATCCTGTGATCAGAAACAGGGAAGACAGGAGAATAATGAGACAATTCAACCCAAACCCTTAAAGCAGCAGGATGTGGTGGGAAAAGACCAGGGGTCAAGCCCCTGCCAGCCAATTACTAGCAAGGTGAGCTTGGGTAAAGTACTGATGCTCTTTGAACTTCAAGGTCCTCATCTGTGAATTGAGATTAATGATACACTTCTCATGCTACTATGAGGGCTATTAACATTGGTAGATACTTTTCTCATCATCCTCGGTTTACAGTTAAAGACACTGAAGTCCAGTCAACTGCAGAGGCAAGATTCAAAGCCAGGCGGTCTGACTCCAGATTCTACCCTCTACAGCACAACTGCTAATTTCTTAGTAGTCAGAAGTAAAACCCTGGCAC